>JARHVA010004269.1:815000-1415000 GCA_037957365.1 Torreya grandis | reverse complement strand
CTCTTGTGCTTAAGAATTGTCGAGTATGTTTGCTAAAATTGTAGGTGATTTGTATTAACAACTATTTTTTAAAATCAATTTTGCTTTTTCTCATGGATTAGATAGCTTTATTTAACTATTTCTTGTTTTCAAGTATCCATTTTTAAGACGGAAAATATTTGTTGTCATGTTCAAGTGTGAACACATAAATACTTGTTATGTACTTGAGCTTTATTAATTGATTGTTGTTGTCACTACGATAGGTGAATGGGAGTCAACTGAGGCACCGTCCTTGTTTATGTTTATAAATTGTAGCACCCGCGAGTTGTCTGAAGTTGAAAAGTATGTGGTATGCTATTTACATAACCAAATCCATTCAACAATTATTTTTGTTTTGTTTGATGTCACATTTTAAGCATCTCGAACATAACCAAATCCATTCAACAATTAATTTTATTATGTTTTATGTCACATATTTTTTGTATCAATCGAAATGAGAATCGACAAATGCCCACACCAATAGTAATTTGAGTGCAATGTTTTCAAATACTAATAATGTGATCATGTGATTGGCAGGGCCTAATAAAGCAGGTTTCCTAAATTTTCCGGCTTATAGCATGTTTAATACATAATATTTATTGATTTTCACTTGTAGATTCCACTAATCAACAAGCACATAATAGGTTGTTAGCTTAAGAAAAGAATAGGTGCGGTTATTCTTTCGAAGGAAGGAGGATATTATGTATAGATAGTACTCGTTATTAATAATGTCAACAATAATGGTCCTTTATGTGATTAGAAACACATATCCATCAACACAAAATCAACTACAAGTAAGAACTCAAGTGACTTTGACAAACTTGTGGAAAATTCACATGCTTATTAGGGACTTATGATAGCCTATTCCTTTGTTATTCAATATGGTATGATAACATTTTCTGTAATGTCCCCCTTTTTGGCATAGCTTGCTTATAGACCCTTAGCTTGGTTTGGTTCCCACAAGGCTAAGAGAAAGAAAGAAAGGGGAATGATGAGGGGGCCATTCAAAGAGTAAAACGGTGAAAAGGTACTTAAGCATTCTAATTTTCAGTTGAGTTGTGCAAAAAATGCTTTTGGTCTATTTTCACTTAAGTGGGGGACCTTTAAGGGTCATGTGGGCCTAACCCCTCAAAAAGGTAATTCAAAAGGTAAAATTGCTTATGATTCAAAAAGTCACATCCTTCCAATTTGGGCACCACTCATGGGGATGATTATAAGAAGCAATTTAAAATTCATTTGAAAGGTTATGCATATTTGGAATATTGAATGGTTGATCAAGTATGTCAAAACTTGTTCATTACAACTTGAGGACGAAAACCTTTGAGTATGCCAAAGGTTTGGGGATGAAAACCTACATTCCTTTATTCAAGACAACTCTATTTAAGGGCTGTAATTGTGCTTTAGATTTGCATGGTTGCATGCATTTGGACTTACAAAGGTGTTTTGGAACATCACCTCCATTTGAGGATTGAACAAACTCATTAGAGAGCTGAAAACATACAACTTGTAGGTCAAAGAAGAGGAGCAAACACCCTAGGGCGGCAATGAGGCTCCCCAAGCTTGGTGACTTCCTAAGCTTGGTGACTTCCTTTGAGGGTTGGGCAAGTGACTTAGGCAATACTTGTGCTGGCTTTTGGTGGTGAAAATCAGGTCAAAGTTAATAATAATATTTTTAATATTATTATTATATTTTTCTAATCATTTTGCAAGCTAAATTGGAGTAATTTGAGGGCTGGTTAGTAGGTAAATGATTCAGGAATTATTTAAATTATTTTCCTAGTGGAGCGATTCACCTAGGAGGGTTTTTAGAGTGTTTTTGGGCTCTAAAATTGGAGAGGATAACCATCTATTTTCTGATTTATTTTTTGGAAATTATTCTACTAATTTCCCAACATAGGCAACTTGTTTTGAGAGGTTTAGAGGGCTTGTTGAAGGGCAAGTTGAGGGTTTTAACAATCAGATTTTATTTTAGATATTTTTCCAAGTGTGGTGACTTCATTGTAAGGGCTAATATGACAATTTGCAACCCTATTGTGCTCATTGGAAGCCCTAATAAATTGTAGGATTTTTGCTTAATTATTTGAGAGTTTGTGCAAGGGTTTCAAGGTAGATTTGAAGGAGAAAATGCAGTTGTACTGGCATAATAAAATCGGAATTATTGCAAGGGAAATTTGTAAAATCCTCTTAAAATTTTTCACCAAAATTTCACAATTTTCTGATTTACTAATGTGCAGACTTTTCGTCAAACACTTTGTCTTCAATTAATGCCATGGTACAAAGAATGTTGAAGGTGCTGGTACAATATTGTGAATTGGTTCTATACAATCAGTTCTCAAATATCATTCAATTTGCAGATATATCCAAACGCCTTCACAAACAACCAGCTCATAAGGTAAGTTGATGCCTCCTCCAAACACCCTTATACTCTCTTTAAAACCCATGAACGTTCCAATACCAGAGCTGCGACCATTCTTGGGAAGGTGCGACTTGGAATAGTGGCGACTTCCAATGAGGATGCTGCACCCCAACAGGAAAAGATGCAGCTAATAAACCAAGACAACAGCTGAACAAATACTCTTCAATATGGCACCCCTCCAAACTGATATTCTCTTGCTTTCACTTTGAAAATGATATATCTCTTTTCACACTGTAACTCCAAAATCTGTAGCAATAGAAGCACCCGTGAATCCTAAGTGAATCCACTGAGGTTAGTTGAAATGGGTTTTCGTCCAATCAACCAAGAACCTTGTATCCTTTTGTGTGAAACCTGTATGATTCCACCTGCAATCAACTAGGGTAGATGTTTCACTATTGAAACTGATACCCTTAGGGATTTCGTCATAGGGTTTGTGTAAGCTCAAAACTCAAACTCCACAATAGAGAAAAATAAACAAGCATGTCCAAAATGAGCTTTTAAATCTCGTTTTATAAATTCCCCTAGAACTTTTCTGAAGTTACTTTTTTAATTTCCCGTTCAAAATATATCATTTAATGCACTTTTATAAAGTGACTAATATTTATCTTTTAAAACATATAAGTCACTTTATTAAATTAATTAAAATAAAGTCATCCGAAAATTTACTTAATTGGATAACTTAATTTAATTAATTCATTCATTCCCTATCAAAACCAAAATTAGCCTACGGAAATTAAATAGGCTAAATGGGTCATTTACGACTACTCAACAGAAGGGGACATTACAGTCCTCTCCTCTCAAAGATTGCTTGTCCTTAGGCAATCTCCACTCCATCACAGACTAATCCTGGATATGACTCTCTGAAATTCCAGGATCCCAAATAAGCCTAAGAGGTTTGTGAAATTTCTTGTTTGCTATGCTATGATGCATTCCACTTGAAATGGAACCTCCTTCAAATGTCTTACAAAATTGCAGCCATCTTTTGCAAGCATGCTGCAAATTCCCTTGACATCAGCGTTGCTCTTCCCTGTTTCCGTTGCACCACTTTGATAAATGTTGACAAACTAAATATTTTCTGTTTTCACCTCTAGAGCCTTTGACTGATGGCCATAACCATGTGGAAATCTGCTATCTTGTATTTGTTCCAAAGATAAATGTCCAACCTCCTCAACAAATTCATCTTCCCTGTCATGCAAATATGAATTTGTTTGCTTACCCATAGTTATGATAGAGCATTTGGAGCTAATAGCTTCTATTCTTCTAGCTGTAATTTGATGAGGTAGAGGGCAAGGAATGCCCTTCAAGGTGACCTCCTTCCCTTTGTGCTGAAAACTTAACTCCATGGTCTGATAGTTTTGAGAAATTTCACCCAGTGAATATAACCATTGAACTCCAAGCACTATGTCAGTCCCACCTAAACTGATAACATAAAAATCATCACAAATTGTGTGCTCACCAATGAGGATGCTGAGATTACTAATCTTCTTCTTACAAGGGATGGTATACCCATCTACCACCACCACATCAAAGCCTTCAAATTCTTCTGCATGCATATCCCTTTTTACCACTAAGCCCTTATCAATGTAATTGTGAGTAGCACCACCATCAAGAAGTAGTATGACTCTATGCCCACACAAAACTCCTTGGAACCTAAAGGGATTATACCTTGGTGCACCAGAAAGAGAAGCAAATGTACCTCCCTTGGTATCCTTATCCTTGAGATCCAATTGTTGATCTCGATCATTTCCCAAATCTGCCAGATCTGTAGTCTCTTCCTCGTTAGAAATCACCTCAACATAATGTATCTTCCCCTTTCCAAGGCATCTATGTCCTGGAGTCCACGGTTCCCTGCATTGGAAACACAACTTCTTCCTTATAAGTTCTTCCCTAGATTCATCTTCTTTGTTTGTTTTGGATGGTAAGCTCTTCTGAGGTTGAATTTGAGATTCTTCTTTTTGAAAGGGCTTCTTTCGCTGTCTTCATGCGAATCCTTTGAATTGTATTAACCCTTAGGGGTAGAAAACTCCATGTTACGTGTTCTTATTGCATCATGTAGATTAGGTGGGTCAAATGCCTTAACCCAACCACCAAGAGGATCTGACAATCCTTCTGTGAACAAAACAATCAACCTATGCTTAGATATATGTCACTATAATCGAGAGATTCTAGAACTCTGGTATGTATGAGTCAACTGACCCTCCCTGTCTCAACTGTGCCAATTCTTTGAAATGCAGTTCAGGGTCCTTGTCAAAATGATCAATTAACCTCTGAGTAAAATCAGCGTATGATGTGATGCCAGCATGTCCCAAAGTGACCAAGCCGTGGTACCACCACTCATGTACTTTTCCATCTAGGTACAATGTAGCATACTTAATAGCCTCAGTTTCCAACATGGAATTGTGTTGAAAGTATGTATCTAACTTTTGCACCCATGAATGTGTAGTGCATCGACTAGAACCATCAAAGCTAGGAATAGACAACTTGCCCACCTTACTTTGCAAACCTTGATTAGAACCATGCCCTCTATCTCGTGGCTTATTTCTATACTTAACCTGGAAAAAATCAGCTAAGGACATAGCTGCATGAAATTCATCTTGCAAGGTTTGATACTCCCTTAAATAATTTTCCCAACCTTCACCACCTCTTTGTTGTCCTGCTTGTTCTCTTGGTGGTGCTTCCAAGAATTTAGGCATTAAAGGTCTAAGAGTAATTGTTGACGCAGTGGATTGCACCCTGGGCAGGAGGCTGAGCCCCTGCCTTCCACACGCAACAATGGAAACTCCCCTCTTGCCTGTGGGCTTGGCAAAACTGGGGGGAGAGTCTCTAGATAAGGGCTAGCTCCCTTCAATGTATCTTTTAGGTCCTGGATTCCCTATTGCTAACGAATAAATAGAAAAAAGGGGGGGGATGAAAAGGGAGAAGGATGCTGAAAACAGAAACTAAACCTAAACTAAAAGGTGATACACCAAAAAAGTTGATGCACTCAGCCTGAACATACACTTTTCATCAAGAACCAGCTCACATACACTTCATTTGACACCAGAAATCCTTCTGCATTAGTGAGCTAGGGGTTTGTGGATATACAGGGAGGAAAAACTACCGGAGGCGTCCTCAGACGCACTATGGTAGCCTATTCGCAGGCACCTACACTCCTCTAGGGACACTTCTGGCTACCCTGCAAAAGAAAAACTCACAATGCACTAGACATGCTGAAATCATCCTACAAAAGCATAAAGGAAAATGACTTAACACAGAACAAAGGCATAGACACATGCGTGAGTGCAAGTTCAAATGGAGGTAAAAATGCTGTCTCGATTCAAGGTAAAATCCGACAGAGTTCTGCCTTACAAACCTAGAGATTTTTGGGTAGAGCTTTGCCTTACAGGCGAAGAGATCTTTTTTTTTTCTCTTCTCAAAATGAGAAGTTTACAATATATATAGAGAGAAGTAAAGGCGCCCCTTTGGAAAAGACTTTGGCGCCCTTTGACAAGCTGGCCCATGTGCGTTGAGAGCATCGGGAAGAGGAAGCCGCTTGATAGATAATGCTGTGTCGGCTCCTGCTTTGACTTTGGCGTTCAAACATTAATGTGAAAGCATGCGCTGCTCCTCTTTTCTGCAAACAAACTGCTTCCTTCAGATATTCACGCGGTTTGTTTGCTTATAAATGCAAAGTGGAGAAAACAGGGCGCGCCATTCACTATTCACGCCCCTTGATGACCACTTGGCAGGGACTGTTCCAATCGCTGGAATAACTCCTTCCCCTTTGCCACCTGGGCTGTTTTGTCCGTTTCTGCACTTTGTCTCTTCCTAGTTTTGTTTCTTTCTGGCTCCTTCAGCCCTTGGGGATATCTTCTTGGCGGGTCGCTGAGTTCACTTGCGGCCTATCCTTAAGCTTTTTCAAAATCAACAGCTATTTCACCGCTTTAAACTTGACGTCTGCGCACCTATCACTGGGCGTTTGAACTTCCAACGGCTAGTTCGTCGTGCTTGATTTTGACGTCTTCGGGCCTGTCACCCCTTGGAATTTCTTCGGCCTTTCTCCCTTTCCTTCGGGCTTTTGCTTTGGACCCTCCTGAAGGGAAGGTGTCCCTTCGGCTTTGGAGAAGTGCCTTACTTTCGGCAGTCGAGAGTCCCCCGCAAGGGCAACTGTCCTTCGGGGTCCTTCGGTGGCCTTTTCTCTTCGGTCGGGCTTTTTGTCTCGGCCATTCTTGCGGCTTCTCCCGAATTTTTTCGGACTTTTTGTTTGAAGGAATTCCTTCGGACAAAAGTCCGAAAGAAATCGTTCTTGCCTCTGTCTTTGCCTTAATTCCTTTTTCACGGGATTTTTTTCGTTCGTAGCTTTTCCGAATTTCTTCGGACTTTTTGTCCGAAGGAATTCCTTCGGACTATGTCTTTGTCTTTTCCTTAGATTGCCTTTGAAAAGTGCCCTTCAGGAAATCTGCTTCGGTACTGTCGCCGACCAAGTGCCCTCCGCAAGGGCACTTGTCCTTCAAGAGACTCTATTGAACCGTTCCTTTGAACCAAGCTGTTGAACCGACTGTTGAACTTTGCCGATGAACCAAAGCGATGAACCAAGCACTTGAACCAAAACGATTGAACCAAGCACTTGTCCATTTTTCACCTAAGTGTTGGGAACCCATTTATTGCCTGCAGAGTCCGTAGAAACCCCTGCGGAGTCCGTAGAAATTCTCTGCAGAGTCCGTAGAAATGGGCCTGCAGAGTCTATAGAAATGGGCCTGCAGAGTCCGTAGAAATTTCCAGACTTGTGCAAAATCAAAAAATGAATTGGCTTAGAACAACAGGGAAGGAAGGAGACCGATTTTGGCTTGCAGGACCAAAATGGTCAACAATAATTCTGCTGGATGACCTGAAGTTGTTAGCTATATTATTAGCGTTACTCCCTTCTCCTTGGTTTCCATTGTTTTCATGATCACCCTGAGTTCTGTTATTCATTGTTTGCATCATTTGGGTCATAAGCTGAACCAACTACTATTGTCCTCTAGCCAAATCATTTAATATATCCATGGTATTGGGATTCAGTTGTTCATGTCTATCACCCATGTTCCCTATAGCTCTCTCACCGAACAAATCTGCAATAGAAATTTCTTCTTCAATCTCTGGTTGTTCCAGTGGATCATTTGGTCTCCGCCTAAAATAATACTTGTGAGACCCTCCCGGCTGCATAGGAAATTTCTGCTATCACAGATCCACATAAATTCCCACTTTTCTATACCAAATTTACATGCAAGTCCAAGAACACTAACAGGGAATGCTAAAAATCGACATGCAAGTGCCGATCACTAACATGCAAAGCTTAAAACCAACATGCAAGTGCTAATCACTAACATGCAAGGCTTAAAACCAACATGCAAGTGTGGATCACTGACATGCAACGCTGAATACCAACATGGAAGTGTTGATACTAACACGCATCCAAAAAAAAATGACATGCAAATAACCCAATACGCTGGCAAGAAGTTCTGGGCTCTGATACCACTGTAAAATCCCCTCAAAGATTTTTCACCAAATTTTCACAATTTTTTGATTTACTAATGTGTAGACATTTCGTCAAACACTGTCTTCAATTAATACCATGGTACAAAGAATCTTGAAGGTGCTGGTACAATATTGTGAATCAGTTCTATACAATCAGCTCTCAAATATCATCCAATCTGCAGGTATATCCAGACGCCTTTACAAACAACCAACTCATAAGGTAAGTTGACGCCTCCTCCAAACACCCTTATACTCTCTTTAAAACCCATGAACCTTCCAATACAAGCGCTGTGACCATTCTTGGGAAGGTGCGACTTGGAATAGTGGCGACTTCCATTGAGGATGCTGCGCCCCAATAGGAAAAGATGCAGCTAATAAACCAAGACAACCGTTGAACAAATACTCTTCAATATGGCACCCCTCCAAATTGATATTCTCTTGCTTTTACTTTGAAAATGATATATTTCTTTGCACATTGTAACTCCAAAATCTGTAAGTGAATCCACCGAGGTTAGTTGAAATGGGTTTCGTCCAATCAACCAAGAACCCTATATCCTTCTGCGTGAAACTTGTATGATACCATTTGCAATCAACTAGGGTAGATGTTTCACTACCGAAATCGATACCCTTAGAGATTTCGTCGTAGGGTTTGCTCAAGCTCAAAACACAAACTCCATAATAGAGAAAAATGAACAAGCATGCCCAAAATGAGCTTTTAAATCTGATTTTATAATTTCCCCTAGAACTTTCCTGAAGTTATTTTTTTTAATTTCCTATTCAAAATATATCATTTAATGCACTTTTATAAAGTGACTTTATAATATTTCTCTTTTAAAACATTGAAGTCACTTTATTAAATTAATTAAAATAAAGTCATCCAGAGATTTATTTAATTGGATAACTTAATTTAATTAATTAATTAATTCCCTATCAAGCCCAAAATTAGCCTACGAAAATTAAATAGGTTAAATGGTTCATTTTCGGCTACTCCACAGAAGGGGACATTATAAAATTTCAGCCTCATCACCATTCCACCTTGCCACAAAAGAGGTATTTTATTCCAGTTTTACATTCAGTAATTTTTGGGGTTATATTGGAGTGTTGTTGCTTGGAATTTGTACATCTCTTTCTACTAGGGTTTGCTGGTTTTTAGGGCAGATTTCAGTTTGTTTACAGATTTATATAAGGGTTTGTTGAGAAACCCTCTATTTGGCCTAATTGTCCCATTTGGGGACATTACATTTTCTTTCCAAGAAAAATTACCTGAAGTGGTTTCTTGATAAAAAACGCCCTAAAATACAATCTCTTCATTTTGAAATGATAGGAAAAACAAATGTGACCACATTTCACATTTTTTTGGAGGCCATTTTTGAGGAAATGGGTACTTGTCTATAGAAACAACACAAAATCAAGGTTCTGTAGGAAAGTTTATTTATTGTGCAAGTGGGTAAAATGAGCAAATCAATGCTAGGGGTTTGGAGAATTGTTTTTTCTTTTGATTTGTCAACCAGTTGGAGCCTTTTGCTGGCTTGCCATTTTCCTCAAGAGTGGGGTGGAAGGGAAGGGATAGGTGGTGGATATTATTGTGAGGTGCTCCAAAGCTCATTTTTGTCTCACCTTTAGTTGTCATTGGCAGTGGAACTCCAAAACATTTTGAATAAAGGTTAGAAAAAGCAATCCTTTTGATCATGTGTTTTACCTTTGGTGGTTGCTTGAAAGAAATAAAGGAAGAATCGGTCCCAAATTTATCAAGAGCATTTGAATCTGAACATCTTTAAGCTCTACATTAATGCTCATATTGACAAATTTGTTGGTTCATGGCCATTGGAAGCAAAAATTATGAACTATATACCATAGCATTGGAAAACCAAAGGAGGGGTGGATATGAAGATTGAGACGAGTGGCATCTTTGTGGCAATCTTTGCATCAGATTTATTGCATACATTTTTTAGGGAGGCATTTGTTTCAACTCTTTTAGGGTATTTAATAGGTGTAATTTTTTTTATTGGTATGACATGTTAATTGTACATATACAAAATTATGAATTGGAGCACATGTTTAATAAGGGAATGGCTATACAAGATGTAATGTACTTGTGACCCTTGTTTTAATTTTTAGATTAGTGATAGTTATAGTTAAGTTATGAGCACATCATTGCATTCAACCATTTTACCCATTGTGTGCTTTCTTAGATGTACTAACTAGTTGGGTCAAAGAAATTAGATATCATTGCCATGTGAGCCCTGAGTATGTTGGAGATCATGTATGTTACATGTATTAATAAAGTATTATAACAAGTTCCTTAATTCCGAACTTTCTATTTATATGAAAAACATTTGAAGATAATAGTGGACAAAACTAAAAGATATCGCATCCATAGAAAATATCCTAACATTTAATGTGGAGAAATTGTATTTGGGTAGAAAAGTCCAAGAAGAAAACTAGAATACTTTTATTCCTTCAAGATCCCCTTGTGAGAAAGTTACAGAGATATTTGTTCACTCTATAACAATTGCAACGTGGTTCCAATATTATAGAAATTACTGTAGTGAACTATGTTTCCCTACTGTTCTCTTCAATCATTCCAATGGGGGTGATTTTGATTTAGATCCTTTTTTAGTTACATTGACTATGAACGGAAGATGGATCATCTTTTTTTAGTTACATAAACTTCTTGCCTTCCCTGGTCATAGAAACTTCTCATCTTCCATGACTTGGGTTGGTCATACTCCTCTCAATTGCCTTCAAGGTGCTAGTATAGAAGCATCCCCATGGTCTTCAAGATTATGTTATGCTTCAAAGTTGTGATTCACTTCATGGTCCCGATTTACTTGAAGGTTGTGATGTCCAATGCTCGTCTTCAAGGTCCCAATTGATTTCAAGGTCTCAATTGACTTCAAGGTCCCAATTGACCACAAGGTCTCAAGTGATTACAACCTATGAATAAACCTCAAGGCCCTGATTGAATGGAAAGGATAGATGTAAGCTTGGTTGAATGAAATGGAAGATATGAGCTCAATTGAAGGGAAATGGCTGTTATGGAATCAATGGAATGAAAATGGAGGATAAGAGCTCAGTTAAATGTAATTGGTGGTTTATGCTCACTCTCTTTGGTTGGGATCAATCAAATGGAAATGTCGGCTATGATCTTGCACAAATGGAAATGCCGGCTATGATCTCGCTCAAACGGAAATGCTGGTCGACATCTGGTCAAATTGAAGTTGTGGTTGAATTCCAATCCTTCCCTTTATTTTAATCTCATCTATTCCCACCATTTACGCCAGTGGTTTGACGTTGTTATATTTCTTTCTTTTTTGTGTCCACCAGTTGCTCAACGTTGTCATTTTTCCATGCAATCCTTGATGTTTCTGCCACCAATTTTTTTTAGTGATGTATTTCAAATCATACCTCCCGAATGGGGAGGTTTTTGGTCTCTCAAAACTTTATTTTCAAATATGGGGGAATTTTTGCCGCATAGTTTCTAATGGAAACCTATTAGGACCCCTTCGTCCTAACTCTTTTAGTTTGTATTGGGTGTTATTAATAAAATCTTGGATGCATATGCTTTGTAAGTTGTCCCAATTTATATTTGGAATTATCCCACATGTATGGGAGGTAGTAGTTGTCTTGAGTAGAATAGTTTAAATAGAGAGTTTGTGTACGAGGAAAGACCATATATTGAATATTTTGTATTGAGTCATACTCACAGGAGGTTGCCCCCTTCGAAGAAGTCTATGATAATTTGTAGTGAGCTTTTATAATTTCAATACAATATTGTTATTTTATTTCCATTCAGTGAATATTGTTTATATTTTTGTTGTTAGATTAATTTGTCTATAAGCAGGTTTCTAACATCTGGTATCAAAGCACTTTCCAAGGTTGTGTTTTGCAGTAGTTGCAGTGGTTTAGAGCTCCCTATGAGTGTCCACTGTATGCTCATACTCGCCCAATCGGGATCTTGGTGATCAAAAAGTGGTAATAGAAGTGGTAGCACTAAACTTTTTGCCTTGAATTTGCCCAATTTTTTTCTCTTGCAAATCGTTTTTTAGATTAGAAATTGTGTTTTGGCAGTTTTAAAATTCATATAAAGATACTATTTTAGGCTAAATAGTTATTAGTTTTATCTGATTCCATGAAGTGAAGGGTTATGCCCCAATAATAAAGCCATTAGACAATGCTCTATATGGACTTGAGCTTCCACGTACCTTCGGGTGCATCATAAGCCTCTATAGTTGTTTTCAAAGCGTGGCCATAGGAAGCCTTCGGCTATTTGTTTGTGATACATCGATAAACGGTTAGCAAAAGGAAGTCACTTGCACCATATCCTAGAAACGAGATAGTGGGCTACAGAATGGATATTATTCTTAGTTAGAGCTATAAAATATTGAGCCACCACTATTTCACAAATGAGATTAATATATTTGCAAGTTCATAGACCAAACACACCTTGTGGTAACCTTCCCTATAACCCTAACATTCCTACAAGCACAGATCCGACTCTGATTTCTTGGGAAACGTAGTAATAACCAAAAGTTAGAAAAGAAGCAGCATATTCTGAGAGCCGAGAGGAACATAGTAACAACTGCAGCCAGAAGGATGAAAATATTCCAAGACGGTTACTTAAACTCGGGGTACTAGCCAACTGATAGAAGGGGAAAAAAAAGGTATAGAATTTTTTTTCACTTATCCCAAATTGATTTTCTTTTCGTGATAATCATTTTGGTATATAACTTCAGTCACTCTTTCCAGACAACCCTGAAATCCCCCTTGCCCCCCATATGGGGGTACTAACCCGATCAAGGGACATGGAGACACAACTTGCTAACCTACTAGAAGAAATACATGCCATACAAATGACCTCCAATTCCAACCCTTTGGCGTCAATACCCAACAAACAAGCATGCTGGACACTCTCTAGGAACTAAGTAGCCGTGACTTGCGGACTAGTTCGAGAAACTATTATGAACACACTTCCAATTCTAGGAGGATGCCACGTGGCCCTAAATTGGAGTTTCCTAAATTTGATGGTAAGGATTCCACTAGTTGGATCTATATGGCAGAGTAGTATTTTTGTTTGCACGACACACCATTTTTGGACAAGGTCCTTATAGCCTCTTTCATCTTGGAAAAAGAAGTTGTTCAGTGGTTTCACTGGGATGAAAAAGCTAATGGTATTCCAAAATGGTTAGAATTTTGTGAGGTCCTATTGGTTTGCTTTGGCCCAAGTGCCTATGAGGATATCACAGGAGCCCTAACCAAACTACGGCATATTGGTTCTATTTAGGAATATCAGATGGAATTTGAGAAACTTGCCAACAAAACGAAAGGGTTGATAGATGACTTCTTCAAAAATTGTTTCCTTAGTGGCGTAAAAGCAAAAATTAGAGTTGAGGTGAAAATGTTAAAACCTCAGCATATGATGGCAGCGATTAGGCTAGCTAAATTGGCCGAAGAAAAGTTCACAATCCAACACAAGTATTTCAAAAATCACCCATTCAAGAATTTGTTGCCACCACGACCAAAAACATTTCCAAATTTGAGAACATCAAACACCTAACAAAGACTGAGATGCGGGCTTGACAGGGAAAGGGATTCTGTTACAACTTTGAAGATAAATTCACACATGGCCACCAATGTGTGGAACAAAAACTATACCTACTTGATGTAGAGTCCCCTCTAGAGTTTGACAAATGGGAAGATGCACCAAAAACCCTAGAGGAAGAAAAGGAAGAAGAACCTGATATCAGAGAGGACCCTGCACCGGAAATTTATGTGCATGTGTTGGTTAGTGTCACCACTCCTCAAACAATGAAGATCAAGGGGCACTTTAAGAAACACCCCTTCACAATCCTCATTGATTATGGCAGCACACAATTTCATTGGTCTTGGCTAGCCAAACAAGTTGATTGTTATGTTTATCCTTGTTCAAGGTTTGAAGTCATGATAGAAAATGGCAGATCCTTACCTTGTGAGCGAAAATGCCACAATGTGCAAATTTCACTGGGGGCTTATATTTGAAAATAGACATGCTTGTTCTACCTTTAGGAGGTTGTGAAATAATTTTGGGAGCATAGTGGCTTCGGATAGTAGGTCCTATCCTATGGGAATTTTTATAACTATGGATGCAATTCACTGATAAGGGCCAACAACACTTGAAGAGGATTCACTCCAAGCTCAACATGTGTCATTAGCTCTCATCACATGTATAAGTTGCTGAAATTGGGATCTCATGGGATTGTTGCCCAACTTTGCGCCATCCAACTCAATGAATCATCTAATCCAAACCACCCGCCAGATTTCTAGGAATTATTGTCGAAGCATACAATTATTTTTGAGGAACCTAAAGGATCACCCCCACAATGGCTTGAAGATCATGCCATTCATTTGGTTCTAGGCAGTGTACCTCCAAACATTCATCCTTACTGATATCCATTTCTACAAAAGAATGAAATAGAAAAAATAGAGCGAGAGTCAATAGACCCAACATAAGTGCTTTCTCTTCCCCTGTATTATTGGTATGGAAAAAAGATGGGTCTTGGTGCCTATGTATTGACTTTTATTCACTTAATAAACTCACAATCAAGGACAAGTTTCCCATGCCAGTGATTGATGAGCTATTGGATGAAATGCATGGAGCCCTCTTCTTCTTGAAGCTTGACTTGAGATTCGACTATCATTAGATCCGCATCAAAGAAGATGATATTCCCAATACAACATTCTGAACTCATGATGGTCATTATGAGTTTCTCGTCATGCTTTCTACCTCATTAATGCTTCGTCCACATTTCGAGGCTTAATGAACAAGATCTTCTTGCCATTCCTTTGCAAATTTATCCTAGTAATCTTTGATGACATCCTTGTTTATAGCCGTATGTTGGAAGAGCATCCGCTACATCTGGAACAAACCTTCCAACTCCTTTATGATACCCAATTATGTGCCAAATGGTCAAAGTGTGATTTGGCCAAAGGGAAAACTATTATCCTAGACACATCGTCTTTGAGGAAAGAGTTGAAGTGGATCCTAAAAAAATTGAGGCTATGAAAATTGGCATGAACCCAAAACACTTGAGCCTTCATGGATTTTTAGGCTTGATTGAGAATTATATGAATTATATTGAGGATTGTTAAAAAAAGATGCCTTTCAGTGGTTAGAGGTAGCAGAAAAGGCCTTTGAACTACTCAAACACACAATGTGTGCTATGTCAGTTCTAGCTATGCCCGACTTATCCAAACCCGTTGTCATCGAAAGTGATGCCTCAGGGTGTGGCTTTGGAGTTGTCCCAATGCAAGAAGGTCGACCCCTTGCATTCACTGACAAGACACTTATGGGGAAAAACTTTGCTTGCTCCACATATGAGAAGGAGATGCTAGCCATCCTTCACATCATCAAGTGGCGCCCATAACTAGTCGGGAGACAATTCTGCATCAAAATTGATCACCATAGCCTCGAGTACTTCTTGAAGCAAAGTGTATCTTCACCTGAGCAACATAAATGGGTAACCAAACTGATGGGCTATGACTATGAGATTACCTACAAGAAAGGCAAGGACAATATTGTCACAAATGCGTTGTCTCGCAAGTATGAAGAGCAAAAAACTGTGTGCACTGCCCTTCCCCATGTCGGAGTGAGTATATAAGGTACAACAAGAATGGTCCCAAGAAATACAATGATTTGTCCAAGAGGTGACCAGTAATCCTTTCGTCATGATTGAATTACTTTTGGATTGTCACTTGTAATGTCCCTTCCTGGACCAATTTTAATAAATCTAGAAATCACTGCAAACCCTAACAGACAATTCCAAACTTCTGAAAATAGCTATTTATGTACTAAAAATAAAATTTCAACATTCAACAAACCCTCATAAATAGTAGAATAAAAAAATTATTTATTTGAGTCCGCAAGTTTAATTATTTTTCAATAAAATTAGGTCTGAAAACTATTATAAAATATTACCAAATTAGTGACAGAAGAAACTAAATATTTTGTTCATCACACAATTCAGAACTGATCTCTGACCTACCCCAAACAAATCGCGACACTCCAAGTGGCTGAAAAATGCCTGCACTGACCTCAAAGGGCTGATCCCCTATTGCAATCACCCTTCAACGTCCTCCAAACCTTGCATCTGGGCTCATAGGTCACCCACATAAGGTCGTTGCCATTCCAAAACTATACAAGGTGATTCGCTACAACCCCAACTGCCCTAGTAGATTCGCCGCCATCTACAAGTGACCCAAACGGCTGAAGATGAATTTTAGTGCAAGTGTGACCTTTGAATGAGGCCCCCAAATGAGCATTCGAGGGGTTCCATCCCCAAATACTGAAACTAGTGAGTGTTTTCGTCCTCACAAGTTGCGTTGCAAGCGATCGTGCTCATCAATTAGAAATTAATTCAAAGATCATAGATAAATCCTTTGTAATGTCCTCTTTTTCATAATAAAGGAAAACATGTTGAAGACCTTTAGATTAGTTTTCCCCGTAGGCTAAAGAATGATAATTGAGAATTTATTTTAATAATTAATTAGAGTTGCCTGAATAGTGATTTTAATCATTTGTTATCTTAAGGCAATTTTAATTGATTATTAGAATAATGAAACTATCATGATTAATTATTTAAATTATTTGAAAAGTGGTTTTTACCACTCCAAAAATTAAGATAATTTAGGTAATAACTGGATAGGATTATTGATTATTAATTGCTCAAAAAGTGATTTTTATCACTCTTGAAAATATAGCAATTTTTAATTAATTAATTGTTAGATTATTTGCCCCAAAAGTAATTTTAATTACTATTATTTTTTTAGGCAAATTAATTTAATAATTGGAGAATGAATTGTGACTTTATCGGCCTTTGAGTTGTTCCGAATTGGAACGCCACCCTTTGGGTGTGATCCAAAAGTGGAAAAGATAAATTAAAGGTCGGCAATGATTTTCAATTCATGCATTAGACTCCCTCACATGGTTCGCCCCTTTGGGAGGGTATTATTACAAGTAAATGATCCATTTTTGGGATTATGCTTATTTGGTTATTGAATCTTATGCTCAAGTATGCCAAGCTTGAACAAGTGACTTAAGGATGAAACCCTTAAAGTGCACAAAAGAGTTTGGAGACGACAACTTTGCACTCTTCCACATACGACAACTCTGTTCAAGGATTGTAATTGTGCTTTATATTTGTAGATTGCAGATTTGCACCATCTCTTAGGGTGGCGATTTGCTTTGGCAAGTGTGGTTGTGTGGCTTGTTATTGGAAGCTATTTACAGGTTTTTGGAGAGCTCTAGAGGGTGTCAACTTGGTCACTTGTGTTGAAGACCTTGTTAAGAGCTGCGCTACAAGGGAATAACCCTCTCCTAGGGTTTGGGAATTTATTATCAAATTTTTTCAGCTAGGGCGAATTGGTTTGGAGTTGATCTTTTTGGGTTTGGAGGGCTATTTTGTGCCCAAATAATATTATGAATTTTTCTATTAATTTTTCTTCATTTATTAATAATTTTGAGGATATTTTCCATCACTTTCAAGTTGGAAAAAGCACAAAACATCAATATTATATTCACTGTAAATTTCCTACATGTTGGCACCGTTATGACTGATTTTATTGAGTGATTTGATGTGCTAAAAATCATTATAGCAATTGGTAATTTCTATGCTAGGGTTTTATAATTTATTTCCAACAATTTGTAAGTTTTAGGCACATAGGGTTTGGTTGGAAAAATCAGAAAAAAAATATTGCATTGGCAAGGGTTTGCATAATATTCTAGATTTGAGTAATTTATCTCATTTGGGGACACTGCAGTGGTATCAGAGCCAAAATTTTGGCCAACTGTGCAGTGTGAGAGTCTACAATGGATTGAAAACCTAGGTTTTTGCCAGAAGAGGAATACAAAGATCCCATTCAAAAGGTAGAGATGAAGAAGAGGATAATGGAGAAAGCCATGGATGAATTATTGCAAGCTATGAAGAATTATTAGAGGGAACTAAAGGCACTAAGTCCTGATTATGTGGCAAAGTCTATGGAGTTAAGCCCTAGACCTCAAAGGTCTCTTTTAGAAGAAGAGAAGATTGAACTACATGTGAATGATGAGCTTTAGAAATTAGAAAATAAGGGGCAGTCAATGATTGAATTTTTTGAGCCACAAGAACCAGAAATTCAAGGGCAACCTAGTGACGGTCTCCAACAAGCTATAGAGCAACCAATGGGGTTGCAAACGGTAGTCCTTTAAGAGGGAGTAACAAAGAAATCATGACTTTCCAAGGTGAAACAAGAAGTTGTTCAACAACTTCATTAGCCATCAAAAGAGCAAGGTAAAGATCTTTTATTTGTAGAAGATGTCTATTTATCTTCTAATAATTGTATGCATGACAATGAAGTCACAAAAGATGAACACAAGGAGTTGGAGCCAAAGAAGGATGAAATTGAAGCAAAAAGGGCATCACTTGTTGTATACCAAGGGTTCAAGTTTTAAGAACATGCACCAACATTGGAATATCCATTGACTGATTTTCAGAATAGCCCTACAAAGTGTCATGTGATTGAAGAAAATATTGAAAATCTTGAGGATATAAGCCATGAGGACTCCTTGATTCAAGTTTACAATTATTGGCACCAAGAGGTATGAGATCCTGATAATCTTTTGAGTTTTACAAAAGTTTTCAATTCTGATTTTAAATTCTTTATGGCTGATTCCATGGGAATAAACAAAAAATCAGAATTGTTTGGGGTATGGAGGAATATAGGCATGTATAGGTTGACATTGGAAGGTTGGCATACAAAAAGAAGCTTCTTATTTGAAAACCATGGTATTAACAAGGTTGGGGTGTGGAAGACATCTCAACCCATGTCTATTTAACAAAGAAAAATGAACATTACGATGGCAGCCAAAGGTATGCAAACAATTCAGATTTATGGCGTCCATTTATGTCATCACTGTATTTTTGTCATCTTGGACAGCATGCACATGTTTTGGTATTTAGAGATGACTATCTTTTAGTCAAGTTCCAAGGTATGCTAGATGGGACTGCAACCTTCTCCTTTCACATTGGTTTTGGTTCAACTGATAAGCATACTCATGAAAGAAGAAATGTGAGTTGTAGGGATGAAGATGTTGTGCTGGCAAAGAGAGACAAGCATGCTAATCACAAGCTATAGTATGAAGGTCTTCTAGATTTATTTTTATCACTAGATGATGGTCATCATGGGCAACATGCCAAGATGGATGTTAGAAGCCTTAATTTCAATATGGTTGATAAGTTCTTTATCCTATACATCTAAAGAAAATTCATAAGGGATCATATATGGGGTGTAGTGAATTCTAACAATTTTGTGAAGGGCCAATACACAAAATTAACAAGTCACTCATTGGAACCAAATTGTAAGCTTGCTGCTATGCAAGTAATTTCAGTCATCAAGGTGAGAAATTTTCAGTTTGAAGCTACTTTTAAAGGATTTTCAATCACATGGTGTGAAGAGAAGTTCAAGGGGAATGTATTGCTTCAAAAGACCTTATATATTGCAAGTAGGAAGGCTGCTGCCATCATCATTTCTGGGCAGCCCAACAACTTGTATGCAGTCCTACAAGTAAATTCAGTCATACATTAGGTAATCTTTCAATTGTTGATGTTGTTGGAGCATCTTTAGCTACTGTATGGTTGGTTCCAGCCACCATTATCATAATTTTGCATGAGATAATGCATTGCTACAGCCATGATATGATGATACTTTCTATTTCACATGTTGCAATACTAGTGTTTTCCTTGGACAGCTGTAATTTGAGAAGTTTGATGATGTTTCTTTGCATTAAAATGTTGCTTAAAGGAAATTCGATAGGGGCAACAAGGCAAGTTGCTTTTCCTAAGTTGGAGCAGCCAACTCTCATGGATAAAATTGGTCACATACATGGCTTGTTGAGTAGAGCAAAGATGGAAGAAAGTTACCCTTACAAAGAAATCAATGAATGGGTCATAGGGCAACCTTTAAGGTATGTAAAAAAGTATCAAACTTGTTTTTGCATGAGCTGGTTTCTAAGGCATGAGGGCAGATGCAAAATTTGCATAAAAACCAATTTAAGGGATGCAAACAAAACTCAGGTTTGGTCGCGAAATTTCAATCTTTTGGGTTATAAGAATGGCGAGTTTGGAGGGACAAATCAGCTGAGTATTGAGGTCAAATTTTTTTTTTTTTTTGAGCACCTTACAGCCCCTAACCCAATCTGAAAATGTCATTTCAAGGTCTGAATTTTGGTACTCAAAAAATTATGTGTGGTTAGGGCAGGTCCAGCCACCTTATGAGGGCAAAAATGTTAATTTTTTTAGCATGCTACAGCCTATGGTGAGTTCGGAAAAGTTATACTCATGGTCTGAATTTTATTACTCAGAAATTTCTAAGATGATGAAGACAGTTCGGCCACCTATGGAAGGTAAAAAGGTTGAAAAGTGGGGTAAACCACAGCCCCTAATAAGGAGGAGAAACCTACAATGGCATGTAAGAGTGATCAAGGGTTTGTTGAAAGGAAAACATGCTAGTTTGCACACCAAGAATGGAGGACAAAGGGGCTTTTCCAAGTGGGGCAGCAAGGTATCATTTTTCAAATATTTTTATTTTTGCAAGTCTAGTTCCTTTTATATGAAGTAAGGACATCCTCCAAGTTCATGGATAATAATGAGTTCAATTTGGGCTATAATAAGGCAATCTCCTTGATGAAGGGACCTTGGACTTTGGTGACAACTTGGGAGCTTCCAACCCTTAGGGAACATGTTTGGGGAAGCTTGAAGCATGTTTGGGAGAGTTGGGAGCATGGTCATGAAGATTGTATGATATGGCATGAGGAAACAAAGAGGAAAGGTAGCTGTAACATCTCTTCTTGTCATATTTACTATGACAAATTCAACTCATCTATGGTAAGACATGACTCCAATATTGTTTCCCTTAGAATTGCATACATGTTTGGCACACCAAGGGGCAAGAGGAAAGTGA
This sequence comes from Torreya grandis, assembly GCA_037957365.1. Classification (NCBI taxonomy): domain Eukaryota; kingdom Viridiplantae; phylum Streptophyta; class Pinopsida; order Cupressales; family Taxaceae; genus Torreya; species Torreya grandis. The sequence continues at coordinate 1,394,098 of JARHVA010004269.1, read as the reverse complement.
GGAAGGGAATTTTCAAGAACAATTGCGAGGCTGGAAGTTATTGTTGTCAACTTAGAGCTGCACCCGGATCGAAGATGTGCTGAAACGGTCAATCCTCGCTCCAGTTGAAACAATCGGATCTTCTCACGAGGGTGGGTGCCTCAATGGTGAGAAAAACCTCCAGAGAAGGTTGGTTCCTGTAAGATGTATCTATGAGGATCTCAATTTCTACGCTACAAACTGCCTGGGAAAAAGGGAAAAAGAACTTGGAAGGAAATCCTAGCTAAAATGGTGATGCACCTAATTGTTTGATCCATTCAAATTGAGCTTCTGAGAACACTGATTCAGAACAAGGAAGAGACAAAACTTCAACTCCAATTGATCAATACACTTATTTCACGAAAAAGTTTAATCTAATGATTTAAGCTTGAGGGAAATGGAAAAATAGACTTGATGAAAGGCACTAAACAACCACTAATATCCACTATAAACTCAGCAAAAGACGTTTTATAACACAAAACGTGCCCTACATATGACCAGCTAGTAACTAGGTACAAATCTGGATTTGACAAGGAAGAAAGAAAATCTATCACTTAGGCAAATCTATAACAATAGTACACTATACCAGCTGCTGAAAATTGAAAAAACACAGTCCTCTTCTCATTGATTCTAAAAAAGGTTACAACACAATCTTTGGAAGAAGTTTTCTTGCCAAAAGAGGGATTCTTTTTACAACGCTGAAAAGCCATTAATATAGAAATTTACAAAAAGCGAAGAGATTGGCGTTGAAAAATAGAAGAGGCTAAATCCGTCCAACTCAGCGTTTACAAAAAGTCTATTTTGTCTTCTTTCTCTTTGCATGAAAGCTCCTTGGTGCTATAATTGGATGGTGGAAACATACGTTTGACTTTGCTTGTGCATGTTTAGCTGAGCCATGTCTAAAAATAGAGACCAGCTCTTTGGCGTTGAAATGGATGTTGGCTAATTTTGGGATGTTAAACTCTTTATCATGCAATAATGGTATGCCCACCTCCAAATTTGGAACCCTTCATATGCTGTTGGAACGTTTGAAGAGCTGAGTTGACCTTGGAGATAAACTTGACTTCAACAACTAGTCAACTGAAGCCTTGACTAGTCAATCATAATTAGCCCTTACTTGCATGGGATTCCACGTTAAGAGTCAATAGATGAGCTCTACTTGGACTGCTGGAACGTTGGGAGAAGCGTGACTTTGATTAGTCAAACTGTGGGTCAATTGAAACTTAGCAATCCGCCAAAAATAGCCCTTGTTCACATGTATTTTCTCCTATTTTGGTCTGCCTGTTCGTGTCTATTTTCTGTCATCTCTTTTACTTAATTCTTTCCTTCAGATTTTATGCTATATCCTTTCATTTCCTTCGGCTTTTTTGGTCTTACTCTGGTCTTGGATTTTTTGCAGACTTTATGTTTATCCCCTTAGCCTTTATTATTTCCCTCAGACTTTTCGGTTTCAAATTTTCCGCAGACAAAAAGTCCACGAGATTTGTTCCTTTGCTTTGAAAAAAAACAGCCCTTTGGGCTTTTTGTCATGATCCTTTCCCGAAGGCCAGGTGCCCTTCAGTCTTTTTTGTAAAGCCTTTGAAATTCGCGAGATGGACCTTCCCGAAGGGCACCTGCTCTTCAGGTTTTTTGCAAATGACTCTCCCGAAGTTGACGTGTACCTTACCGAAAGGTACCCTACCCTTCAGGTTTTTTGTCAATGACCCTTTCGAAGGGTACCTTGCCCTTCGGGTTTTGCAACTTCCGAACTTTGGTCCTTTAAACTTTCTCGAAGGGTACATACCCTTCGGGAATTTTGATTTTGTCCCTTCGGCCTTTGAAATGTACCTTCTTGAAGGGCACCTGCCCTTTGGGATTTTTGTTGAGTCCTTATTTGAAGTGAATTCCCCGCGTTTTGATCCTTCCCGAAGGGCACCTGCCCTTCGGGATTTTTGTTTTTGTCCCTTGTGTTGTCCTCCAAAGAAATTCCTTAGGACAAAATGTTCGAAGGAATCCTTCGGACATTTTGTAGTGACCTGTTACTTTCCCATGGAAAAAATGTCTACGGGAATTGTATTCTTCCTTTTCTCGGACTTCCTCCTACTTGCGACTGCCTCGGACAATCTAGGGGCCTTAACTTCGGACTTTCCATGACTCGAGACTTCTAAAAGAGAGAAGTCGTGCACCTCCCAAAACCTGATTTGATCTAACAAGAGTAAGTTGGGTTCGGAAAAACCACTTGCTCTTACTTGTAAAACACTTGGAAGTAAAGCACAACTGAAAACCCGATTTGCTTTGTCAAGAGCAATTCGGACCCGAGAAACCAAACTGCTTCTACTGTTGAAACTTTTGGGAAGTAAAGCACCTTGCAAAACCCTGATTTGCACTGTCAAGAGTAATTTAGGTTTTCCAACCCAGATTACTTTTGTTGATAAAAATTTCATAAGCAAAGTACTTTTCAAAACCTGATTTGCACTGTCAAGAGTAATTCGGGTTTTCCAACCTAGATTACTTGTGCTGAGGGGTTTCAATTGCTGATTACTCATAAAGTGAAATAAGTTGTCTCTTGTAAAACCCAAAGACTTCTCCTTCCGAAAAACCCAAAGTCTTTTGCTGTGTAAAACCCGAAGTCTTGCTTGAATGTACACCTCACATTTAGGCAAAATTTTGGTATGTAGGCCAAAAAATGGCCAACATTTCTGGCAACTCGCAGGGAAGCATGTCTACTATGCTTGAGAGCTCAAAGCATATAGATGCTATTTGAACTCCCAAAATAATGATAAACCTGGTTTTTGACTGAAAATCTCATTTGATCATGGCTGAAGTAACCTTTCTCCTTCAAAAATATGAAGGGAAACACACGAAAGTAGGAAAACTAAGAAACAAATGTGCAAACAAGCACTTATTGGAACAAAACTGAAAGAAACTACTGTGCTTGAAAAACACTTGGAGGAAATTAAAACAAATTCACTATGTACATGGAGCTTTGCTCTTCAGTAGCAATGTTTCAGTTGTATCCCATTGACTGGGATTGGAAGTTCTTGGGCATCCATCTTTGCAAGTTGGAAGGCATTGTGGGATTTGCAGCTGGAGATCGTATATGGACCACTCCAAAGGGAATCAAACTTTGTGTGCCTTCCTGATTTGGCTCAATCCTCGTCCCACTTGAGGATCAAATCTCCTTCATTGAAGCTTCGTGAGGAAGCTCCTTTGTCAAACGTTCTTTTCACCTGTACCTGATGACTTTCCATGGCTAGCATGGATTGATTTCTTGTCTCTTTCAACTCCATAAGCTCTGCATCCCTGATTTTCATAGGCTCATTCTCCAACAATTCAAGCTGATGCATTAGTTCCAAAGCTGAAAATTCAAGAGAAATATGTAACCTTGCTTTCTTACCATATATCAGCGTGTATGGAGAGTTGGCTATTGACCTCTTGTAAGTGATTTGATCGGTCCATAGCGCTGACTTCAGTTTGAGATGCCATGACCTTTGATTGTCCTCAATAGTCCTTCGTATGATCCTTAAGAGGTTCTTATTTGTAGATTCAGCAAGGCCATTGCCTTGTGGATAGTAGTCTGATGAAGTGTTGAGGTAAACTCCATGCTGGACAACCCATTGACTGATTTTGGATCTCACAAAAGCCATTGCATTATCAAAAATAATTGTTGAAGGAACTCCAAATCTAGTAAGCAAACCTTCGTCGAAATCAAGAACATTGGTTTCGTTTGCTTCTTTTAATGCTATTGCCTCTGTCCAATGTGTGAAGTAATCTATGGTTGTTAGAATCCATTTGTGCCCTGAACTTGAAGGAGGATTTATGAGACCAATAAAATCCAATCCCCATTGGACAAAACGCTGATCCACCACAATTGGCTGAAGGGGCAAGGCTGCAAGCTTGATTTTTCTTACAAACATAGCACACTGTTTGCACTTTCTAACCCATGCATAACAATCACCAAATATAGTAGACCAATAATACCCGCCTCTCATGATTTTAAGTGCTGTAGTTCTTGCGGAAAAGTGTCCTCCACCATGTCCATCATGGAATTCTTCAAGTACTCTTTGGGTTTGGCTTGGCTCTATTCATCTTAGCAACATTCCATTGATATCCTTCTTAAACAAGACGCCACCAACAAGCAAAAATGGAATTGATTGCAATCTGAAATACCTTCTTTTTGAAGCACTTAGATGAGACGGGTAAATACCATCTTGCAGATAGCTTACCAAATCATGAAACTAGTTGGAAGGTGAGGTGTGAACAGCAGCAATCTCTTTATCATTTGACACTAAAACAACTTCATTAGTTTCTTGCAAGTCCTGAGCTAGATGCTCACAAAGCCCTTTGCCTCTAACCAACTTTGTAACCTTAATTTCCATGCCATATTCCATTACCTTGGTTATCCAACCAGCTCTCTTCTCGTTAATATCCTTGTTCAAAAGAAATTCTTTGATGTTTGGATGAAGAACCATTAGATGTATCTTGTTATTCGACAACAAGTGTCTAAACTTCTTATGAGATTTTATAATTGAAAGGACATGCTTTTCAAGGTGCACACTTGGAAGGTACGATTCCCAATTTTTTTGAAATTGATTGTTGCATAGAAATGGGTGAGCCATATCTTTTGCCTGTTGAGGGAACTTTGAGGTCCTTTGGAAGTCATAAGGGGTACCTGGATACCTTACAAAAGGGCACCCCCTCTAAGATGCACACATGGATGAGGAGGATCATGAAGTGCAACCATGGTACATTATTCCACCATGCTGTTCATAACAGTTCTTGCTCACTTCGTATGATCTTGAGGGTCTCCAAATGCAATTGGAAGGTTGATTGCAAAATTACATTTCAAAAAGGTGAGTTGTGGTTGAATAAGAAGTCTGATATGTGTGAATCCAGCCAATAAATCACAGTATACACGGCTGACTATCATCCCTTTTGCAAATTTGAATGTTTGTTGATTGTTGGGAAGCAAGGAATGGATTTCAAACACTTTGGGGAAGTTTCCAGCCCTTATAGGCTGTAAAATTTTGAGTTTGGGGGCAAATTGGGAATGTGCGAACAACTATCCCATGCTTGGTTCCACCATGTACACCATGGGCAGCCCTTCTATGTCCAACTACATCCATATGGGGCATGAAGAGAGGAGGGCTTTGGATTTGATTAACATGGTTGTTTCTTGTGCATGTAGTGCCTTGTGGACAGCCAAGGCCCAAAATTCCAGCAACTACCTTGTTGTAGCAAGCATTTCCAGCCTCCATGTTATTACAAGTTTGAAAAATTCCTCCTTTGTAGTCATTTTTCCGGGGTTCATAGGGTGCAAGGCCTCGATGTGGAGGAAAGGGGGAAGAATGCACTGCTGTTATGACACTTCCAGCTTGGGTGGGCAGCCAAATTTCTCCGAGTACAACTGTGAAAGGCTTCAATATGGGGCCTTCTTTCCATGGGAAAAGGCTAGAGGAGGGCTTTGCATGTGGATAATTTTTGGGACAACTCCATGGATGTTGCTATTGCTTGAGGACAAACAATTTTTTGGCGGGGAGGATTGTCATGTACCCCTTTTGGACATAAAATTGGCGGGGAGGATTGTCATGTACCCCTTTTGGACATAGAACGAAGGAAGACCCTCAGCTTTGTTTGGTTTCCCAAGGGCTAAGGTAAGAAGAAAGAAAAGAGAAATGTTTGGGGTTTCTAAGGGCAATTTGCAAAAAGTACTTTATTGTTTTAATTTTCATTTAAGTCGGGATCTCTTGAGGGTCATGGGTGCCCAAGGGCTTAAGTGAGGGTTATAATGATTGCTCTTTTTATATTTGAAAAAGGTCTTCCCTCCAAAATGGAACACACCCTTTGGGGGAATTGATATAAAAGAAAGTGGAGGATTATTTGGAAGGGCATGTATCTATGATTTTGATAATTGAATTCATTAAGTCTAAGCACGAAAATGCTCGGTTTTCTCCTTGAAAACGAAACCCTTCAAGGTGGACTGGGATTAAGGGTGAAAACCCTTAAGACCAGCTAGGGCAACTTCGTAAGGAAGTTGTATTGAGCGTCATTTATTGCCAAGTCTTAAGCACAAGCTTATATTGAGAGGGTGGGTGAATCAGTGTAAGATATTTTTTTTTCAGTTTTGACTATTAATCTTAAATCCAAAACCTCAATTTACTCCGCAATTAATATATTCAAAGCAATCAAAGAATACAATGCAAAACCACACAATGCAAATAGACACAGATTTGCGTGGAAACCCTTTCAGGAGAAAACCACGGAGAAATTCTCTTAATATAAATATTCGTAGGCACCAACCTACTGGAACACCTATCCCAAAAACAATTTTGTAGGCACCAACCTATAGGAGCACTAACCCCTTTCACCGAGCACCAACTCAACAAGAGACACCAATCTCTTCAAAACGAAGGCACCAACCTTCTCAGAAAAAATCACTCTTCTATCTCAAATTTGTTGTCAAAATAACGGATGATAGAACACTTGCTTTATCTCTTTTCGATTCGATCTACACTTGAGTGTTTTCGCTGCTATACTCTTCCTTATACTTGCTGGTTTTTTCCTTTAAATATTCTGACAAAAAATTGCCTTTAAAAATTCTGCTCTTCTTTTATATCTTCCACTTTCGAATCTACTCTTTTGCCATTCGTTATGCACTTGTTTATAACCCACGGAAAGCCACAAATTAAGGTCATGCCTCTTCAAATGAAAAGGTACATTCGAACGGTCACATCTCCTCCCAATAGGTCGGCCAAGGTCGACAATTCCGTTCACTTCTGTTGACATTTCCGTTCACTTTCGGCAACAATTTTGTTCACTTCCGTCGACATTTCCGTTCACTTCCGGCAACACTTTCGTTCACTTCCGGCAACAATTCCATTCACTTCCGGCAATAATTCTGTTCACTTCCGGCAACAATTCCGTTTGACATTTCCATTCATATCTGTTACAATTCCTTTTACATCAATGACAATTATTCCAACACCAAGGATGTTTTGAACACCAATCTTCATTGCAGAAAGTTGGGTGAGCAGGTTTGAGGCATCCACGGAGGCAAAAGGGGCTTCTAAACATCAGCGTCATCCTTTGGTAGGGCAACAAGTTCTTAGGAGGGTCAACGACCTCTCCTTAGGGCTGGGCAAGCAGGATTTAGGGCCTAATTTGGCCATTTTTGGGGTCAAACTGCTGTTGGTAATTTTTGATGATTTTTGTAAGGTGTTTCCAGCCATTGATGCTTGAAAATTTTTGCACTTATTCATAATATCCAGATCTGGACTGTGGATAATTTTATTATATTTTTTGGGGGTTTTTCAGTATTTATTGTTGAAAATTTGGTATTAATTCCAGCTATTAATTTAGTACCTTTAGGGTTAATTATTGGATCATAAAATCACATATTTTGAAGGGTAAAGGCAAGCATTTAATTCTGTATTTTTCTCAGCTTGTGGTGTCTAGGGTTTGAAGGAAAAATCTCTCTTCTTTGCCCTAGTTTATTCATTAATAATTGGTGAAGTTAGTATTAGGGTGTCAATTGATTTATTGCAGCCTTGTTGTGGCATTGTGGGTTTGTTGGAAATTGCATATTCAAGTAGGGTTTGTTAGATAACCCTTTTGTTAAGTTTTCAGCCCTAAAGGGGATATTTCAGTTGTCCTTAATCTCCATAATCTCAACGATATTGCAATCAAGTTAGAACAATTCATAGCCTTGCATCTACCAATGGAACAAAGTTTTGAGGAAGTTTGTCTCATCTTCATAGCACGGTTGTAAATGCAAGACCCCTTCCTTGTTCGGTTCCATTGTACCTTGGTTCTCGTCAATCGAGCATTCTGCTTCGGAATTCGAATTCGATGACTCCAATGAGGTTGCTTCTTCACCGATTGCTTATTTTTTCAATCTATGACATATTCGTCATTTGTTTAAAATAGAGATCATATTCTTTTTTAGTTATGATCGGCTTTGGTTGCTATGAACCAGCTCCAGTCCAATAGTGCATCATAGGACTTCTTTTGTAATGAGATGACCACAAAATTTAAAAAAAGAGGGTTGGGTTCCATTAATTAACTTTTGTCCCATCAGTACACCCAATATTTTAATGCCATGTTTATCTGCTCCTACCAATAGAAATTTTGGAGGTTGCATAGTTGGCTTCCTAAGACTCTTCCAAGTCTTCTAGAACATTTATGCCAGAACCACTGTCAGTGATAGTGTTTGTCAAATTTCTCCCTAAAATTTCCATATGCACAATTGCCGATTGTCAGGCTAGGTTTATTGTCAAGTATATAGGACTGATTACTTGTTCACCTGACAAGGGGGGCTCAATTATGGGTTCATTCTTATGTTTTGTGCTTGCCCCATCACCTGATTTTAGGTACACTATTATATGCTCCATGTTTGGGCCAATGTCATCTATGGTAGTAGTCAGAGCATTCTCGAGTTCTGGAATGCTTTGTAATAAGTCAACTATCTTCAGAAGTATAGTGATTAGCAAGACATGTCATGCAATAGATTTGTTAGATTCCAATTTGGTCATCATTGTACTTGTATGTTCATTTGAGTGACATTCTTTGACCATGGCCGTCTCGACGTCCACCTTTGCTTCAATCAACCATTCCTTTTCCATATGTGGGTCAGGGTAATTGGATTTTTTCACTTGTGCTTGTCATGCCCCCCCATTTGACATGAGCACACTTAGAATCCTTAGCCTTAAGTTGTTCCCAAAAGGCTAAGGAAAAAGAAGAAATGGGAACGTTGGGGGCCCACTTGAAGAACTATTAATGAAAAAGGTACATTATGAATTTTAATTTACTTGACTTATGAAAAGTACCTTGTTATCCTAATTTCACTTAAGTTGGGGCCTTTTGGAGGGTCATGGGCATCCATTGTCTAAAAGGAGAATTATAAGGATGTCCTTTTAATTTTTGAAAAGGAGGTTTTCCCTTTTAATTTGGGTGCTCTTTTTGGAGCATTGGTTATAAAAGAAAAATGAGGGTTCCATTTGAAGGTTATGCATTTTTATAATATTGAATCTTTGCTCAAGTATGTCAAGCTTGGCCATAGCATTTTGAGGATGGAGACTCTCGAGGTGTGAAGATGAAACCCTTCATATCTTCATTGTGAGTAGCTCTATATCAAATGTTACAATTTGTGCTTCATCATTCGTGATTGGAAAGATCGCTGGTTTTGGAAGCTATTTATAGATTATTGGGTTGTGGAGGAGTGACAATTTGGCTCCTAGGGTTGAAGACCTTCTTTGTGGGATGCGTTACAAGGGAGAAACCCTCTCTTAGGGTTTGTGAATGTTTGTTGATTTATTCCAGCTAGGGCAACTGGAATTGGGATATCATTGAGGCCTTTGAGTGGTTAAATAGGTGTCGGAATTTATAATAAGAATTCTAATAATTATTATTATAATTTTCTGATATTTGTCACATTTGTTGGTCATTTGGTGACCAAATTGAATATTGTAAATTCTGATTTTATTGTAATTAATTTTGCATTTGGGCGATTCACCCTAGGGAATTTCTATAGGGTCTGTATGGTACTTTTAGGCCCTAAATATTAGACAAATATTAATATAGTTATTTTTGATTTTTTGACAATTAATTTCAGTGGATTTGGCATTGATTTGAGGGTTAAACAAGGTCTGATTTTTTATTTAATTAAAGTTGTAATATTTTGAATTTTAGCGACTTAGTATGGCTTGGATTTTGGCTTATTGTGAGCCTTATTCAGTGATGAACCAATGTTGTTTTAGATGCTGCATTTTATATAATTCTGTTTGTAATTGACAAGGGTTTGAGCATGGTTATTTTGCGAAAAAGGGCATTGAAGTTTAACTTGGGTGGTGTTAGGGTTTGGAGGTTGAGACCTTCCTTCTTCAGCTTCTTCCTTCTTGGTGATGAGAGCCATTGGCGGCTAAATATCATAAGGTATTTATTTGTTAATTTTCACGGTGATGAGAGCCATTGTTGCATCCCCAGGCTATTAGATTTTACTTTTTTGGGGAGATCAACAGCAAGGGGAAACTCCTAAGACTGAAAAATATTTCATTCCTCTAGAAGTTAATATCAATTGCCGCATGGGAGTCCACATTTGATTTTGACTACACATTTCTTACCTTTAAAAAGAGCACCCGCCCATCGTTGGATTGAATTCTTTAGAAGATCAACAATGAGGGAAAATCATAATGCTGACACGCCTTCAAATATTTTTCAAGTAGTGTCCCAACACCATGTAGAACTCATCTTTGGATCACAGCTATTGCTTTTTAATTCCTGTAAAAAAGGGCCCGTCCACTATTAGATGAAGCATCTTTGAGGATCAACAGTGGGGAGTCCTTCCATGGCACTCACAACTAATTTGACTAAGAGTCTTTCATTTTCAAGCTTGAAAGGCTTCATTCAAATACTTAAGGAAAGTACTTGTCAAATTGCAACATTAAAGCCTAGGCTTTACAAGGGAGTCTATTATTGTAGTGTCCCCAAATAGGGACTCAAGCTAAAATAAATAATTTCTTTTAAATCCCAAGCCAATTCTAAAAATAAATTGTATGCTATCCAAAAACCCAGTAAACCCTAGCCACAATAATCTTCTCAAATCTTTATAATAACACTCCATAATTGCTTCAATGAATAACAAATGTAAAGCTATAATTGAGTACCTTTTTGTTGCATGAATGAAGGATGTAGCTGTTGAAAATACATGCAATAATTCTGATATTTAAGCGCTGGTACAACAGTCCTATAATCTGCAAAACAACCTTGAAACCTTTGGATGACCTTCCAAAAATTAGGCCAAAAGCCTTACAAATTGTCAAAGCTTCCAAAGAGCAATATTTAGCTAACAAAGACCACTTCAAACTCTCCACACAAGTCACCCAACTCAAGGAAAATAATATAAATATTTTTTTGAATATTTAAACCCTTCACAAAATCCTCTCACAACTCTCAAAATCCTCCAAACAATTCATTCCACTAGATAAAATTATGCAAATAATTTTATGATAATTTCCAAGCACATTTCAACCCAAAAACTTGCCAACATACCTCAGAAATAATTTGCTCCACCAAGGAAAAATTGTACAAAATATTCAAAATCCTATGAGAGGGTTTCCACCAATAACAAGGCCTTTTGAAGATGATCCCAAGCTCCCAAGCAAGTTGCCTAAGGAGAGAAATCAGCAACTTCCCCTCAAGCAATTCGCCACTCCTCAATGACCTCCCAAACCCTCCAAGCAGTTCGCCCAAGTCCTCCAAGTAATTTGTCCACCTTAGGAACCTACAAATTCGCATATAGAAGCTTTCCAAGGTGTTCACTCAATTTCTAGAAGGTGGTGTTGCAAAACACCGTTCTAAAGAAACTAATATTACTTGAAGAGTAACATTCTTCAAGCATCTACTTTCAACAACCAAGTTTGACATACTTGATTCTCAAATCCAATTATCCAATATGCATATCTTTCAAATGAAGCTCCTTCTCCTTAAATATCTTCCTCCAAGAGTAGCGCTCCAAAATAGCAAGGGTTAACTTTTTAAAAACAACTTAAGTCTTAAGATAAGACTCAAAACTCACCCACTTAAGTGAAATAACATAAAGTATTTTTTTCTCAAAACATAATACAAAATTAGAATCATAAAGTACCTTGTTTTGAAATACCTCTTCACAAGTGGTGCACCAGGTTCCTTTTTCCTTCTTTTACCTTTAGTTATCGGAACAAAATAACTAAGGGTCCTCCAAAGTTATAAAGCAAAAAGGGGACATTATAATTATATACCTCAATGCTTTCTCAAACATGGGTAATCTCAATGGAGGTTAGGTTTGTATTTCATCGAAGCTAGAAAAAGCAATTAATGTCCTACTTTTGCATTTGTGTGGCGGACTTAACCAAACCCTTCTTAAGAGAAACTTTCTGAATGCAATGTATTTAATGCAAAATTCTGAAGTTCGGGGTAATGGAAAGGTATCCAAATCTGTAAATTCAATGACAAAATGATAGAGGATGGCAGGATTAATGTTAGCTCGCTTATTTTGCACACATAGAAACACAATATTTCCTTATTTGGATGATATCATGGGAGGGATACTTCATAAATGGGCTGACTATGTGTCTTAAAATATGAAAACTACGGTGTATGATGTAAAAAGTAAGGAATCTGTTCATTCACCACAAGCCTATATACCGCTACCTTATATTTTGAAGCCCAACAGGGAAAACAAAGAGCAGATCCTTTAAGAACTCGAGTAAAAAGTAAGGGAAATGGATATCTTTCAGTTACATTTTACAGAAGGATATAATAGGAAACAAAATAGGAGAGTGGATGAAATAATTTCAAACAACCCCAAAGAGGTGGCAAAGAATATTGAATTTTGAATCAACTAAGGATGAACTGTTTGTAGAGTTAAAAAGAAGAAAAGGATAAAATCTTTCAACTTAGGAAGTGGTTTAGGATGTGGAATATTGTCCACAATCCGCTGTCCAAACTGACCAACGACTCACAATGAGTCTCGACAGTTGCCACTTCACCAAAAGCAGAATTTAAAATCCCTTCTATGCCAGTTTTATTAAGTTTTAGCCACTTATCAAGTCAAAAAAAGCCACCTTCACATTAAGAATTGATCTTCACTAATTAAATCAGTTAATTGAGCAGCAACAGGCATTAGTTCAAGCAGAATATTCTATGATCTGTCATACCATCCTATCGACGTATACTGTCAACGATGCCAATTCCATCAACTCAGAATATCTGATCTGTTAAGGTTGAACAACTTCACAATACCTAGAGAACTCAATCTTGTTATGAGATTGATGAAATCATTAGTTAAACATCAAAACTCTCTTTATTCAACCAAAAACGTAGTCTATGGCTTCAAACATAGATGTTTATACATGGAAACATGTGACACATTGTTTTCTGTAAAGCATCAAACAATGTCCTGCTCAGCAGGAAAAAACTCAAATTTACTTGAAAATGAAAACTTTGACATTCTCAAGAAGCCACTGAAGGAAACTCAACATTGGAGGATATACAAGATACTGCATTACAAAATTCATTAACAAAAATGAAAATCTTGTCAGAACCTCATGCTTTGATTTTTACAAGGTTCTGCAAACTAAATACAAGTATGTGGCTCCAAGAAATATGAGGCATTACAAGACAAAAAGCAAAAGAGGGTTGCAGAGGGTCAGAAGCCCAGAGTGGTCAATTACATTCACCATTCCTCCCTCCTACCAACAAATAATAATGGTGCTTGTGTGCTAATTAGGTTCCCTTGTGTCATGATTATTACTCCAATACATGAAGAAAAATGTCACGAGGGTAAAATAACTACTCATGGAAGTCATCTTGAGATGATTTAAATGCACACAAGTAAAATCTCACAAAATTAATGAGCTAATGCTGTTTGCTATAATTCAAGGAAATATATTGTTGAATCTATATTTTTGCTTGTTTTGGACAAGGTTCTAGATTTGAATTAAAGAGTGGTCTACCACATGCAGGAAACATTTGTAACATCCACTACAGCCCTCCTTTTCAACTTGGAGCTTGATACGTTAAGGTAACTTCATTTGAGAAGAAACCTAAGAAATTTTCTTATAACTGCTTTGTTGGATTTTGTATATGTGACATTGATGGTATGTGAAGTAAACTATAGGAAACTAAGAGGAAAATATGATTATTGCAGGTCTGACTTGGGTATTTTTGGATTTCCCTCAAAGGACATTCATTATCGATTTCTTTCCCAGTTTTTACCTGTATACTACATTCGAACTCGAGACTATTCAAAGGTCAGTTTAATACTCTCTTAATCCTTTTGATTTTTGTTTCTATACTAGATTCTGCGAGCAAGGATTAAAGATGAGAATACAAATTGGAAGTATAACAAGCACTGAATACAATTTTACAATTTTTAACACCATATTAGTTAACAAATGATAATTCTTGCCAGAATGTTAAAATAATTTGTGCCTATGTCAGAGGAGACATATTCTCTAAAGTCGTATTGGGAAAAATCAAACGACTTGTGATACGCTATTATAAACCCAATTTTAATGATAAATAAAAATGTGTAGCACCACCTTTTGGACTTCCAAGCTAAATCACTGAAAACTTAAGCTATCTCAGTACAGACTATTTTTTTCCTTCAAAACATGGTGCAACTATGATAAACACATAACAATTGGTCATTCTCATGCTCATGAATCTATAAGAGACATCTGCCTTTAATCACTAACAACAATTAAAAGTAGAGTACGCAATGAAAACATAGTGAACCACCATTCTGGTGTGCCTATCCAACAATTCTACTTTAGCATTCGACTATGTCTATGCTCCTATAAAACCATACCAGTATAATCTTATTCAGGCATTTAGCTGTAATCATAAACACAAGAAATCTACTTAAGCTACCCACATAGAACATAAGCTTGTTAGGCTACCCAACTGAAGATACTCCATTCACAATCATTAGAATCACAATTGTCATATACATCCCCATCCATCGAGAGTGTACCAGAGAAACACAATATATAACCATTTTAATTCCATCAAGAGCTTAGAGTACAAACTGACTAGAAGACACGAGGGATATGAAGAATAGGGTTGGGTCCAAGCCCCAATAAGTGACTGCAATCATTGTTCAGGAAAACATCAAAGAATACCAATGGGCTGTCATAAATCAGTCAAGTAAAACATGAAGGAGAATGATACCTAAAGGTCTCCAAGTTCTAAAAGCTCTACAATAAAATGTTTAAATGCCAATACATGGGCATGCCATGAAGGGAATACATTAAATACTATCCATGATACTAATCTTGAAGAACATCTAGTAACATGGTTCTCAAACCAGCAATATAGCCATGTCCCTATACATGAATGTAAGTATATCCATAAACCCAACGAGGCTATCTATAACAACATAGCTGTGTATCAAAACAGCAGCCGCTACCTAATGGTAATTAGCATCCATTGTGATGAAATTTGTGATTAACCCTCACCCATAGGCATATAATACAATGAAATTACATATCAGAATGTACACAGCTCATCTAATTGTATTCAAAGCTTGAGGAGCGTCATGTGAAATAAAAGAAAGCACCTCAAGATATTACGAGGTCTCACAAGGCTCCCATACAAACATAAGTTTCATCAAAAGTTAAGTTCTCATGGTAACATATGGCTGTCTCATAAAAGCAGTTTCATGCAGGCTTTCCATGGAGCATCCATCCAATTTCCATGCCTCCTCATCAATGCATCAATACCTTAGTTACCGATTCAGGTTCGGGTTTGCCGGTATGGTGATTTTTTTTTTGCCTTGGGTACGGCTTTAGAAAAAATATATAAAAAATAAAAAATAAAAAGTATATTAATTCTAGCACTGGAAAGTAAGTATGCAATGAGAAAATAAGAGCCGTCTGTTGCACTCTCAATCAATCTAAGCTGTAATCCTAATCCATTGCTCATTATGATGAGTGTTCACGACACGTGAAGTGAAGCCCTCCAAACCTCCTCCCCCGATGTTGTAATATATTTCTGTGCCGTTTTCTCCAGAAGTATCTGTTTGAAATAAGAACAGATTTTGAGGTCACAGCCTAGCCTGCATGCTTTCATGAGCGTTTCAGATTTTCCTTAAGGAACGAGAGGATTTTTTCTTGTTACCTTAAATGTTGTTAATATTTTGTACCCTTGGGTTTCCACCTATAATGACCAAGCTCAGAATGCCTCCCCAATCCACTAACACCACGAGTAACATATTGGAAAACATATGTTTCGCAAATCCCTTCTGGAAAAATTAACATCAAAGGTAATTACATTTCACTTTCTAGTGGATTAAAAGTGCAGAAAGTCGGACTACAGAACCCAGGATGCATGCAAAGTGTGTACAAAATCAAAAGGTCACACAATAGAACTTCCCTCCATTGAATATGATAACAAAAGACACTTGAAAATATCTACTATTATTCTGAAAGGCTGAACCACAATTGCTACGCAAGCATAAAATCCCAAAATAGTCCTCTTCCTTGCCTTATGTCAAATTTTGATGAAAAATAAGGGGAAAAAGAAAAGTTTTGACACTCAAATTCTGCCTGGGTTCTTCTTGGGTTTTGCTTGGGTAAGTCTTGGGCAACCTGGGTTCGCCCGGGTTCTTTTGTAGAAGATCGTCTAGGATGAACCCAGGCTGTTCCTTAGAGGAACCAAACTTGTACCCAGATCAGGTACATCCCTAGGCCAGGTTCTTCTAATAGTCTGGACAAATTCTGAATGAATTGGTATCTTAGATCCATACAAGATATCAAGCATGCCTCTACATAAAAGATTTTAAAAATCGCTAGTCATCTAACACGTACATAAGCAATAAAACCTCATAATATAAAAAAAGGCACCAACATCAATGATATAACTGAAATTATGAAGAGCATAACCATTTATGAAGATGAACCACTGGTCTCTAGCTCCCTCGAAGAAACTGCAAGGAGGTCTATGGCATCCATTGAATCTGTGCTTTCATCGGTCCACTTAGGTTTATTTGTCCCATCAAAATTAAGGTTGGTAAAGAGGCATTTAACCTCATCATCAAAGTGTACCCAACACGCACACATAAATTGGCAACCTCCACTGAAGGTGCCCATCCAAGGGTATATAATATATAATCCATTGTACAATTACAACTCTACAATTCTATTGTCTATTATGTCATAATAGAGGCTATAATTCAGTTGTACCCATGAACATAAAAATGATCCCATGGCCGCAATTTCTAAAATGTTTAAAAGGTTAAAATACTTTCCTAGGGTATGTTCCCAACCAAGGTTGCCATCCTCCTCTAAGGTTTGATTCCTCAAAATTGTCAAAATTATTTGTTATCAAGAAATTTTTGAAGGTCAAGTGAAAGAAGGCATGAAACTAGAATTGGATTAAGGGATTGAGTGGCCAAATCCATGTCTCAATCCTTCCTAATGACCCACGGCAAGGTGTCAAACGAGAGAAGTAAAGAAGAATAATAATCCCTCTCTTCCCACTCAGGTACATCCACCATATCATCTAACTCTTCTTCCAAAACATTTGCACAAAGGCTCCAACTATTCTATGGAAGTATGGCTTCCTCGAGGCCATTCATTTATTAGCATTACATATCTGCCCTTCTTCCCTCTAACTAGGAAATACAATTTTTTTCATTCTATGCCAAGGGAAAAGGAAAATATCCTCCCATTTGGTTCTATCATAAGCTTGTTAAAATTCCCAAACAAGAGGAGGATAAATTTACCAATCAAGCAAGCAGTCAATCACTTAAAGCAAGATGAAAATGGAAATAATCCACATAAAACCCATCCCCCTAATTATTTTGTCCACTCTACCTTTTATTCATTTCCAACATCCCTCAAGACATGGGTATTTACTTCAAGAGACTCTAATCTGAATTTGGTGGTTGTAGCTTTTGATTGTTGATGAAGGCTTCCAAAGGCCTCCAAAGGCTCTTTGAATCACTTGAATGCTTGCTGCAACTTCCTCTTCTCCTCCCAAGTTATTTTTGCACAAATTCTCTCAAAATTAAACCTCAGACAAGAAGAAAAGGCTCTCACATAAGATTGCCTCCTATGGATACAATTCTTATTTAAAAAAAAAAAAAAACCATTTCTGACCCCAATGACCTTATCATAAGAAATAAATGCAATATCGGCACTCACAATCGTGGTGTTCAACCCTCTCTCATAAATGAAAACTCTCTCCGAGCTCTCCTTACCATGCACTCATGTTTTCCATGGAGTCTCTATGGAATGTAAGAAAAAGATCCAAGAAAAATTAAAAAAATTGATAGAATAAAAATTGTAAGTGTAGAATGATAATAGGATTGTAATGGTTCAACGCTTGACCTTTTCTTCCCCAAGTAAGCCCAGCCATGTGGACACTTATGGCTGCCCATGCTTCCCCATTCCTCCATCACATGGCTGAAAGTACTTTTGCAAGTTCTTGTGTCCTTTGTAAATGGGTTTGGAAAACTTTTCTTCCCTCAAGTATGTTACCATACCTTTCCCATGCCTTCACTTGTATTGTAAGTATCTTGTAAAAGTATTTGTCCCTTCATTAATGGAGATGGAAAACATTTCTTTCACTCCATAACTCAAGCATGGGGCCATGTCCCCCCAACAACCAAATTGAGTATAGAATGGCATCACA
The DNA here is from genome assembly GCA_037957365.1 of Torreya grandis. Classification (NCBI taxonomy): domain Eukaryota; kingdom Viridiplantae; phylum Streptophyta; class Pinopsida; order Cupressales; family Taxaceae; genus Torreya; species Torreya grandis. Next base: position 1,375,927 of record JARHVA010004269.1, on the reverse strand, counting down.
ATTTAAATTAAAAGTAAACAAATATATTTTCTACAAGAAACTCTCATTAAAATAATGAAGTCAAACTTACATTTCTTTGTTTCATTAAATTAATTTCTTGTTTTTTTTCTGCAAAAAAATATATTTCTTTAAAAAATAATAGGAGATTTCATGTCATATCAAAGACACTTCATGTTCCATCACATTTCCATGTGTCACACCAATGCCACTCATGTGACTGCCATGCCACCTCTTTCCATGTCATATCAGTAGATGTCTGGGTACACGAAAGGGTTAACATGTAACTGCGGAAAAAATTGTCGTGCCCTATACCAAAATGACAAGCACAGGAAGGAGATCACAATTATGATTCCACCTAATCTTTAGATACCTTTTACCTTGACATGCATGCCATAATGGTAGCTTCAAACTCATTCAATTAGTGAACATGTCATAATCAGAATAATACATCCTAAACATTTTAATCAACATTCAAATAATAATATGATGATCAAATGAAAGCTATAACTCTTATCTAACATGTGTAATATCATCAAATATGTTATGCATCATAATCTATATAATGGCTATTGAATAATCCACAAAATGTCAAAATAAATTATCTAGTATGGCTATGGTGTCGTCTTTGGTAGTGTACGGTCATAAGCTCTATTGATACAAACCAATACTAACCAAATTAGTCTTACTAGTCAAAATAGAGTTGCATGATAAATAAACAATGTAGCAAGTGCGCTAATGCGCTGTATAGAAGGGTGTCACTATGTGGTGAACTACCATATGATTGTAAGAGTTAACATTTCTTTCACAGACGTGTAAAGGAAGAATGAAGATCTTGATTGGTCCTTATAGTATTTTCACATAATATACCATACCATGGGTTTTAATTTCAACAAGGCAATAGTTAAAGGGACTAATGCCTTAGTATATTTAATATTGTTACTAACCAATGGAATGTAGAGGTTGGAACTATAACAAATCAAAAGAGAGATAAAAATCTAGATGAAAGAAATGGCTTAAAGCAAGCTTGGGTATCCCATTTAAACACCTAAGTTGTTATTTTGGATTACATTCAATTAAGGGAAGGAACAAGTTAACTATCTTAAATAATTTGTAGGCCATAATTGTGATCCCTATATATTTTTCATGAAGAATAAATGAGATAAGAGATCAAGTTAATAAAAGAGTAATAGTATGTGATGTAGTAGATTTTATTTTAAATTATTTAGTGGTTAGTTGGTGTGGGTGGTTTTCAATGGTGGTGAACATTGCGAATTGTTGCACTTACTCTAGATTCACACTGATTCTTAAAATGGTTGTCGTTATTTTTATAAGTATCCATTTGTGTATGTTGATTGGTCCATGCCACTATACTGCAATTATACTATTGAGTGTTAAGTTCATAGGATACATTTTTGGCACCTTTGCTGAACACAAATTCTCTTGTTTATATGTGCGAACTACTCACTTTTTGATATCCTATCACGTCCCCTTTTCAGAATTAAGCTAGTCAAAAGACCCGTAGCCTATTCCTTATTTCTCATAGGCTAAAGGATAAAGTTAGGAAAATAAATTAATGATAATACTTTAAGTTGTCCTAAGTCACTTATTTTATAACATGAAAATGACACTTATGTTGCATTATTATTTGTTAAGAGAGCCAAAAATAATTATCATTAAGTGAATGAAAAGCGATATTTATTAAAAATATTTTTAAATACTTATAGTGTGAAATTGGAAAAAAGAAATTATAAAAGTTGGGCTAAAAATATTATTATTTATCTTTGAAAATCAAACCCTAATCCAGAGCTTGAGCCATTGTGTTCAATATTTTAATGAAGATGAAAACCCTCTGATATACATGTATGGAGCACAAAAAACCCTCCAAATCCATTGAGGTGATTCCATCCAGGAATCATAATTGTGCTTGCAAATCAGGATTAAATTTCAGTTTCAGTGTGATTGAGAATTGCCACCATTTTCTAGCCCTTGTGAGGATCTGAAATAATTTTCAGACTGTTGCATTAGGGTTTAGGTGGATGTTTGTTGTTCTTGAAACCCTCAGTGGTTGATGTTCCCTTGATTGGGCTGCCGTACATCTGCATGGCTATTTGGAGGGTGTTCGCCCCATATCTATGCTTGGCATCAATCTGAATTGAGGACGGTTGTATGCCCTCCTTGCTGCCTTTGTTGATTGGGCATTCTCCTTGCTGCCTCCTTGTGCCCCGTGGACATTCTAGCCAGCGTCACACTCCAGAATGGATTGCAGTGCATCTATAGCAACATATTCCAATCTGCCATAGCAGTTGGGGATTGTGGTACCTTGTTTCCAAGTTGTTGGAAATTGATTGGTATTTATTGTTGAGTTTATTCATTTTTTGTGGGATTTTTGTAGTAAGGGTTTGCTGTAATTAGTTTTGAATTTATAATCAGTTCCTTGAATAAATATTATTGTTGGGTTATCAAATTCGAAGTCTCAGTTTGCATGTTGTTGTTTTGGGAGATTGAAGGGAAGGGCCCCTATCTAGAATCTCTATATGGGGTACAATATATAGTTTAATTGGTTATATATCTATATTTGGAGGGGGGAGGCTCTTGATAGATCAAGGAGGCACTCGCCTGATAGGATGAGGGAAAGGAGGCTCTTGATAGATCGAGGAGGCACTCGTCCGATAGGATGAGGAGGGAAATGTTGGACTAATCGCCAGCATCCCCCTCAGGGATTCGTGACATGGACTAACAGCCTCCCGTGGGTACTTATCTGGGGTTTGTATCGGGCGTTAACAGGTCGACCTTTTGGCGCAACGGCAAGCATTCCTACAATTGGTATCAGAGCGGTGGTCACGGGTTCGAATCCCCTCGGGTGACGCTGAGGGGGGGATTGTTGGACTAATCGCCAGCATCCCCCTCAGGGATTCGTGACATGGACTAACAGCCTCCCGTGGGTACTTATCTGGGGTTTGTATCGGGCGTTAACAGGTCGACCTTTTGGCGCAACGGCAAGCATTCCTACAGGAAAGGTTAATGTTCTTCCTCGTCCTCTATATACAGATGAGTGCTAACTAGACTATACATAGTCGCCATAGACTATATGTAGTTTAGTTGGCCTTTTATAGAGTTCTTTTGGGACCCACTCATCTATAGAGATATGGGTGCCCGCCCTCCCTATATATGAGGAGTTTTTTGGCCCTCCGTATCTTATCTTATCTATCTAGTAGTTCCCTATCTCGCTCTGTAAAACCCCCTTTATGATTTTTCACCAAATTTTCACAATTTACTCATTTACTAATGTGCAGGCATTCCATCAAACACTTTGCATTCTTGCCATTCACAGTGATAGTTTCAATGTATTGATTCAAGATAGTTTGTATGCAGTTTGGTATCATAAATCACTTATACAAGCATTTACAAATATAATGAACTCATAGGCAATATGACAAATAGTTTGCATGGAAGAAATATAATGAAGAAATCTGATTATGAAAATCTCTAGCATGCTATTTTATATCAGATATTACATATTACAAAAAAGCTCAATGAAACTAATATATACCATATTATTTCCTTGCATCAAATACATTATTGATTGAGCATATGGCGGGCGCCTCATACCAAAAGTACCATAATCATCAAACTGAGGTATAAACCCCCATATTCGCTGCGATCCCTTGTGTGATGTGGTGGCTCATACTGCAGAAATGGTGGCAGCTATATTTGTTATATCTTCATTGTTATATGCACCCCAAGAGGCTATAGCTGCATACTATGAAGGCTGCGACTTAGGTATGGATTTCCCAATAGGGACGTCTTAAACAAATGAAGAAATCTCTATATCAAGCACTTGCATTTAGGGTGTAACCCTAACCTCCGAGAATCTCCAAAACAAGAAACCAACAATATCATTCAAAGTGAAAATTTGTATTTGTTTACAAATCCTCACAAACTTGTCAATAAAGCCTCCTACAACAAAACTTGTAGAATGATAAAATCTTTCCATACCAAATCCTTCAAATCTGAACTAAGTGCATTTGTGAATCCTGTTGAAATGGGTTTTCATCCAATCAACTAAGAACCCAAGGGTTTTCATCCTAGGGTTTGCTGAACCAAAAGCACAAGCACTCTCCAAAATGCAAAAGTAAAATCAATTCATCAACAACCCCACAATGAGCCCTCAACCTCCTTTTATAACATTTTGAAGCAATAAAATATTATTTTTTCCTTATTTGCTCCAAAATTCCTTTTATAAAATAAATAATTAACTTTATGGAGCACTTTTCACCCTTTCGAGGAATAATAATGTTTTCTCATGACTAAAGTCCTTTTTCCAAGATGTCCACATGAAATAATTGTTCAACACCTTTAAAGTGAGCTATTACACTAAGTGGTCCCTTTTAATATTTCCAACACTAGACAACTTAAGTGAAATATTAATTAAATAGCTCAATAATATACCCAAGTTGTGGAAAGTACCCAAATGATATAATTTTGCAATTCTGATCATACCAAAGTGATATTGAATACTTAAGACGATGATCGGAGGCAACCAGGTGACTTTCTAAAAATAGCCCGCTCCTCCAAGAAGTTTGGAGATCACTCGAAGGGTCAAAAATCTATTCCGAAAGCATCAAAGGGCTCCATCAAGCCATCCGAGCTCAAAACCATGAATAATGCTTTGCAAGGCTGACCCAAAGCTTCTCCAAGAACGTTGGAGTTCACCCTAACTAACCAATTAACCTTTGGAAGACTTGGAAACTAGCTAATTGCGCATTTAGGTATCACTATGGGCGCTATGAGTTTCTGGTTATGCCCTTTGGGTTGACCAATGCTCCCACAACCTTCCAGTGTTGCATGAACCATGTTTTCAATAAACAACTGTGGAAATTTCTTTTGGTGTTCTTTGATGATATCTTTATTTGCAACAAGACTTGGGAGGACCACCTCAAGCACATGGATGAGGTATTAGGAATCATGGAGTTACAATCTCTATTTGCCAAAGCCTCTAAGTGTGAGTTTGGTTTGACAGAGATCCTGTATTTGGGGCACGTGATAAGTGCAAAGGGAGTGCAGGTACATCAAGAGAAGATACAGGGTATTCTAGATTGGCCACCGCCAAGGACTCTAACAGAGTTGAGGAGATTCTTTGGCCTATGTAGTTACTATAGGAGGTTTGTTAAGGGGTTCTCCCAACGTGGTGTACCTCTTACGAATCTCACTAAGAAGGGAGCTTTTAAGTGGACGGAAGAGGCTCAACGTGCATTTGATAGACTCAAGTAGGTGATGAGCACTTGTCTTGTTTTGGCTTTACCTGATTTCTCTCAGCCTTTTGTTTTGGAGTGTGATGCTTTAGGTGAAGGAATTGGGGCAGTTCTTATGCAGAACAAACATCTTATTGCTTTCGAGAGCAGAAAGTTTTGTGAAATAGACGGTTATATTCCATCTACAATAAGGAGATGCTTGCCATCATGCATGCATTGGCAAAGTTTAGACAGTATTTGGTGGGTGGAAAATTTGTTGTCAGAATGGATCATAACAGCTTGAAATACTTCTTGTAGTAGAAGGATTTGAATGAGCGCCAACAAAAGTGGGTCAGTAAAATTCAGGGATATGATTTTGACATAGAGTATGTAAAGGGAGAAAAGAATATTTTTGTTGATGCCCTTTCCAGGAAACCCACTATTTGCTCTTGGAAAGCTCACCTTTTGGTTGAGTATTCCAAAAATACTTTTGCATGCGAGATTTTGGATGTTAAGATGTAGGATGATAGGTACAGAGTGGTAGATGATGTCATCTACCATAAGGACAGGGTTTATTTAGTGCATGGATTGAAATTGAAAGAGAAAATTTTAAAGGCCATTCATGATACACCACTTGTGGGACATCCGGGGTACTTCAAGACCTACACGTATGTTAGAGAGAGGTTCTTTTGGAAGGGTCTCAAGGACAACATCTTGTGGCATGTTCGTGAGTGCGTGACTTGTCAGCATAACAAATCAGAGCATACTTTTCCAGTGGGGTTATTGCAGCCTTTACCTATCCCCGAGCAGAAGTGGGAAAATATATCCATGGATTTTATTACAGGGCTTCCGAAGGTGCAAGGTAGAGACAATATTTATGTGGTGGTTGATCGGTTGACTAAATACACATTTCTTTGCCATTTCCTCTGAGTACAAGGCACCTCAGGTGGCAAAGTTGTTCTTCAGAGAGGTTTTCAGACTCCATGGACTACCAAAGAATATTGTCAGTGATCAAGATAACAAGTTTCTCAGTGCTTTTTGGCATGAGCTATTCAAGTTGGCTGGCACAAAATTGACCCCGAGCACTAGTTACCACTCCAGACTGATGGTCAGACGGAGATAATCAACAAATGGGTGGAAGGATACTTGCGTAATTATGTTGTAGGTCAATAGAAGGCTTGGATTAAGTGGCTGCATTTAGGTGAGTATTGTTACAATACCACCTATCACATGTCGATTAACATGACTCCTTTCAAAGCGTTGTCCGGATATGATGCCACATCCTTCACAGACTTGGCATTTGGTGACAATAGAGCTCCTAAGGCTAAGGATTGGATTCAGGAGAGTCAGGGCATCCTTAAGACACTAAAGGATAATCTTTAGAGCCCAGAATCAACAAAACATTTATGCAGATATGCATAGAATTGAAAGAAGTTTTGAGGCGGGTGACTTAGTCTTCCCGTGCCTTCATCCTTATAGGTAGTCTTCTTTGAAGAAGAGTGGTGCAAGGAAATTGAAGCCTCACTTATATGGCCCTTATAGGATTGCATGGAAGATTGGGGAAGTAGCTTATAAATTGGAGCTGCTAGAGAATGGCAAAATTCATAACGTGCTCCGTGTTTCTTTCCTCAAAAAGGCACTTGGGCAACACATCATGTCATTACCGAGGCTTCCGCCATTAGATGAAGAGGGTAGATTCGTATTAGAGCTTGATTCTATTCTAGATATCAAAGAGAGGAGATTGAGGAACAGAGTAATTAAGGAGTTCCTCATTAGATGGAAAGACTTGCCTATTGAGGATGCTACTTGGGTGTAAAATCCCTTGCTAAATCTGATGTAAATTTCTGTTTTTGTACCTTTGGGAATTTTGTCAAACACTTGTCTTGAAAACTGCTGTTAGCTGGTTTGATGATGGTTTGTTTGATCTTCTTTTTGGTATGATGATGGAATGCATTAGAAGACTTCAACTAACTATGGCCAAAGACTAAAAGTGCAATAAGAATGTAAATGCAAGTATTTTTATGATTTCCCAATGCCACTAAGTGAATGATATGCAAATATTCTGTTACAACAGTGTGACATTTTGTCAAACATATGTCATGCAAACTCCAAACCCTTGTACTGTTGCCATGAACTTGAGTTCGATTACAATGTAATATTTCCAATGCAATAAGTAAGCTAATAAGCATCTACAACTCATGGACATTTAGACAAACATTTCTCATGCAACCTATCTATGCAAAGGAACACGTATAACAAGTGAGCATTTCGACAAACACTTTGTGTGCAAACTCCTTATGCAAATGAGAAGCTACAGCAGATAGATATTATTACAAACAGTTGACATGCATTCAACTTCTTCAACTTCAATCCCTTTACTTGTAATACTGAAATACTGATATGCAAATAACTGATTACAAGTTTGAGAAATCTGATTACAGAGCTCAATAGAATGACTGATTTTCACCACCTATCATGACAATGCAAGTGCTCTAATGGCAGTGATTATGCCTCAGACTATTACAATATATTTGCTATGAATATGCAATGAAAGACCTTGATATTTGGAGTTGACAGGGTCTGCTGGTGAAGATGCAACAATCAGAAATTTGTAGCAGCAGCGATAGTCTTCTCAACATGACTTCAATGCCCTCCAAGAAACGTCCCAACCAACAATGGAAAACCTTCACAAATAATTTGAAAACCTCATAAACCTTCACCCAAACACTACAAATGGCAGCGGCTGGAGTCCTAGATTTGAGCGCTTCAACACCCATAAAGAATTGCCCCTTCAACGAGGCTCTATGAATAAAAACATGCCCTCTATGTATGCAGATTGACCACCATTAAAAGGCTGTTGTAGGGCAGTAAGATGTCTTCAACAAAGCAAGCTAATCTCCAATGAAATCGTCCCACAATGATCTCTCAAAATTTGGGCCAAGGCCACAAAATTTTGAAAATGAAAAACATGTAGGAAATCTGAAGTAATTCCCTCCCAATGGAATAATGATTGCAACAATAAACCAACTACTGCAATGATGAAGATGCGATAATAAACCAGCTATCACATCAATTCAGTTAGGGCGATAATACATCAGCTATTGCACTTGTCAAAATCTTTCAATGAAGCATTTGTAGAACCCTAGATGGATTTCTCAACAATTGTAGCTAGGGTTGATCTTTCACAACCGAACCTGGTACTCTAGAGTCTTCAAACCCTCGAGCAATGCAAAACATTCAAGCTTTCGTACCAAACTAGTGATGAGAAATGAAATTCAAATCAAGCATGCTAAAATGCTAAGCCAACAACTCCTTATAAATATTTCTCAATGACTTTCCATGAAGCGTCTAGAAATAATATTATTTATTTTCTTAAGTGACTTTATGATATAATATTAATTTTAAGTCACTTTATTAAATTAATTAAATATAAAGTCATTTGAATTTTATTTTATTGAAATAACTTTATAAATAATTAATTTAATACTTACTCTCTTATTTCTCCTGTTTAGCCTTCGGGAATAAATAAAGCATAAACACTCATCAAGGTGGCTATCGAAAAGGGGACATGACATTAGAAAGGTGAACAAATTTTACAGCATCCTAATCTTACAATTGCTTGAGGACAAGCAATCTCGAGGAGGGAGGACTGTAATGTCCCCTTCTGAGTAATAGCCAGGAGGGTCTGGTTAACCTATATTATTCTTGTAGGCTAATTTCAGGACATCAGGGAATAAACTAAATTAATTAATCTAAAGTTGTCCAATAAAGTACATTCTTATGGATATCTTTATTTTAATTAATTAAATAAAGTAACTTAAGTGACAAAAGAAAAATTAAAGTTCACTTTATTATTTGGCTTTAATGATATATTTTAAGTGGGAAATTAAAAAGGTCATTCGGAGAAACTATAAAAAGGGAAATGGAGAGCTCTTTTGGATATGCTTATTTTTATTATTTTCTATTGTGGATCGTGAGCTTCTTGTGAAGAAAACCCTTGGACGATAACCTAAGGAAAATCAGTTTCAGTAGTGAAACATCTGCCCTGGCTGATTATAGATGGAATCATACAGGTGCTTCTATTGCTCCCTGTTTTGAATTTAAAGGTGCAAAGAGTTATATCAATTTTCCAGAGGAAAAGCAAGTGGATTTGTGGAAGAAAATACTTTAGATTGCTAGGCTACTAAGTCACATTGTTGGGTGATTAATATTGTTGGCTAGGAGTATTGTATCTCCTCCATCCCATCTACCTAATGTTCCTACACATAGAAGAAACAGATTAGTAAAAACAATGGTGTTTAGTAACACCTTTTTTATCACCTTATCAACATCTAGGATCATGAAGTGCATCCCTTCTTGGTGTCTTGATTCTTTCTTGAAACTTCCTACCACTCGGATTTCAAAAGGTGTGTTCATGTCCTTCTTGACTTGGTTGTAGCAAATCTTTTCCCTCTTCAACCTTCCCCTTATAGTGGTTGGAAATCCACTCATATATGTGCGAACCTCTTCCATGATGTTGAGGTGTGAGAGGCACACCTTCCTAAGGCCAATACTCATCATGGCAACAAGAAACTATGGCAAAAACAAACTGAAAATATGAAGAACAATCAATGAATTACCTATAGCCCTTGCAATGACCTATGAGTCATAGCACTTGTCAGCTATCACCGCCTTCATGATTAGCCAAGTTGTTCCTTTGATAAGTCCACATAAAACACAATATAGGTTGGCTGTATAAAGACTGTAACAGCCTTGAATTGCTTGTTCTTCCCTCCAAAACATTGATACATACCTTGAAAAATTTGCACCTTGTGACCCTTCACCACAAGCCTTTACCGCCCCAACATAGAACAATATAGTCCTTATGTCATGGCTCTTGGAGTGTGTTTTTCTATATGACAATTGAATTACAAATGTTGAAGTCGAATTATTGAAAATAACACATTCCTCAACCCTTGCCATTTGTTGTACCTTCCCACCTTGCATTCTTCCTATAGTTCAAACCATTTCATGTAGCATATAACATACAACAAATAAACTGTGATTCTTACCATTTTATTGGATTGTTTGCATACCTTTTAACATGCCCTCCACCTTGTCTTTTTATTTTTTCGAACACAACTATCTACTGAGAGGGGGGTTGAATCAGTAGATTAGCTAAAAACTAGTTCTTTAACTTTTTAATGAAAATACAAAAACATATGTATATTAAAGAACAAATGTAGAGAGCATATACACACACAAAAACATAGTACACCAGATTTATACATGAAAAACCCAAAGAAAAAAACCACAGTGAGAATAGCTGCTAGAATCTATTGTTCTAATCCAGCTTCACAGTTAAATCATCTCACTGGCAAAACCACACTGGTTACATTCAAGGACACCTATCTTTAAGAGACACCAATCCCCTAACTGAGCACCAACTCAGTTTAACCACTGGTTACAAGATTTAAGGGCACCAACCTTAAGGAGACTCCAATCCCCTAACTGAGCATCAACTCAGTTTGTCTGATGGCACCAACCAATCAAAAATATGGAGCTACAACTCCAATATACAAGATAGATTCACAAATGAATCCAGTTCAGTTTTTTTGTTGCAAGTCTAGTCTGTAACTGCTCACTCTTGGCTTATTCTGTGTATGCCTATTCTTCTTTTTTGATCATTCTCTATGTGCTTTTTCTTCCTCTCTGCCTCACTCTGTGTGTGTCTGGATATATTCTAGTTGGACACACTTCATTCCCTTTCCTTTTTTCCTTTAACTTTGTCTGCATACGTCTGGTCATATTTTGTTCAAACATGCTTCATTCCCCTTCCTCTCTTCTGCCTTTGTCTTCATGTCTATCATCGACAGTGTTTTCTTTTCCTCTCTGTCTTACTGGTTCTATGTCGTTATATCTTCTGTTTGACACAATCCATTTACACCAGCTGCTTCGGCCTCTCTTCGTTTGTGTCTTTTATATATTCTTTGGTTGACACATCAACGTCCTCTTCTTGCCTCCATACCTTTCTTTATGCTATCATGGTCTGTATATTCTATTAGACATGCTTCGTATTGCTCACATGCTTAGGTTCAATGATAGTCTGAGCAATTGCAAAAATGACAGCCTTTTTGCTCTATCTGCTTATTTCTCTCATCGACAGCGTTTTACGCTCTATTGAAATTGCAACAGCAGCAACATCAGCAGCAAAAAGCAAATTACAATGTTCAAGATGCTGTATATGTATAGACAATGTAGCTTAGGGTTTTTTAATCTCCAATTGCGTTCACACTTCAGCTGCAATTAATCGGTTCTCATTAAAAGCGATGTTAACTTATGCTCTTTCCCGTGTCTTGGTTCATGCATCGCATTGCAATGGTCAAGTCTCTTTACTATGTTTGGCAACTGCTGGATTTATCTCATAAATGCACAACCTCCTTAATCGATGATTGATCGAGTGGATCAATTAATCTCGGGCTCCGTGTAGACTTTTCGAGCTCACCATTTGTTTGGTCATGTCTTTAATCGAGGATTATTCATCTTGTCTTTGGTGCCAATCACTGTCTATCTTGAACTGTTAGATGTATGCCCTATTTCAACAGAACCATTGATCTCTCTTGTATTAACCATCGAGCTCTTTCTCGCATCTCGATATCTTCTACATGATTGGTTCGCTTTCGCTCTTTTCGATTATATTCGATATGCTAAATCTTTACCCTTTCTATTGTATCGTTAAACTTCGGCATGTTGACGTGATCTCATTTTCTTCGGCATTCTTGTAATGCTTTTGCACCGTTGATCCATGTAGACTTGCTCGATTTTAACATGCCTTGTCCTTTTGAGAATGCCTTATAAGACTTCCACACTTTATCCTTCGGCAAAGTTGCAGGTGACCTTTTTATTCAGACAATTTGTTGCGAGCTTTTTGTCAAGGGCTTTTCGGGACAATTTCCACGAAGGAATTGTTGTGGACAATTTCCCCGACGGAATTGTTGCGGACAATTTCCCCGAAGGATTGTCTAAATGCCATTTGGATTTTCTTTAAGGGTCCACATACACTTCGGCTTTTTTGTAAGGGTCCACATACCCTTTGGCCTTTTGAAAAGTCCCTTTGGATTTTCTGCAATGGTTCACTTGCCCTTCGGAACTTTTGCAATGGTCCACTTACCCTTCGGACTTCTTGAAAAGATCCCTTCGAAACTTTTGCAACGGTCCACTTACCCTTCAGAATTTCTCAAAGTGTCCTTTCGGAAACTTTGTTTGGTCCACTTGCCCTTCGAACTTCTTGCAAAGTACCCTTCGAAAATTCTCAGTGTCCTTTCCGAAACTTTGGTCCACTTGTCCTTCGGATTCTTCTCATTGCTTTGCTTATTAGATTGAAAGAAGTAGAGTCATCTGATAAACCCGATCAACTCCACTAGACCAATTCGGGTTTTCAACATTGCTCAAGTTATAAAGTTGAACGAAGTAAAGTTGTTCCATAACCTCGATTAACTCTTCCTTGACCCATTCGGGTTCTTCACATTGCTTGACTTATAAAGATGAGAGCAGTTAAGTCATTCCGGAAACTCGATCAACTCTGCTAGACCCATTCGGCTTGAGACTGCTTAGCTTATGAAATTAAACAAAGTAAAGTTATTTTGGAAACCCGATTTACTCACCCAGACCCATTCAGGTTCTCGAGATTGCTTTACTTGTGAAACTTTATGAGTCGAAGCAATTGAAGTACACAAACCTGATCAACATTGTCCCTGACCCGGTCGGGTTTTCGACACGGCTTTACTTATGAAACTTTATAAGTAAAAGCGAATGAAGTACATGGACTTGACAAACCCGAATCATTATGCCTTTGTCATAAATGTTTGCCTATTTGACATCAATGACAATCTTATAGACAATCTCCTTATACACCATGATACTCAATTGCCAACAATCTCGCCCTTTGTCATTGATGGCAAAACATACTCAGAATGAATACTCTTCTTCATTCCTTCATCATTCTGCTTTCTCCCCCTTTGACATTAATGACAAAGAGTCCTTGCCATAACATGGAAACGGGCCTGGCTGGTTAGAGCACTTTGAGAGAAACTCCCCCTTTGGCAATGGCACATTTGTCTAACTCTTAGTGTCAGCTTGGCATTTCTGATCCTTGGACCTAGCTAGTTAGATCACTTTGAGAGAAACTCCCCCTTGGGCAATGGCACATTTGCCTAACTCTTACTAGGACACATTCAAATTTGATTCCTTTAGCTCCATTATTCCTTGAAAGATCATGTATATAGAATTGGTTTGAAAGACCAATCAATAATCGACATATCTCTTCTATAGATAGGCATAATGATCTAGAGCCAACACATCTGTGTCTCCTCCTTTGTTATCACATAGCAAAGGGACTGTAGCTATCTCATCAGACTACCTTTTCTCTTAACCTAGTAGTTAATAATATTCCTTCAATACTCCCCCTGGATTCATGCCCTATCACTAGTATCTAGTGATGTGATGTAGGAGCTATTACTCCCAGATTTTGTCTCATTGCATCACTTGAGCATTTACAAGTCTCCATACATAGTCCTCTGATCCTAGGACCTGACCAATTACAAAGCTTTCACTTTGTTTATTCATGAGGATTTCGTATACTGTTTAGGCACCTAACTTGGTCTGATCAAGTCATCATCTCAGCGTTCTTGAGTCAACATCTGTAATAGATAGCATCTTTTCTTTCAATTATGATTGAAGCTTTTCACATATGCTCCTTTTCACATCATGCATGGCTCCTCAAACCATTCCGATGATCGGAGTTAGCTCCCCCTAACTCCATGGTATATGCAGCTTATCATCTTTAGAACTCAAGATTTTCTTTGTTATGTAGCATAAACCAGTCTCAACCAACATCCACTTGAGCATTTTCAAATCTGCCACCACAGGGCATACAAAAAGCTCCTTTATCCTGAACCTTCTTGATCCTGACATATTGAACAATGTAGCTCCCCCTTTCTCTATTGACTTAGTAATAATCAATACAAGACTACTCATCATAGGATCATTTACACATCAATATAGCATTGGTCTGAAAAGACCAATCAACAATCTTCTTATCTCTATATCGGTTGATATTATGATCTCAGAGTAACCATACTTGCTTCCCACTTGGAAGTCTCCATATCCTAACTTTGGAACTAGAGTCCAAGAACACATTGTTAGCATACTCATTCTATCCCATCAAACACCATATTCATAGCACTTGACTCATCTTGGCACAACAACATCAACTGGGAGCACTCATTCTTGCCTTTAGCACCTTCTGAAGAGCATCACTTGCTTCTTTACTTAAAGGGGTCTCTTAAGAAGCATAGATAGAGACACCTTATTTCACAATGTTTTAGAACAGTGTGAAACTAGGAGTTACACATAACTCCTCACAGTCCTCATTCTTGTTCTTTTTCTTCTTGTTCTTAGGCTTGAGAGAAGTGACATGCTCATCCATCAAACTGTTCTCCTTTCCTTGTAGGATTGGAATACATGGAGACAATATGGATCCATGATACATCTGTTCATCTGATGAGTCTTCCTTGCAACTAGAAATCTCATCACTAGGCCTAGAAGATTGACTCTATATGCTCATTACTTGCTCTACTACAACTGGGTGTTCACTTGAATCTGTGCATACCCTTGACTTGTCTTCAGTCAATTTATTGGGCTTCTCCTTGAGCTTTGTCTTCTTCTCATCAATGACAGATGTTGAGATCTCTTGACCCTTCCCAGCATCTGCTGCATTCTCCACCACATCAACTAGATTGATGTGATCTGCAGACTCATCAAGCTTCATGCTCACCACCTTTGGTCTCCATGAACTGATTTGCCTTCTTTTTTGAGCTCTAGGAGCCTGGATAAGCTTGTTCTGACTTGTAGACCTTTGCTTGCAGAATCTGGCCATGTGTCCCTCATCATGGCAGTTGAAGCACTCACCCTTGCTCACATTCTTGGTCTCCTTGTGTGTCTTGTTGGGTCTCCTTTTCTCCTTCTTAGAGGCTTGTGAACCTTTGTTCACATTCAGAGGCATACCTTTCTGCATTTTCAATCTCATAAAGCTTGCTCTACAATGTTTAGCTATATGACCAAAATTATTGCACCAATAACACACTACATTTGTATCTAATAAGGATGCAATGGAATTTTTGCTTATAAAGTTATTTCTCCTTGTAGGTACAACTCTACATGTACTAGCCTTATGACCAAACTGATTACAGCTATAGCAATAACCATAAAAAGATAAAGAATACCTGGTCATAGCATTAGGCTGCCTTGTTGATCTTCTTCTCTTTGTGTCACTGGCTGCATCAGTTACATTTGTCTTCTGCATCTTCAAAATTGCATACACAGATTCTTGGTTCTTGTTTGCCTCAGGGTTCTTCTCTCCTCTAGCCTTCTTATCAGCATTGCTTGTATTTGACTTTGCACCATTGCAAGCTGTCTCCTTCTTGGATCCTGATCCCCCTGCTTTGAAGTTGTGATACAACTTAGCAGATGCATTTGTCATGAGATTCTTTCATTTCTCATAGCCAAGACCAGATCTTTCTTTTGAGGGCTTTTGTGAGTTGATCAACGCATCAATAATGTCTGAATTTCCTTTTAGTTTCAGACCTTTGTCAATTTGCTCTTTAGCCTTCTCAAGCTCCTTTCTCAAGGCAACTATTTCTGCCTCTAGCTTCATACATTCAATAGACTTGAGGTGTAGTTCAATCTTGACTACATCTTCTGTTCTTTTGAGCTCTTCAATTTGAGTCTTTAAGCTCACCACCATTTGATCAGATTCTTCAAGACTCTTGGACAGAGTTTCAATTTTATTTTGTCCAATCTTTTTTTGTTTTGAGTTTTCCTTCCTCAGACTATCAATCTCATTTAGGGCACAGATGAGTTCTCCTTCTAGATCTACTTCTCCTTCCTCTTCTTCATCCCAGTCTTCATCATCATCTTGATTTGAATCTTTTGAGGTTGATTCTATTGCCATGAATAGAGATTCATTTCCCTTTGCTACAAAGGCACAGTTATAGTCATCATCCGAACTCTTACTTTATCCCATTGAGTCAATGTGTTCCTTTGTGTATAGACCTTTCTTTTTCTTGGAGAAGTTCCTTCTTTGGGAATGGTGAGGTTTCAATCTTGTACCGTCCTCTTCTTGCTTAGAATCACCATTTTTCTTATAGTGACATTTGGTAGCAAAATGTCCTATTCTACCACAGTTAAAACATTTTAAGGGTAACTTACCTTTGTATTTCCCAGATCCTCTTTTCAATCTTCTGACAAAGTTGGGAACTTCCTCATCCGCATTCTCAGATCCCGATGGAGATGCTTCTTCTTCCTTTGTCTATTTGGAAACTTTGAATGCAACTTTTCTTTTGGAAGAGTCTGCATCACCCATTCTCATCTCATAGGCAGTGAAGGTTCCATGTAGCTCGTCTACTGTGAGCTTGTTCAAATCTCGTGCTTCTTCTATTGCAGAGATTTTGGAGTCGTATCTTGATGGTAGAGATATCAAAACCTTCTTGACAATAGTTGACTCATCTATTGTTTCTCCAAGTCCTCTGATGGCATTCATAATCTCATCTACCCTGAGGAGGTAGTCTGCAATCTTCTCTTCCTCACTCATCTTGAGGCTCTCGAACTGTCCTTTGTATGTCTGCAGCGTGGCTTGCTTCACCTTGTCATCTCCTTTATAGATGCTCTTTAACTTGTTCCAAATGTCTTTTGCACTTTGACAATGCATAACTTTGACAAACCACAAAGAATAACATTCTTTGCTTTAGCATTGTTTTCATATGCCTTCTTGGCAACCTGATCAGTAGGAGCTACAGTAGGCGCTGTATATCCATTTACTACAGACATCCATATATCAAATCTTAATGAGGACAGATATGTTTCCATTCGTATGCTTCAGAAAGCATAGATAGATCCCTCAAGAGGTGCTTTGTTTGAGGAGGTTCCTTCATGACTAGCCATTGTGTTCACTAACCAAGATCTACCGGAGATGATTAAGCTTCTTCTTAAGGAACCCTAGGCTCTGATACCAATTGTTGAACACAACTATCTACTGAGAGGGGGGTGAATCAGTAGATCAGTTAAAAACTAGTTCTTTAAATTTTTAATGAAGATGCAAAAACATATGCATATCAAATAACAAATGTAGAGAGCACACAAAAAAATATAGTACACCAGATTTATACGTGGAAAACCCAAAGAAAAAACCACGGTGAGAATAACTGCTAGAATCTACTGTTCTAATCCAGCGTCATAGTTAAATCACCTCACTGACAAAACCACATTGGTTACATTCAAGGACACCTATCCTTAGGAGACATCAATTCTCTAACTGAGCACCAACTCAATTTAACTACTGGTTACAAGATTTAAGGGGACCAACACTAAGGAGACTCCAATCCCCTAACTGAGCATCAACTCAGTTTGTCTGATGGCACCAATCAATTAGAATTATGGAGCTACAACTCGAGTATACAAGATAGATTCACAAATGAATCTAGTTTAGTTTCTTTGTTACAAATCTAGTCTGTAACTGCTCACTCTTGGTTTATTCTGTGTATGCCTATTCTTCTTTTCTGCGCATTCTCTGTTTGTTTGTTCTTCCTCTTTGCCTCACTCTGTTTGTGTCTGGATATATTCTAGTTGGACACACTTCATTCCCTTTCCTTTCTGCCTTTTACTTTGTCTGCATACGTCTGGTCATATTCTGTTCAAACATGCTTCATTCCCCTTCCTCTCTTCTGCCTTTTTCTTTGTCTGCATATGTCTATCATCGACATTCTTTTCTTTTCCTCTCTGCCTTACTGGTTCTATGTTGTTATATTTTCTATTTGACACAGTCTCTTTACACTAGTTGCTTCGGTCTCTCTTCCTTTGTGTCTTTTATATATTCTTTGTTTGACACATCAACGTCCTCTTCTTGCCTCTATACCTTTCTCTATGCTATCATGGTTTGTGTCTGTATATTTTATTAGACACACTTCATATTGCTCACATGCTTAGGTTCAACGATAGTCTGAGCAATCGCAAAAATGACAACATTTTTGCTCTATCTGCTTATTTCTCTCATCGACAGCGTTTTACGCTCTCTTGAAATTGCAACGGTAGTAGCATCAACAAAAGCAAATTACAATGTTCAAGATGTTGTATATGTATAGACAATGTAGCTTAGGGTTTTCTATCTCCAATTGCGTTCACACTTTAGCTGCAATTAACCGGTTCTCATTAAAAGCGATTTTGACTTGTGCTCTTTCCCGTGTCTCGGTTCATGCATCACATTGCAATGGTCAAGTCTCTTTACTATGTTTGGCAACTGCTGGATTTATCTCATAAATGCACAACCTCTTTAATTGATGATTGATCGGGTGGATCGATCAATCTTGGGCTCCATGTAGAGTTTCGAGCTCACCGTTTGTTTAGTCATGTCTTTAATCGAGGATTATTCATCTTGTCTTTGGCGCCAATCACTGTCTATCTTGAACCGTCAGATGTATGCCCTATTTCAACAGAACCATCGATCTCTCTTGTATTAACTGTCAAGCTCTTTCTCGCATCTCGATATTTTTTACATGATTGGTTCGCTTTTGCTCCTTTCGATTATATTCGATATGCTCGACCTTTACCCTTTCTATTGTATTGTTAAACTTCGTCATGTTGACGTGATCTCATTTTCTTCGGTATTGTTGTAATGCTTTTGCACCGTTGATCCTTGTAGACTTGCTCGATCTTTAACATGCCTTGTCCCTTTGAGAATGCCCTATAAGACTTCCACACTTTATCCTTAGGCAAAGTTGCAAGTGACCTTTCTCTTCGGACAATTTGTTGCAGGGTTTTTGTCAAGGGCTTTTCGGGACAATTTCCTCGAAGGAATTGTTGCGGATAGTTTTCCCGAAGGAATTGTTTCGAACAATTTCCCCGACGGAATTGTTGTTGACAATTTCCCCGAAGGAATGTCTAAGTGCCCTTCGGATTTTCTTTAAGGGTCCACATACCTTCGGCTTTTCTGTAAGGGTCCACATACCATTCGGCCTTTTGAAAAGATCCCTTCGAACTTTCTGCAATGGTCCACTTGCCCTTCAGAACTTTTTTGCAACGGTTTGCTTACCCTTTGGACTTTTTGAAAAAATCCCTTCAGAACTTTTGCAACGGTTCACTTACCTTTCAAAATTTCTCAAAGTGTCCTTTCGAAAACTTTGTTTGGTCCCCTTGCCCTTCGGACTTCTTGCAAAGTACCCTTCGGAATTTCTCTCAGTGTCCTTTCGAAAACTTTGTTTGGTTCACTTGCCCTTCGGATTCTTCTCATTGCTTTGCTCATTAGATTGAAAGTAGTCATTTGATAAACCTGATCAACTCCACTAGACCAATTCGGGTTCTCAACATTGCTCAAGTTATAAAGTTGAATGAAGTAAAGTTGTTCCATAACCCTGATTAACTCTTCCTTGACCCATTCGGGTTCTTCACATTGCTTGACTTATAAAGATGAGAGCAGTTAAGTCATTTCGGAAACCCGATCAACTCTGCTAGACCCATTCGGGTTCTTGACACTGCTTAGCTTATGAAATTAAATGAAGGAAAGTTATTCTGGAAACCTGATTTACTCACCTGGTCCCATTCGGGTTCTCGAGATTGCTTTACTTGTGAAACTTTATGAGTCGAAGCAATTGAAGTACACAAACCCGATCAACAGTCCTGACTTAGTCGGGTTTTCGACACGGCTTTACTTATGAAACTTTATAAGTAAAAGCGAACGAAGTACATGGACTTGACAAACCCAAACCACTATGCCTGTCATAAATGTTTGCCTATATAACATCATTGACAATCTTATAGACAATCTCCTTATACACCATGATACTCAGATTGCCAACATTTTCTTGGTATGATCCTTATTATAAGTGGCTACTCCACTCGATCCTTCTTCCATGTTTTACTTTGAGATTACTTCTCTTGGTTCAACCACCTCTTTGTCTTCTAATTGCAACCCTTGTTTATCATTTTTTTGGACACTTTCATTTGGTTGTTGTTGAATTTTTGGTTCGTGTGGTTCAGAAAATTCATTTTGGTCTATCTTCATTTTCTCTTTCCTTTGCTTGGAATTTTTTTATTGTCCTTCCTTTGGTGGTTGCCCTTCAACTTCAGTTTCACATGCCCTCAATGTTTTTGAATTTTCTGATTTTATTTCCAGTTGATTGCCCATCATTAGAGGCCCACAAATGACTGAATTTTGGCGTCCAAACTTCAAATGTCCTTCCCTTGGTGGCTGCCTTTCGATTTCAGTTTTACATGCCTTCAATTTTTTTAAATTTTCTGATTTTAATTCCCGCTGATCACCCATCACAAGAGGCCCATAATTGACTGAATTTGAGTGTCCAACAAACTTATGGAGTGGCTTCTCCTTGTATAACTGGAAACTAGGCTTAGTTAATTGTTTTAAGGGCTGCCTTTTATCCAATTGGAAGTCCTTGCGTGGTGCCCTTAGTGATCTTAGTTTTTATGGCTCCACCTTCTTACCAAACTCAACAACGATTCTCTCAAAAGCTTTCTCATGTCTTCCAATGATGTTATGCCCTTGTGTTTCCCATTCATGACGCCACCATTCATGGGTAGTCCCATCCAAATGTTGGATGGCAAAAATCAGGGTTTCCCTTCTACCCCGAGGTCTCAAATCAAGGTACTCACTCACCTTGCCCACCTAAGCTCTCACCGGAATACCTGGATCACCATCAAAAGTTGGAAGAACTATCTTCCCCAAGTCGTCATGTGTAGTAGCTATGTGCCCATGTTGCCCTTTGCCATGTCTCAAACTTAGCCAATACTTGAAGCTCCTTCCCTTTCTATATTGTGGTGCATGTGTCAAGTACTCATCGTAATCTTCCATTAATCCCAACAAACCAAAGGCTGGTCCTTCATCTTGAAGCACTGAAATCCACGATCCTGGATCTAAGTAAGACTTTCAATCCTATCCTTGTCCATGTTACTATTTGATTTAAACCTTGAATCCCACACATAGCCAAGATATGGCTTTGATACCACTGTAATGTCTCCAAATGGGATAACTAAGACAAATTGGGGTTTTTCAACAAACCCTTTAACTGAAAATAATATTAATGTTGCCATAAAAACCAACAAACCCTATTAACAATAGATGTCCCAATTTCTAAGCAGTAACACTCTACAATAACTCCAATAATTACTAAATATGCAAATACAATAAAATACTTTTTTGTGGAAATATGGAATGACGATGTGGGTAAAAATTTCTTGCAATAATTCTGATTTTAAAGATCTTATTATAGTTGCATTTTCCCTTCCAAACAACGTTGAAACCTTTGCACAAACTCATGAAAAATATACAAAAAATCTCTGCAATTTATTAAGGCTTCCAAGGAATGACTTAGGGCTGCCAATAGTCAATTTAGCCCTTCCAAACAAGTCACCACATTCCAAAAAATAGGAGAATTAAATTTGAAATTCAAACCCTTGTTTTATTCCCTCAACAAGTTCTCCAAGTCCCTTAATTCACTTTGCCCCACTTGGAAAAATATTCAAATAATTTTCAGAATATAACTAAATTATTTCCTTCAAAAATAAAACAAACCTTGCCCAAGTGAATCTCTCCACTAGGGAAAATTATGAGAATAATTTTCTGAATTAATTCACTAATTTTTTGCTCTCAATAATTTATTATTTGTTTTAATCAAATGAAACTTAAAAAATTTATATCTTTCAGAATACTTGGAATTTCAATGCCAAAGTTAACTCAAAATGATCACCAAAATAGTAGCTATCAAACAAAATTAGAATCAGAATTTTCCCTCCATAGGAAGTGTCCCAAAAGTTATTCCGAAGCTCCAAATATCCTAGTTACAGCCCTAGGTTCCTTGAAACCTGAAAATGAAGTTCAATTGCACAACCAAACAATGAGAAATCAATGCAAACAACTCTTCAAGGTATTCACTTTGCCTTTGAATAAGATGGTGTTATAAAACAATTTTGTAGGTCTAATTGCATGCAACCATGCAAATCTGAAATACAATTACAATGCTTGAATGTAGGAATGGAGGTTTTCATCTCCAAATCCTTAATACACTTGAAGGTTTTTGTCCTCAAGTTATAATGAACAAGCTTGACATACTTGATCAATGATTCAATATTCCAAATTAGCATAATTTTCCAAATGAATCATCAATTGTTTTTTATAATCACCTCCAAGGATGGCGCCTAAGTTGGAAGGATGTGTCTTTTGAATCATAAGCAACTTTACCTTTTTAAATTTTCTTTTTGAGAGGTTAGGCTCTCATGACCCTTGAAGGTTCCCTGCTTTAGTGAGAATTAGACCAAAAGTACTTTTTTGCATAACTCAACTAAAAATTAGAATACTTAAGTACTTTTCACTTTTTTGCTCTTTGTATAGCTCCTTCATATTCTCTTTTCTTTTTTTCCCTTAGCCTTGTGGGAACAAAACCAAACTAAGGGTCCATACGCGAGTTATGCCAAAAAGGGGGACATTATACCAAACCTCTCCCAAATCAAGTCACCACTATGCAAAAAAATAAGAATAATTCCATAATTGCCTTTAGGGCACAAAACCCCCAAAAACATGAAAATTCACTTTCAAATGAAGTCCCCACTCCCAAAAGCAAGTCGCCAACCTGAAAATGATCAGTGTTTAAAACACCCTTGTAGCACTAGTTGACTCCATTGATAACTCCTGAATGAAGTTACTTCGAATAAGGAAGAGAGTTTTCGTCTTCTAACTCTGTTGCTTGAAGGGTTTTGTCTTCAAAGCAAATGACTTAGCATTTCCATGCTAATAGACCAATTTTCAGTATCCAAATCATAACATAAGCTCTCCAAGTGATTCTTTTATTTTTGTAGCCCTTCAAATGTGTCGCCCAAAAGAGGAAGACAGGGTTACTTAAAATGTGTTAAAAGAACTTTCCTTATGATATTTTCTAAAAATCCCTTAAGCCTTCATGACCCGCAAGGGTCCCCTCTTTAAGTGAAATAAGAAACATAAAGTAACTTTCCAAAAAAATACTTCTACAAATATTCAAACAAAACATTCAAGACTCTTTTCCCTTTGTGCTTGTCCCTTAGCCCCTAGGAATAAGTTAAGGTTAAGGGTCTTCCAAGATGTTCCTATCAAAAGAGGGACATGACAATCGTCCCTGTCCGAAATTGCTTGTCCTTAAACGATAGAAGTAGCCAAAGTGCTATTTCCACCATGGGTTTTGTGCCAAACTCGAATTTAGACCCTTTCCAGTGGAAAGACCCCGCTTGATGATGTCTTCTACAACTGTAGATGAAGTTTTCTTGTTGCTTAAGCAAGCTGAAAATGAAAGACCAACAACACCTCATGTTGTTACCTCTTACTATTGAGCCCAAGTGTCCAAAAAATGCCCTTAAGATGTTGAAAACAAGAAATCTTCAAAGTTGGCATCACAAGGGTGGTTGGAAAATGGTATTCCAGTTAGGTAGTCTTCAAGTGTTAGGGCCTTGATTGCCCTTGTATCAACACCTACACATGAAACAAACATCTTAGTCAAAAAAATGATTTTCCCCTTCTCTTTTGTATTTTTGGCAATGCTTTCCTTAGGGAGTATGGCTGCAAACTCCATATTGCTAGGTATGGTACAACGTCTAGCATCCTGCTTATCCACCCATCCAATGATTTTTCTTTTTACTACCTTGATGCCCCAAGCATATTCCATTTTATGCAACTCATAACAACTGCATGTGCTCTTGATTTTACCCTTCAAACTTTTCAATTTGAATCTCCAAAGGGCGGGAAGCTCATGTGTGGAAGTATTAGTTCCACTCTTGACCTATAAATTCATTTGTTTCCTTGTATTGGAGTGAACCAACTCTTTACCAACCATTTATTTTGACTTTCAATAACCCTACAATTCTTTATTGAAACCAATCCATCCATCACCAAAGTGTTGTCCAACAACTACTTAGTGTTTATGCCACATAAAAGAGACACTATGGACATAAATAAGCAAAAGATATTAGAATTGAAAAATATCAAAGAGTTTCCCTCTATATGTACCTTGATGGTCTTGAAAGCACATGTTGGGTTCCTCGAGCATGGAAGTTGCATACTTGGAGGAGTGAAGCAACAATTGGAACCTTGTTCTCAAAGGAAAACTTACATTTCTTTGCAAAATCAGATTTTTTAGGGTGCTGTTC
Source organism: Torreya grandis (assembly GCA_037957365.1). Taxonomy (NCBI): domain Eukaryota; kingdom Viridiplantae; phylum Streptophyta; class Pinopsida; order Cupressales; family Taxaceae; genus Torreya; species Torreya grandis. The sequence goes on along the minus strand of JARHVA010004269.1, from coordinate 1,351,484 downwards.
ATTGCTCTTTTTTACTTTGTTCCATGTGCAAATATTCAGCTGAAGTGGCTCATCTATTCTTTCATTATTAACATCACCAAGTGTCCTCTTGGTTTCAAACCTTGGGGTGTTTTTAACCAGCTGAATTGACACCTTATTTGCCATGTTTTCAAACAATATGCTAGGCTGAAATGACAAAAGGTTCAGAATTTTCTGTGTATTTGCAAATTTCTTCTCATGCCATTTTCAGATTTCTTTATTTTCTTCAAATATATAACCTTACTTCCCCACAATACCAATTTTAAGCACAAATTTTCAGAATTGGTAAAAGAACAAGGAATTAAGTAATTCTTTCCATACCTTGGGAACAAACTAGCATTGACTCCTCTCAACAAACCTTTGGTCACTTTAGCATGTCTTAGAAACCACATTTTAGCATACCTTAAAAACCAACTCATGTAAAGAAGAATTTGAAAGTTCTCTTCATATCTTTAGAGGTTGCCCTATGCCCCATTCATTGATTTTTTAGTATGGATAACCTTTTCCTACTTTTTCTCCACTCAGCATACCATGTATGTGACTCCTTTCCTTCATGAGAGTTGGCTGGTCCAACTCAGAATTTGTGTCTTTAACAAAACATTTGGATGCCCATTAACCTGCCCCTTGTTGAAAGGCTCTTTCCATTCTTTTTGAGGTCACAACCATGGGTGCCTCATTGCTCAATCCTTGAATTTCCATTTTCTTACCTGCTGTTTTGAATTTCAGCTCCATAGTTTGAAGGTTTTGTGTGTATTCTCCAAGGGAGTGCAACCATTGCACCCCAAAAACCACATCAACCTCTCCAATATCAATCATATGGAAATCTCCTTCAACCTTATGCTTTCCCAAAGTGAGTTTTAAATCTAAATCTTATGATAACAAGGAATAGATAATCCATCTCCTAGTGTTACCTTGAAACCCTCAAAAGTAGTATTCTAGTCACAACTTGTAGCCAACTTCTTATCAACAAAATTATGTGTAGCCTCACTATCTATGAATATAGTGACTTTTTTGCCCTGCAATACTTCTCTAACCTTAAAAGGATGATGGTTAGGAATTCTAATTATTGTTGCCAAGGTGCCCACTATGCTTCCTTCTATGTTTGATGCTTGCTCCTTTGCATTAGGGGATGTTTTTTCTCTTTCAACACTGTTGTCATTTGTTTGCAGCCCTTCCAAGGGTCCTTCCTTTGGCTGGAAACTCTTCTTTTGATGTGAAAAAGACTTTGAATTCATTTGTAGCCCCTTCGGATGCCTTTCTCCTTGTTGGAAATACCATTTTTTCTACTCATTGAGGTCTGATTTTACCAAATTTCGAGTTGTCTCACTAGGCTTTCTTGCCCTTCTTCCTTCCACGTTCCACAAAATGTAAGGCGTTCTTTTGCCTTTGAAAGGGCAGATTTTGCACTATGGGAGCTGCAAGCTCACAATCTTGGGCCCTTTTTATGGCCACTTGTAAAGGAGTGTTAAAAGCTTTGACCAATTCCTTAAGGGATTTAGTTAACCCTTCAATGAACCAAGTTGTGAGTCTCTTCTCTGAAACATCCTTCACCAAGATGGATATCCTCCAAACCCCAAACAATTCTGATTTTTTCTTTATTCCCATGGAATCAACCATGAAGAATTTAAAATCAAAATTGAGAACTTTTGTAAAACTCAAAAAATTACCGGGATCCCATACCTCTTGGTGCCAATAATTGTGGACTTCAATCAAGGAGTCCTCATGCCTTATATTCTCAAGATTTCTAAAATTTTCTTTGATCACATGACTCTTTGTAGGGCTGTCCTGAAAATCAGTCAATAGATATTCGAAGGTTGATGCAAGATCTTCAAACTTGAACCCTTGGTAAGCAACAAGTGATGCCCTTTTTGCTTCAATTTCATCATTCTTTGGCTCAAGCTCTTTGTTTTCATCTTTTGTGACTTCACTGTCATGCATACAATCATTAGAAGATAAATAGACATCTTCTACAAATAAAAGATCTTTACCTTGTTCTTTTAATGGCTCATGAAGTTGTTGAACAACTTTTTGCTTCAATTTCATCCTTCTTTGGCTCAAGCTCTTTGTTTTCATCTTTTGTGACTTCACTGTCATGCATACAATCATTAGAAGATAAATAGACATCTTCTACAAATAAAAGATCTTTACCTTGTTCTTTTAATGGCTCATGAAGTTGTTGAACAACTTCTTGTTTCACCTTGGGAAGTTCTAATTTTTTTGTTATTCCCCTTTTAGGAACTACCCTTTGCAACCCCATTGGTTACTCTATAACTTGTTGGAGACCTTTACTAAGTTGCCATAAAATTTCTTGTATTTGTGGCTTAGAATATTCAATCATTGGCTGCCATTTTTTCTGATTTTTGAAGCTCATCATTCACATGTAGTTCAATCTTCTTTTCTTTTAAAATAGACCTTTTAGGTCTAGGGCTTAACCTCATAGACTTTGCCACATCCTTAGGACTTGGTGCTTTTAGTTCCCTCTGATAATTCTTCATGGCTTGCAATAATTCATCCATGGCTTCATCCATTGTCTTCTTCTTCATCCCTATCTTCTGAATGGGATCTTTGTATTCCTCTTTTGGCAAAAACCTAGGTTGCCAATCCATCAAAGTCACTCACACCCCATAGCTAGCCAATAAATTGGCTTTGATACCACTGAAATGTCCTAAAAAGGATGATTAACTGAATATTAAGATTATTTGGAAATCCTACTTCAATATGGAAATTTTTTAATTTAATTGCAGCAAAATCTAGCTGCTACCAACCCTTCAAATCTTGCTCAAAACTAGTTTAAAAATATGCTAAACTCCAAGCAATTAGTAGCTGCTCTAAACATGAAATTATAGCCCTTCAAAAATAGATTTTATTTCTCAAACCTTAGGCATCCTTGGCTACAAATTTAAACTGAACATTATAGATGTTTTTTATGCTACAATTCTGATCAAACCCTCAACAAATTGCATAAATATATTTGCAATAAAAGAGATTTTTTAATGAATTTTCTAAATATTTTTATGGCTAAAAGTGCCCAAAAAGTCAATCGCCCAAGCTAGAAAATTAGGAAAAAATTACAAAATTCAATTCAAGACAAAATGACCTTCACAAGAGATCCAAACCTCTCCCAAATCAAGTCACCACTATGCCAAAAAATAAGAATAATTTCAAAATTGTTTTTAGGGCATAAAAACCCCCAAAAACATGAAAATTCACTTCCAAACCAAGTCGCCACTCTCCTAAAAACAAATCACCAACCTGAAAATGATCAAATGGTGTCTAAAATACTCTTTTAGGACTAGTTGATTCCAATGATAACCCTTGAATGAAGTTACCTCGAAGAAAGAAGAAGGTTTTCATCCCCTAACTCTGCTGCTTGAAGAGTTTCATCTTCAAAACAAATGGCTTAGCGTTTCCATGCTAATAGACGAATTTTCCATATCCAAATCATAACATAACTTTTCCAAATGATTCATCTTTTACTTTTGTAGCCCTCCAAGTGTGGCACCCAAAAGATGAAAGGAGGGTAACTTAAAATGTTTAAAAAGACTTTTCCTTATGATCTTTTCTTAAAATTACTTAAGCCTTCATGACTCTTAAAGGTCCCCTCTTTAAGTGAAATAAAAAACATAAAATAACTTTCCACAAATGCACTTTTACAAATATTCAAACAAAACATTTAATACTCATTTCCTTTTATGCTTGTCCTTTAGTCACAGGAATAAGTTAAGGCTAAGGGTCTTCCAAGATCTTCCCATCAAAAGAGGATATGACATTAGACGCGGTCATTTGCCGATGAGCTTCCTTCTCCTTGATTTACTTTATTCTGATTAACACTTTGCAAAGCTTGTACTATCCCTATCATGGATTCTCTCAACGTTGTTTGGATTGTTATTTCCAAATCTCTCTGACTTCGGCCAAGTATTTCTTGCAAATAACTCATTTCATCTGTAGGAGGAGCTCTTTGTTCTCTATCCCCCATGACCTCTGTTTCTTTTTCTGATGATCGAGCCCTTTTTTTTCTTTTTGATAATATCTGATTTCTCTTTGATTGGGTTGCATATGAAATAAAAATATTATTTTTTCTTGTAGGCCAGTGGAATCAATGCTCTAATACCACTGAAATGTCCCTTTCTAAGTAAATTTATAAATTTGGAAAATATTGTGATTCCCTCGCCAAACTAGATATAATTCAAACGTTAAAATAGCTCATACAAAATTTAATACTAAAAACTCAATTGTATTCTTTATTTTAATCAACTGACTACCAATAAAATAAGACTGAAAACAATGTCAATTGATTGCTAAATGTATCACAACCAAACCATAATGTGCTAAAACAATAATTTGTGATGATAATAAACCCTTACAGTGGAATTTTAACTTGCAGAATGGTTGTATAGTAGTAAGGAGTGGAACCATTCAGCTACAGACAAAGAATGGTAACCGATAAGGTGAGGTACTCCCTCCCAATGGGGCAATTTGTCTATAATAGCCAAAAAAATTGCTCACAACTCCAACACAACCGTCCTAGGGCAACGATCTGCCTCCCAGATGGTGTGGTAGCCTTTCCTAGGGCACAACCCTTGAACAACAATAAACACTACTTGGGGGTCCAATAAATCCTCACAAAAATTTTGGAAATTGATATTCACTTCCAACTAATTGAAATTTGAAAATAACTTGATTTGTTTACACAATTGTGATCCATGGATGAAATCACCTCAATGGGTAAGAGGGTTTTCGTCCTCTATACTTGTACATCGGAGTGTTTTTGTCTTTAGATGGAAAAGTCGAACATAGAAGCTCCATCCTGAAAATAGGGTTTTAATTTCAAAGATGAATAATGAATAATCTCTCATTTGGCTCAACTTGTCCTTTTATATTTTCGCTTTTCCAATTTCACCCTAAAAATATTTAAAGATACTTTTAATTAAATATCACTGTTGACAATTTTGTCCCCCACAGGGCAAATTGTCACCCCTACACTTCGGAACTTTGCTGTGGTGCCAAGTTTGTCTTGTGAATCAGTTTGGGGTCTTTAAATGAGCATTTACAGCCACCCAAGTGGCCATCTACAGCCAGGTGAATTTTAGTCATGCAGAGGTTTCCAAGGAGCTTTCTTGATTACAGCCAAATGTGCAAATATAGCCAAGACATACAAGCTGTAAGTTTAGTTCTGTTGTCTTTCCAAGGAATTTTTTCGGGGTATAAGAGGTGGACTATTTCTTCGGACATTCTGTCTAAGAGAAAGAGCTCTCAAGGGACTATATAAAAGTCCGAAAAAATGACTAAGTGGCAGTCGTTCAAAACGTATTTTCATCGGACTTTTTGTTCGAAAGAAAAAGAGAAAAGCACAGTTGAGTCCTTCGGGAAGGTCCAATTCAAAAGTCCCGAAGGGTATGTAACCCTTCAGGTTGGTTCACTTTATGGTTTTCAAGTCAAGACAAAAGTTTTAGAGGATAGTTTCAAAAAGCTCGAGTGCCCTTCAAAAAGCCCGGGCGCTGTACAATTCTTTCGAAGGGCACTTTTGAAGGCAAACATACCCTTGCGAAGGGCACTTGGCTGGCAAAGTGGACCTTTACAATTCTTTCGAAGGGCTCTTGTGGAAGAACCTTGCCCTTGCGGACGGCACCTAGGGGACTAACAGGACCAAATCAAAAAGCCCGAAGGGCAATTTTGGGAAGCAGAAGCCCTTGCGGAGGGCACCATAAAAGCAAAAGACACTTCAAATGGAAAAGAATTTCCTTTGGATAAAAAGTTCGAAGGAATTCAAGGAAAAGGTTCGACAGAGGATATACCCAAGAAAAAACCTGATAGAAATAAAAAACAAAGGCAAAGAAGGAAATGAGAAAATTTAAGGAAATCCTTCTGAATAATTGTCAAAAGGAAATCCGCGGGAATATGAAGTAAACAAAAGTCCGAAGAAAACCAAAGGGCAAGACATAAGAGTCTAAAAGAATAAATCTGGGAAAATTGGCAAGAAAACGAATTCCTTCGGACAAAATTGGGGAGGACAAAAAGCCCAATACAAAAGAGAAGGGCATAAGCAAAGGCCAAAAAAGAGAAAAGGAAATGCCAAGCCCGGGAAATAAAAGAGACAGAGAGTCCTTCGGACAAATTGTCCAAAGGACGAAAACTAAAATAAAGCCCAAATCCCGAATTAAAGCAGAACACGGAAAAAGCCAGAGAAAACACAAACATGACTAACCCAGAACTAAACAAGAAGTAAGACAAACGCAGAAATAGAGGCATGAGCAAAGACTGAAGCATAACTGAACATGGACATAAGCATGAATAGTGAATAAACACAAACACAGAACAAAGACAAAGGCAAGATGAACAAAGATCATGCACAGACCAACGTGACTCCAACTAAGTGAATGCGTTTAAGAAAATAAGTATGGTTCAGTTCTGAAAATAGAGTTGTCTTGCATGATGAACAGGGAAAGCGTTAAACGTTTCAAACAGCCAGAAATTCCATGCACGCACTTTTGTTTGTCTCAAAGCTCGAAACGTTCTGGCGGTTTAAACGTAATTCTTAATTTGGCATTTGCATTGATTTTATGCAAAGTTGAGACTTTCAAACGTTCCAGCAGTTCGAGCGAATTTGACTACTCTTGTTTTGGAGTTGATTAGTTTTCAAGTCAAAACATCTATTCGTAGATTTCATGTATCCAAAGTTTGTCTTCTTTTTCTTCTTTTTCAACGCCAAGGATTCTTCATGCAAGACAGCCAGGTATAAGCCAAGGAAAGACAAATTTGAAAGATTCATGCAACGCAATTTGGACTTGGGCTAATGAAGAGTTAACTTCCTCTCCTATTTCCAACCCCAATCTTTTGGCTTTTTATAATTTTCTATATTAATGGCTTTTCAACGTTGTAAAATCCATCCCTCTTAGTGAGACCAGACTCTGTCATTGGTGAGTTGTTTAACCTCTTTAATCAATAAGACTGTACTTTAAGATTTCAAGCGCTGGCATAGTGTACATTCATTCAACAATTTACATATGTGGTAGATTTCTCTCCCTTCCTAAATTATGATTCGTACCTAGTTGCTAGCTCATCATGTTATGTAGGTCATGTTCAGTGTTTTATATATCTTTTGTTGAAGCTGTAAGTGGATGTTAAGTGACTGCAAAGTGTCTTGTATCAGACCTCTCTCCATCGTTTTTCCTCACGTTTTTTTCATTAGATTGATATTTCTCATGAAATATTTATGCATAGTGATCAATTGAAATCAAAGGTCTTTTTTTTCCGTTGTTTGATTCAGTGTTTAAGGTTCCAAGTAGAGTGGATCAACATTCTAGTGTATCATCATCATTAGGTAGGATTTCCCCTTCAAGTTTCTTTCTCCCTTTTCCATTGTAGTCCGCAACACAGAGTAGAGATCTGCATTAATATATCTTATAGGAACCAGCCTTCTCTGGAGGTTCTTCTCACCATTGAGGCACCCACCCTTGTGAGAAGATCCCATTGTTTCAACTGGAGAGAGGATTAACCATTTCAGCACATCTTCGTTTCAGAGTGCAATTCTAGGTTGACAACAGTTTTTGGCACCTCTGATGGAACCACGAAAAATTCTTTGCATAGAGTTTTCACAACAGTAGAGGATATTCATCTACATCCAGTTGCAGAGTTCATAGCATCATTCATGCAATCCGTTCATGTCAAAGGTTACCACAAGATCAACAAGTAAAGGTATTCCTTTTGAATTTGTAACTTATAAAAGAGCAAGGTCTAGGAGGGCAAATCCATATCCTCAAAGAGAATATTTACCTTCCCCTCATCCTATCGTTCTAAACACTGCAATCCCCACCATTTAGATGGCCATTAGAAATCAAGTGTTTGCTCCATGTAATAAGGGAAGTCCACTGAATCTAGCACAATTAGATGACATTTCTGTATCTGTCTACAAAAGTATTCCATTCTTCTCAGGGGAAAATCAAACAACCCCTATTGAGCATATCTAGGATGTGACTAATCTTTGTTCAGTTCATGATGTTGTTGAGGATAATGTTGCTATTAGATTGCTTGCTGCTTCTTTCAGAGAAAAAACATTACATTGGTATAGAACCCTCCCCCTTAGATCCATTTCCACTTGGGATGAATTCGTTGCAGCCTTAGTCAAGCAATTTGAAGACAAATTTGATCACTTATCTTTAGTTGAGCAATTAACTGCCATACAAAGATCTTCTCATGAGTTCATGTCCGATTTTAATCTCAGAAGACATGGACCAGAATATCGGTTCTGATTAGGCCATCCCCTGAATATGCATTTATGTATTTTTTGAAAGCTCTTAATTCTAACATTAGTGTAATGATACAGTCAGTGGGTGGTACTACTTTGCCTGATGCTTATGAAGTTGCAATAAAGGCAAAAAATAGTTTGAAACAATCAGGAAAGTTTTCTCCAGTTCCTCCAATGCCCATATTTTAAAAAATAAGTTCTGTACCAGTCCTTGAAGTTCCTCAAATTCCATCATTGGCTCCAATTCCAACACCTCAAGTTCCTATTGCAGCTCCTACTAGTCAAGCTAGTGAGAGAGGAGAGTTGAAAAGTTTGCTACAATCTTTTAGAAATGAAATAGTTCAGCTCAAAAAACAATATTTTCAGTCAAATAGGTGCTATCAACAGCAAAATTAGAGCAACTATCAGTTCTTCAAAGATCAAAGGTCTCTTTATTAGGGTTTCAGAGAAAATAGACCACCCTATCAAGCACAAGGAGCTATAACTCCAGCTAAGCCATATGTAGCTCTTGATTCGAATGCTTCTTCCACTTCAAAAGCCATTGTTCCAACCCCACCTCAAAATAATTTGGTGCAGGATTCATGTTGGCAGCGCTCAAATTTCAATGATGCTCAAAACCAAGCCTTAGTATCACAGAACATCACCATGCCACAAATGACACAAAAAGAGTTCTCTTTTCAAGGAGGTCAATATCAAGATACATATTTGACATCATAAGAAGTGACTCATCAAGTTCAAGGGCAACCTAATGCTATTAATGTAAATTGGCAGGTCGATGATCATGTTGTTTTTACTCAGGATGTTAAAAGTAACGATTCACGTGGTCAAGTTGTAGCTATAACCTATCAGAGAACTAAAAGAAATGCTGTTGATGAAGCCCAAGCAGTAGCAAACACTTCAAGTACTAGTATTGTTGCTAAAACTACAAAAGAACAGCTTGCTATCCCCACAACGCAAAAAAATTAGAATATAGAGGTAAGTAAAGTGCAGCAAATCCCTCTAATTCATGAGCAACAAGTACCACAAAAGTGCAATAAAAGGTTAGTGTTGACCATTTTGGTCCTGCAGGCCAAAATTGGTCCCCCTTTTCCCCTGTTGTTCTGAGCCAGTACAATTTTGATTTTGCACAAGTCTTGTTCCTACGGACTCTGCAGGTTTATTTCTACGAACTCTGTAGGCTGATTTCTACGGACTCTGTAGGAAAGAAACAAGTTCCCAACACTTAGGCGACAAAAGGACCTTTGCAACTTTTCCGAAAGGCAATTTTAGAGGCCAAACAGCGCTTGCGGAGAGCAGTCAAGCATAAAATGGACCATTCTAGTGCTCTTGCGGAGGGCAGTTCCGGATCCAAGTGCCCTTGCGGAGGGCAGAGAACACTTGCAAAGGGATCAAAGAGAAGGCCGAAAAAGTAAGTTTTTCTTCGGAAAAGTGAACAAGGCAGAAAAGTTGGAATTCCTTCGGATTTGTTCAAGACAAGAGATGGAGAATTTCTTCGGACAAAATGCCCGAAGGAATTCCTTCGGACATTTTGTCCGAAGAAATTCATAAGGCAAAAACAATGTCTTTCGGGAAGATTTTCCGCGGAAAAGAGACAGGATGAATTCTTTCGGACAAAAGTCCGAGGGAATTCGCCCGAAAGAAAAGGCCCGAGGGAATAAGCATGAAAGAATAAAAGAAAGAATTCCTTCGGACAAAATGCCCGAAGGAATTCCTTCGGACATTTTGTCCGAAATTCCTTCGGGCATTTTGTCCAAAGGATTTAAAGAGCAAGGCCGGCGAAGGACCCCGAAGGGCAGGTGCCCTTGCAGGGAACTCTCGGTTGCCGAAAGAAAGACCTTTCTCAAGGCCCGAAGGGACACCTTCCCTTCGGGAGGTTCCAAAGCAAAAGCCCGAAGGAAAGGAAGCAAAAAAGGCCGAAGCAAAGGAAATAAAGCCAAAGGAATTGACCAAGGGGTGACGGGCTCGCGGACGTCAAAGTTGGGCACCATGAACTAGCCGTTGGCTTTCAAATAGCGACGGGCCCGCGAACTTCAATTTTATGGCAATGAAATAGCCGTTGATCTCTAAAGGCTTGAGCGCGGACCCGAATGCCTTCAAAGGCCTTAAGGCCAAAAGGAAGAACCGCTGAGAGAAGAGCACAAGGAGCCAGCAAAGATGGGAGGATAGCCCCAAGAGCTCAAATTCCAGAAAAGGACAAAACCAGGAAGAGACAAAGCTGGGAAATGACAAAAGTCAAGAGTGAACTCAGTGACCCGCCAAGAAGGGAGCCCAAAGAGCTAAGCGCAGAAACAGACAAAAAAGCTCAGGTGGCAAAGGGGAGGCGATTTATTCCTGCAGTTGGAACAGTGTCCACTAAGTGGTCATCAAGGAGCGCAAACAGTGAACGACGTGACCTTTTTTCTCCACTTTGCATTTATGAGTAGACAAACCGCGTGAATATCTTGAAGGAGCAGTTTTGTTTGCAAAAAAAGAGGCGCGGCCCATGCTTTCACATTAATGTTTGAACGCCAAAGTCAAGACTGACAGCGAACACAACATTCTCTTTCAACGTTTTCTCTTCCCAAGGCATTCAACGTACATGGGCAACTTGTGAAAAGACGCCATTTCTTCTTCTCTATATATATATTGTAAATTCTCATTTGAGAAGATATCTCTTAGCTTGTAAGGCAAAGCTCTGCCGAAAGATCTTTTGGCTTGTAAGGCGGAGCTTTGCCGGATTTTACCTTGAATCAAGACATAGCATTTTTACCTCTATTTGAGCTTGCACTTTCGTATATGTCCATGTTTTTGTTTTGTGTTAAGTCATTTTCTTTATGCTTTCACAGAACGATTCCAGCATGTCTAGTGTATTGTGAAGTTTCTTCTTTTGCAGGTTTACCAGAAGTGTCTGCAGCAGAGTATAGGTGTATGTGAACAGGCTGCCAAAGTGTGTCTTAGAACGCCTCTGATAGTTCTTCCTCCTTGTATCTGCAAAGGACCCCTAGCTCACTGATGCAGAAGAGTTTCTCATATCAAATGAAGTGTATTCAGCTTGTTCTTGGTGAAAAGTGTATGCTCAAGCTAAGTAGATCAACTTTTTTGGTGTATCATCGTTTAGTTTAGGTTTTGTTTTCAGCATCCTTCTCTCTTTTCACCCCCCCATTGTTAGCAGTAGAAAATCCAGGACCACAGAGATACATCAGAGGGAGTTAGCCCTTATCTAGAGACTCTCCCCCCAGTTTTGCCAGACCCACAGGGAAGAGGGGAGTTTCCATTTTGATGTGTGGAAGACAGGGGCTCAGCGTCCTGTCAAGGGTGCAATCCGCTGCATCAACAGTTAGTGCATCTCAGTTTAGTATTGTAGATCAAATGAAAAAGTCTAACATCAACATTAGCATGTGGGATTCTCTTTCAATTCCAGGGCAAAATGATAAACTCATTCAAGAACTTTCAGCGCTTGAATTGTCTCCAAAATCGGTTGAGAAAGAAGGTGTGGTCTTGACAAATTCGAATCAGCCAACTAAGCAACAAGTGCAGCAAGGAGATAAGATGTCAAAGGTGGACAAAACTGAGGTAAAATTGAAGAAAACTCCCCCCATTTTATCTTTCTTTGATAGTGGGTAATACTTTGGTTCATAATTGTATGGTGGATAGTGGAACTAGCAGTATAGTAATGCTCAAACAGATTGCAGACAAGCTCAGCCTTGTTTATGAGCCAAATACTAAAGGGGTATTGCAGTTGGATGGTTCACCAGCAAAGACAGTAAGCATTATCAAAGATTTGAAATTGACATTACATGTTTGTCCTAACGTTACTATTCAAGAGGATGTTGTAGTGGTGGACTTGCCTCTTTATTTCGCTATGTGCCTTTCAAGGGACTTCACCTCAAAGATTGGGGGATATTTATCAGCGCATTGGATCTATTTGCTATTCAGAACCATGTATTGTACAAAAATAACAATTCATTCAGAGCCAATTGCACATTTTCATATGGAGCCTTATACGCCAAGTGTGGTCAATGCAAATTGTATCATTTCAAATGAAATATTACAAACTAGTGATGTAGAAAAGGACTCGCATTTGGATGGAGTCCAGATTTATTCCTTGATGAGTGGGCTTTTACCTTGCATGAGCATGATCACTACAAGTTGATTGAGCATGATCCATACTGGTGTGTATTGTCTTCATAAGAACGGTGCACCAATTCCAGCCATGGTCAAAGAAGACGAATCTAATGAAAGCTTGTGGCAATTGTACTTTGATGGAGCAAGAAATAAGTATGGAACTGGTGCTGGAATGATGTTAATTTCTCCTACAGAACAAAGGTATTTCTCCTCTATTAAATTTCAGTTTGGCTGTTCAAACAACATTGCTGAATATGCACTAGTTCACGGTTTGCAGTGGGCTAGGAAGATGAAAGTAAATTGTTTGCAAGTGTTTGGAGATAGTGAACTTGTAGTCCACCAAGTAAGATGTTTGAATGTATGCAAGAATCTATTGTTTAAATCTTACAGACACAGAGTTTGGGATTTACTTGAAGATTTTCAGGGTTTTAATATTTAGGCAATACCAAGAGATAGGAATAAACATGCTGATAGGTTGGCTGCTGTTGGGGCACAATTTAACATTTCAGCTGATGTAAAAAGTTACATTTTTCAGTCACATATAAAGGTAGTTGTAAGGCCTTCTATTCCGGATAACCAAGAGAATTGACAAGTGTTTGAAAATGACATTCAAATTGTGAGATTTTTGCAAGAAGACGCTGATTTTTCTTTGAGAAATCAGTCGAAACACTTGCAGCAGTATGGTGATCAGATTGTACAACTAAAAACGAGTAGGCTACCCAAAGGATTGGTCACTCTTGAAAATATTTTCAGTGAAGATGATGAGCTAAGGAAAGAGAAACCATCCTTGTCAACAAAGGAAGAGCAGTATGCCAATGTAGAGATTGCAGCTGGTAAAAATTTGAAATTTGGCAAGGTATGCACTCTTCCACAAAAGAAAGCTTTCATTGATTTATGTGCTTGTTTTGTTGATATATTTGCATGGCAGTATAGTGTTCTCAAAGGTTTTGATCCACGTTTGGCTCAACACACCATTGAGTTAGAAGAGGAAACTAAACCAGTGAGACAAAGACAGTCCAATCAATCCAAAGCTTGAGCTTTTGATGAAAGCTAAGCTTCACAAGCTCATAGAATCAGCTATTTTATTTCCAATTAAGCACTCAACTTGGGTGGCGAATTTCGTTCCAGTACGAAAAAAGAATGGTGAGATTTATTTGTTGATTTCCGTGATTTAAACAGGGCGTCGCTTAAAGACCACTATCCATTGCCATCAATGGAACAAATTTTACAGCTTGTTGCAGGTTCAGAGAGATTTTCCATGTTGGATGGATATAGTGGTTACAATCAGATTTTGGTCAAAGAAGAGGACCAATTGAAAACAACTTTCACGACTAAGTGGAGGACATTTGTATACAGAAAGATGCCATTTGGTTTGTCTAATGCTGGAGTAACCTTTCAGAGAGCCATGAATATGGCCTTCCAAGGCTTTCTTAATAGGTTTGTGCTTGTTTATTTGGATGATATAACAGTGTTTTCAAAAGATGCAGAAGATCACATGGTTCATCTCAAGCAAGTTTTCAAAAGGTGTAGGCAATTTGGGATATCTCTAAATCCCAAAAAGTGTGTATTTTTAGTTCATGAATGTAAGCTTCTTGGACATGTTTCAAAGCATGGTTTAAACATAGATTTTGAAAGGATTCAATCCATTTATGCACTCTCATTGCCTAAGAGAAAAAAGGCTTTGCAAAGTTTTTTTGAAAAAATCTTTATAAGGAGATACATTTCAGATTTTGCTACTATGGCTAAACCACTTACAGCGATGATAAAGAAAAATCAGAACTTCAGCTGGTCCAAGGAGGGAGTAAAAGGGTTTGAAGATGTTCTGAAAGCTATAGTAAGTGCTCCTACGCTTTTAAATCCAGATTTTATGAAAGATTTCATTCTATATACGTATGCTAATATGGATACCATTTCAGGCATTCTTATGCAGCAGAATCATGAATATTTGGAGCAGGGAATAGCTTTCTACAGTCAAGGCATTGAGGAGTATGAAACAAGGTATTCTTTTGTTGAAAAGCATGTCCTTTCAGTTATAAGATCTCTAAAGAAATTTAGGCACTTGTTGTCTAATAATAAAATACATTTAATGGTTGCTTATCCAAGCATCAAAGAATTTCTTCTGAACAAAGACATAAATGAGAAAAGAGCTGGTTGGATAACCAAGGTAATGGAATATGACGTGAAAATTAAGGTTACAAAGTTGGTTAGAGGCAAAGGACTTTGTGAGCATCTAGCTTAGGACTTGCAAGAAACTAATGAAGCTGTTTTAGTGTCAAATGATGAAGAGATTGTTGCTGTTCACACCTCACCTTTTCATTGGTTTCATGATTTGGCAAGCTCTCTGCAAGATGGTTTTTACCCCTCTCACCTAAGTGTTTCAAAAAGAAGGTATTTCAGATTGCAGTCATTCCATTCTTGCTCGTTGATGGTGTTTTGTTCAAAAAGAATATTAATGGAATGTTACTAAGGTGTGTGGAACCAAGCCAAACTCAAAGATTACTTGAAGAATTCCATGATGGATATGGTGGACACTTTTCCGCAAGAACTACAACACTTAAAATCATGAGAGGTGGGTACTATTGGCCTACTATATTTGACGATTGCCATACAAGGGTTAGGAAGTGCAAACAATGTGCTATGTTTGTAGGAAAAGTTAAACTAGCAACCCTGCCCCTTCAACCAATTGCAATGAATCAACCTTTTGTCCAGTGGAGATTGAACTTTATTGGTTTCATTAATCCTCCTTCGAGTTCAGGGCATAAGTGGATTCTAATAGCTACGGATTACTCTAGATGTTGGACAGAAGCAATTTCATTGAAAGAAGCAAACGAAACTAACATTCTTGATTTCTATGAAGGTTTGTTTACTAAGTTTGGAGTTCCTTCAACCATTATTTCTGACAATGCAATGGCTTTTGTGGGATCTAAGATCGGCCAATGGGCTGTCCAACACAGAGTTTATTTCAACACTTCATCGAACTACTATCCACAAGGAAATGGCCTTGCTGAATCTACAAACAAGAACCTCTTAAGGATCATACGAAGGACTATTGAAGACAATCAGAGGTCATAGCATCTCAAGCTGAAGTCAGCTCTATGGGCTGATAGGATCATTTACAAGAGGTCAATAGCCAACTCTCCATACAAGCTAGTATATGGTAAGGAAGCAAGGTTACCTATTTCTCTTGAGTTTCCAGTTTTAGAACTAATGCATCAACTTGAGTTGTTGGAGAATGAGCCTATGGAAATCAGGTATGCAGAGCTTATGGAGTTGGAAGAGACAAGAAATCAATCCATGCTAGTCATGGAAAGTCATCAGGCATAGGTGAAAAGAATGTTTGACAAAGGAGCTTCGTCACGAAGCTTCAATGAAGGAGATTTGATCCTCAAGTGGGACGAGGATCGAGCCAAACCAGGAAGGCACACGAAGTTTGATTTGCTTTGGAGTGGCCCATACATGGTCTCCAGTTGCAAATCCCACAATGCCTTCCAACTTGCCAAGATGGACGGCCAAGAGCTTCCAATCTCAGTCAATGGGATACATCTGAAAAATTGCTATTGAAGAGCAAAGCTCTATGTACATAGTTGTTTTTGCTTTCCTCCAAGTGTTGTTCAATCACAATAGTTTGCTTTAGTTTTGTCCAATAAGTGTTTGTTTGCACATTTGCATCTTAGTTAGTTTTCCTGCTTTCATGTTTTTCCCTTCTTTTTTGAGGGAGAAAGGTTACTTCAGCCAAGGTCAGATGGAGATTTTCAGTCAGAAATCAGGTTCACCATTTGGGAGTTTGAATAGCATTTATATGGTCTGAGTTCTCTAGCATAGCAGGCATGCTTCCCAGCAGAGTCATAAAAAATGTTGACAATTTTGCCCCCCACATGGCAAATTGTTACCCCTACACTTCGGAACTTTGCTATGGTGCCAAGTTTGTCTTGTGAATCAGTTTTGGGGTCCTTAAATGAGCATTTTTACAACCACCCAAGTGGCCATCTACAACGAGGTGAATTTTAGTAATGCAGAGCTTTCCAAGGAGCTTTCTTGACTACAGCCAAATGTGCAAATATAGCCAAGGCATACACGCTGTAAGTTTAGTTATTTTGTCTTCGCAAGGAATTTTTTCGGGCTATAAGAGGTGGACTGTTTCTTTGGACATTCTGTTCGAGAGAAAGAGCTCTCAAGGGACTGTGTAAAAGTCCGAAAAAATGACTAAGTGGCAGTCGTTCAAAGCTTATTTTTTTCGAACTTTTGTCCGAAAGAAAATGAGAAAAGCACAATTGAGAAGATCCGAAGGGCACTTGCCCTTCGAGAAGGTCCAATTCAAAAGTCCTGAAGGTTATGTAACCCTTCGGGTTGGTTCACTTTATGGTTTTCAAGTCAAGACAAAAGTTCTGGAGGACAGTTTCAAAAAGCTCGGGTGCCCTACAATTCTTCCGAAGGGCACTTTTGAAGGCAGACATACCCTTGCGTAGGGCACTTGGTCGACGAAGTGGTCCTTTACAATTCTTCTGAAGGGCACTTCTAGAAGAACCTTGCCCTTGCAAAAGGCACCCAGGTGACTAACAGGACCAAATCAAAAAGCTCGAAGGGCAATTTTGGGAAGCAGAAGCCCTTGCAGAGGCACCTTCATAAAAGCAAAGGACACTTCAAATGGAAAAGAATTTCCTTCGGACTTTTTGTCCGAAGGAATTGGATTCCCTATTTGACAATTATTCCGAAGGATTTCCTTAAATTTTTTCATTTCCTTCTTTGCCTTTGTTTTTTATTTCTATCGGGCTTTTTTCTCAGGTATATCCTCTGTCGGACCTTTTCCTTGAATTCCTTCGGACTTCTTGTCCGAAATTTTCCTTCGGACAAGAAGTCCGAAGGAATTCAAGGAAAAGGTCCGACAGAGGATATACCTGAGAAAAAAGCCCGATAGAAATAAAAAACAAAGGCAAAGAAGGAAATGAAAAAATTTAAGGAAATCCTTCGGAATAATTGTCAAATAGGGAATCCGTGGGAATATGAAGTCAACAAAAGTCCAAAGAAAACCAAAGGGCAAGACATAAGAGCCTAAAAGAATAAATTTGGGAAAATTGGCAAGGAAACGAATTCCTTCGGACAGAATTCGGGAAGACAAAAAACTCGATAGAAAAGACCAGGGCATAAGCAAAGGCCAAAAAAGAGAAAAGGAAATGCCGAGCCTGGGAAAGAGAAGAGACAGAGAGTCCTTCGAACAATTTGTCCGAAGGACAAAAACTAAAATAAAGCCCGAATCCCGAATTAAAGTAGAACATGGGAAAAGCTAGAGAAAACACAAACAAGACTGAGCCAGAATTGAACAAGAAGTAAGACAAATGCAAAAATAGAGGCATGAGCAAAGACTGAAGCATAACTGAACATGGACATAAGCATGAACAAAGAATAAAAACAAACGTAGAATAAAGACAAAGGCAGAATGAACAAAGATCATGCACAGAATAACGTGACTCCAACGAAGTGAATGCGTTTAAGAAAACAAGCATGCTTCAGTTTTGAAAATAGAGTTGTTTTGCATGATGAACGGGCAAAGCGTTGAACATTTCAAACAGCCAGAAATTCCATGCACGCACTCTAGTTTGTCTCAAAGCTCAAAATGTTTCGACTGCTCAAACGTAATGCTTAATTTGGCATTTGCATTGATTTCATGCAAAAGGGAGACTTTCAAACGTTCCAACAGTTCGAGCGAATTTGATTACTCTTGTTTTGGAGTTGACTAGTTTTCAAGTCAAGACATATACTCGTAGATTTCATGCATCCAAAGCTTGTCTTCTTTTTCTTCTTTTTCAACGCCAAGGATTCTTTATGCAAGACAACCAGGTATAAGCTAAGGAAAGGCAAATTTGAAAGATTCATGCAATGCAATTTGGACTTGGGCTAATGAAGAGCTAACTTCTTCTCCTATTTCCAACGTCAATCTTTTGGCTTTTTGTAATTTTTTATATTAATGGCTTTTCAGCCTTGTAAAATCCATCTCTCTTTTGGTGAGACCAGACTCTGTCATTGATGAATTGTGTAACTTTTTTAATCAATAGGATTGTACTTTCAGATTTCAAGTGCTGGAATAGTGTGCATTCATTCAACAATTTGCATACGTGGTAGATTTCTCTCCCTTCCCAAATTCTGATTCGTACCTAGTTGCTAGCTCATCATGTTATGCATGTCATGTTTAGTGTTTTATATGTCTTTTGCTGAAGCTGTAAGTGGATGTTAGGTAGGTGCAAAGTGTCTTGTATCAGACCTCTCTCCATCATTTTTCCTCACGTTTTTGTCATTGGATCGAACCTTCTCATGAAATACTTATGCATAGTGATCAATTGAAATCAAAGGTCTTCATTTTCCCTTATTTGATTCAATGTTTAAGGTTCCAAGTAGAGTGGATCAACATTCTGGTGTATCACCGTCATTAGGTAGGATTTTTCCTTCAAGTTTTTTTCTCCCTTTTCCATGGTAGTCCGCAGCACAGAGTAGAGATCCACATTGATACATCTTACAGGGACCAGCCTTCTCCAGAGGTTCTTTTTACCATTGAGGCACCCACCCTCGTGAGAAGATCCCATTGTTTCAACTGGAGAGAGGATTAGCCATTTCAGCACGTCTTCGTTTCAGGGTGCAACTCCAAGTTGACAACAATCACTTTTCACCTTCTTAATATTAATTACTTTTGGCCCCCTTAATAAATAACAATACATAAGTGTCATTTTCATATTATAATATTAAAGTGATTTAGGACAACTTAAAGTACTATCATTAATTTATTTATTTAACTATATCCCTTAGCCTACATGAAATAATGAATAGGCTATGGGTCTTCTAACTGGCTTAATTCTGGAAAGGGGACATGACAGTAGAGCAATATAAGAGTTTGATGCCATCCTTGGGAGGCAACATTTTGAAATTGCACAATGTAGTAATCAAGGAAGAAAATATCCAGCAGTAAGCAGGCAGACTAAGAAACACAATCATAAAATGGTTGGTCCTAATAGTACACCCCTCCTAGGAATCCAACACCATCGAGCTCCCAAGTAATGCATAACACAAGAATGAAATCAATGGTGTTTGGTAAAGAAGAAAAGGATGCGGTATAGCATTTATTTGTTATGGAGTCTTACTAGATAAGTCATGGGATAAGCGGCCTCAAGATAAAAAACTTAGATTTTGTGGGCACATTCAAAGAGGATGCTTTTAAATGGTATATGAAGATAAGTCCAGATCACAAGTTAATCTAGGAAAAGTTATAGAAAGCATTTATAGATGACTATCACTATTTAGATACAATAACCAAAGGTGTAAGCAAGATGAGAGATGATGCATGAGGAGGGAGGTTGATAAAAGATAATGAACAATGGAAGACTAGTGAGGAAGCTAGAAGAACCATTGAATATAAAATAGAGAATTAAATGGTTTATCTCAAGGCTACAACCGTACCTCATGGCCGCCATGAATGGAAAACTATTTAAAATATTTGCAAACATTGGAATATGCTTCTAGTAAACAGGGCCAAACTTGGAGTAGAGAAGATAATACAACTATAGAAGGTTTGATAAAAGTCCAAGAAGAGGTAAAGTCGTTAATACTCAAGTAAGATATACTCTTGAACAGAGAAGGGAACAATACACATTGAACACATAACGGGATTGAGAATTTGGTGCACCAAAAATATATAGAGGGCCATTATAAATGAATTCCTACACTACATGTTGGAAGGAGAAAAAATGTAATCATTGATAAAGATGAACCCTAGGAATGTGCCATAGACACTATCACCATTGGTAAAAGAAATTATTCGTTTTCTAGGAACAATGATGTACAATGGATTCTATAGAGTGTGGGATTACCATCCCCAATGTTTTTGTCCATTATTTTAGGCATCATCGCCATCACACAAAAAATATACTACAAGACATGTTGATCTTACAATCATTATAATTATTAGTACAATAGGAAGGATGTGTTGAAAAAACCCAGGGAGGATAACTCCAAGAATATAATTGATGGCCACACGATAGATCCCACATTAGGTGATCCCACAGGGTCTACCAAAATTATATGCAAGTCCACCACAGTGGGTGCAAGGTGTAGTGAAAAAATACTATGCATAAACTATTCCATCTACACATGAACAAACATCAAACACATTGTAGTATAGCATGTCACATCACATAAAAAATGGGAAGAGAGATTATCATACACGACAACATTATATTGTAATGTCCCCTTTTTGGGCCAAGGGACAAAATAAGGGTTTCCCCTAAAATCCACAAAATTTTGAATTCTGAAATTAACAAAATCAACAAACCCTAGCTCAAAGAGATGTCCAAAAAACATGCAATTTGCTTCCAAACCTTAGACACCAATGTGCATTAAATAGATAGATAATTACCAACAATTACCTTGAGTAAATATCATCCCAAAATGATCCAAAATAAGCCATGAATCGAAAATAGAAATTTGTACCTTATTACCCTTTGGATGTGGATAAAAATCAGATTTAACTTCGCTGAAAAATATCTGATTTTATGCATAAAACAACAGCTAAATATTTACCAATTCTCACTCAAACCCTTGGCAAAAATCATGAATAAATCACCAAAAATATCTACACAAATTCAACACCATTTTTGGGTCTTCAAAGTGATCAAATACCACTCCAAACCTAGTCACCCTAGGTCAAAATCGCATATAAAAGTCAGAATAAATAGTAACTCTTCAACTAGGGTTTTAAATCCCTTCAAACATCAAATCCTCAATCCCAATCAAGTCGTCACACTTGAAAAAATTCACACAATAAAACATTAGCCATAATTTAAAATTTATGAAGTCAAACCCTTATAAAATCTGCTTAAAAATATAAATAAATAAATCATAATTTATTATTTATTTATCCACTCGAAAAGACTTCGAAAATCTTGCCAAATCACATAGAAAATCAACGCCACACTTCAACAATATTCATCAATAAATGCCAGCAATGAAACTAGGTCAATTGGATCTCAAATTGTCCATGAAATCCACACAAACAAGTCGCCTCACTCTAGGGCAATTATCAAATCCACTTTTACAAAGGTGGCATCAAAAGACACCGTTTTGTTGAATAATCAGCTCCAAAACATGCAAACAATTATTGGGCATACATCCCAATATTTCTTCAAGCATAAAGAATCACAATATTAAATTTCAGCATATCTTTCAAAGGAGAACTCCGCCATGTACTTGTACCCTTCAAAGGAGGGCGAACCACCTTGGGAAGGCCAAATATTTCTTTTTAATTCTACTTGTTGACTTTTAAAATATCTCTTTACCTTGATCATTTACAAGTCGACATTCTTTTTTTATCAAAAATAATATTAAATTAATTGTCTAAATAATAAATAGTAATTAAAATTAACTTTTAGACAATAATTCAATAATTATTTCTATTAAATACCTTAGTGGTAAAAACCACTTTTATAATATATTTTATTAATCAACTAAAATTGCCTTATATGAGCAAATGATTAAAACCACTATTTAGGCAATTATACTTAATTAATAAAATAAAACCTCAAAAAAAATCTTTTAGTCTATGGAGAAAGTAGACTAAAGGTCTTCAATACCTGTTCATAAATGATGTGGAAATGAGAACATTATAGTCCTCCCCACCCAAAATTGCTTGTCTGCAAACAATTGCAAAATAAGTAGGTGTCCCAACACACCTTATCAAGCAATGCCCACCTTTACCTATTTTTCAATGAAGAAAATCCTCAAATGGCTTCTTCATACTGCTGTATTTGTGCTTCGGGGGCTGCCCCCAAGTGCTAGAAGTGCCCTCAAAGTCTTTCAAAGGCTCTATATGTTCCCAATCAACCATCCCTTTCAATACCAAGTGAAACATAAACAAACTCCTTTCCCTTATACCTTCAAAGGGGGTGTTATATGACCAAAAGTTGCAACAAGAAACATGAGAGAATATAATTACCTTGTTGCCCCATGGGCAAAGACCTCCCAAATGATGGGTCATCACTCTTGAACTATGCAAAAAGAAACCAGCAAGGTACCTACCATGATGTGAGACCTCCCATATACAGGGATCTCTGTGCAACCCATGTATTTTCCAAAAGACTTCCCACTGTCAATCATCCCATGCATGCATGAGACACTCGAAAAACTCCTCAATAGCTCCCAAACACTCGTCAAAAATAGTTGTTCATGCATGTATATCCTGGATTTTTCATGTTGACTAAATATGAAATTGATATATGCATACTTTTCATCGTACTGAAATCTGAACTTAATGATTAGAGGACTGTAATTAAACTTACCAGCCTTACAAATGCCCCAAAAATTCATCTAAGTTTGGAGAAAAGAAACAGCAATGAACTTTTTTTAATCAAATCTTGGATAGGAGTGTCATGTAGATGCAATCCTCCTTGCATAAACCTTTTTATGTGTGCCGTGTATCTTCTCATTGATTTTCCTTTATTGACATCTTTGTGCATATAAAGAACACATCGTAAGTCAAACAAAACCTTCCCTTCAACCATGAGAGTGTGTTGTACCTTTTTTATCCTCTCCCGTCTTCTATCATGTATGAAGAGTTCCCAACTATGAGCATTTTCAAAACGTGCTAGGGGTTCAGATATATCACAAAACTCAAAATTTTCCCCTCTAATGCATGGCTGAGTTCGCTTTTGTAAGTTTGATTTTTATGAGCAATAAAAATCAGAATATATACATACCTTCATCCTTCTCACTGAGTGCTAGTTTATGCTCAAAATTTTCATGTTTTCCCTTTCATAAGCCTGCTGCATTTGCATATAGAAATCTGATTTTTGAGACAAATAAAAATCATCATATGCACACTTACCTTTCTCCCTTATCCTTGGCATGGGGTGCCTTCCAAAGCATGTGGGGGGCTGCCCCCTCATATACGTTTCCCTCTCATGTGGTAATAGACATAAATGGCAAAATTCAGATTTTGACATGCTTACCAATGGGAACGCAGATTTCTCAGAGTGTTGGTCATGAAGTCTTATGGTGGTTCTTGCTCCACTTCCTCCAAACTCCTTATGCCCACACCACAATTACCAAACATAATGTTAGATGAAGATGTGGGACCCTCTTCATCATTTAAGTGATGCCAAATGACTTCCTTGCTTGCCATCTTTACAAGGGATCTCCCAAATAAACCTACACATGGAACAAACAAATTAGGATAATCATTGGTGTTTAATAACATCGTTTTGATTCCCTCATCAAACTCTAGGATCATGAAGTGTATCACTTCTTGAGGCCTTGATCCTTTCTTGCAATTTGCTTTCATTGGGAATCTAACAAGTGCGTTCCTGTTGATTTGGTCATGGCTGTAGCAAGTTTTTTCCTTCCTCAACCTTCCCCTTGTAGTGGTTGGAAATCCACTCATATAAGTGTGAACCCCTTCCATGGTGTTGAGGTGTGAGAGACACACCTTCCAAGGGTCAATATTCATCATGGCAACAAGAAACTTTGGAGAAAACAAATTGAAAATATGAAAAACAGCATTGAATGAATTAACAACAGCCCTTGCAATGACCCATGGGTCATAGCACTTGTCACCTATCACCACCTTCATGATCAGCCAAGTTGTTCCTTTGGTAAGTCCTTATAAAACACAATATAGGTGGGCTATATAAGGACTATAACAGCCATGAATTATTTTTTCTTCCCTCCAAAACAATGATACATACCATGCAAGATTTACACCTTGTGTTCTTCCTCTAGTCACAATCATTTCATGTAGCATATAACATTCAATAAATAAATTGTGATGCTTACCAATTTTATGGATTGTTTGCATGCCTTCTAACATGCCCTCCACCTTGTCTCTTTCCTTGGTATGATCCTTATCTTGCACTTTTTTTAGTTCATGCTCCTTGATTACCTCTTCTCTTTTATCATCCACTTGCACCCCTATGGCTGCCCATCAAATTCTAATTTTTTTGTTTCATTGGCTCTCTCATAGGAGTCCTCATAAATGGCTGTCCTTCATTTTTTTCCTCCAACTCTCCATGTAGTTCAGTCCTCTCTTCCTCTACGTGCTTCACTATCAAATAAGGCCTCAATTTTCCCTCACAATTAATTGCAACATTTTCAAACAGCATATGTGCAATTGGAAAAAATTTCTTTTCTAACCTCAAACCTATCAACACGATACATAATAATGGCTTGGAAAGATCATCACTCTCATTGAGTGTCAAGGTCAAGATTCTCTGCATAGAAGCTACAACATTTTTGGTAGGATTCTTACAAGCAATTGCAAGGAAATGTTGAAACATCTTAACAATAAGTTCATCATACTCCATATCTAACATCAAAATACATGACTTGTTTGAAGCCATAGTTTTCAGGATGTTGACCCTTCTAGCCAAAGAGTGTCCTTTGTCTTCTTTGAGACCTTGGAAGCTCTCTATAATCGACAAAAATATTTCCCTCATGATTTTATCATTGTAGGGAACTTCGGGAATTGTTAGTCTTAAAACCTCATTAATACAACTAGTAACCAAAAGCCTTGCCTCCTCATCTGTATCCCTCAAGAATTCATGTTGAACCAAGTCCGTCCTTGAGGGCTGTACTGCCCATTTCATGGACTCATAATGTGATTGATTTATCTTGGATAACCTCTTTTCTACTTCTTCCAAGGTGCTGATTATATCCTCCACCGGTTGGCTTAGGTTCCCTAGTCTTTTACCTGCATTATAGAGCATTTCTTTCTCCATTTCTTCCATGGCTTCTTTCTCATCTTTGATAACACCGAATCTTTTATCTGCTTGCAACCAAACCTCATAGGTGGACAAGATCGGTGCTTTGATGCCACTGTAATGTTCCCTTTTTGGGTCAAAGGACCAAATAAAGGTTTCCCCTGAAATCCACAAAATTTTGAATTCTGAAATTTGCAAAATCAGCAAACCCTAGCTCAAAGAGATGCCTCAAAAACATGCAATTTCCTTCCAAACCCTAGGAGCCAATGTGCAATAAATAAATAGGTAATTTTCAACAATTAACTTAAGCAAATATCACCTCAAAATGATCCAAAATAAGCCATGAATTGAAAATAGAAAATTTGTACTTTTTTACCCTTTGGATGTGGATGAAAATCAGATTTAACTTCACTGAAAAATATTTGATTTTATGCATAAAACAACTGAATATTTATCAATTCTCATTCAAACCCTTGCCAAAAATTATGAATAAATTATAAAAAATAGCCATATAAATTTAACGTCTTTTTTGGGCCTTCAAAGTGATCAAATACCACTCCAAACTTAGTCGTCTTAGGTCAAAACTGCATATAAAAATCAAAATTAATATTTACCCTTCAACTAGGGTTTTAGACCCCTTCAAATATCAAACCTTCAATCTCAATCAAGTTGCCACACTTGGGAAAATTCACATAATAAATATTAGCCACAAATCC
This sequence comes from Torreya grandis, assembly GCA_037957365.1. Classification (NCBI taxonomy): domain Eukaryota; kingdom Viridiplantae; phylum Streptophyta; class Pinopsida; order Cupressales; family Taxaceae; genus Torreya; species Torreya grandis. The sequence continues at coordinate 1,325,670 of JARHVA010004269.1, read as the reverse complement.
ACAATTTATGAAGTCAAACCCTTATAAAATTTGCTCAAAAATATACATAAATAAATCATAATTTATTATTTATTTATCCATTTGACAAGATCTTGAAAATCTTGTTAAATTATATAGAAAGTCAATGCCATACTTCAACAATATTTATCAATAAATTTCAGCAATGACACTAGGTCAATTGGACTTCAAATTGTTCATGAAATCCACACAAACAAGTCACCCCACTCTAGGGAAATTATCAAATCCACCTTTGCAAAGGTGGCTTCAAAAAACACCATTTTGTCGTATAATTAGCTCTAAAACTTGTAAACGATTATTGGGCATGCATCCCAATATTTTATCAAGCATGAAGAATCACAATATCAAATTTCAGCGTATCTTTCAAAGGAGAACTCCACTATGTACTTGTACCCTTCAAAGGGGGGCGAACCACATTGGGAAGGCCAAATACTTCTTTTTAACTCTCCTTGCTGTCTTTTAGAATATCTTCTTTTTGTCTTGATCACTTACAAGCCAATATTTCTTTTTTACCAAAAATAATATTAAATTAATTACCTAAATAATAAATAGTAATTAAGTTTATTTTTAGGCAATAATCCAATAATTATTTTTATTAGATATCTTAGTGATAAAAACCATTTTTATAAAATATTCTATTAGTCAACTAAAATTGTTTTATATGAGCAAATGATTAAAGTCATTGTTCGAACAATTATAATTAATTAATAAAATAAAACCCCAAAAAGAATCCTTTAGCCTATGAGAAAAGTAGACTAAAGGTCTTCAATACCTGTTCATAAATGATGTGGAAATGGGGACATTACATATATTCATAAAACTCTAAGTACAATGAATTAACATAGGTATAGTCTTGATGATATAAAGATATCTTATGATGTCTAATAGCTAGGAGCAATGCTTATTATAAAGAGAGCATAGGAGTGGAACATGTACAACATGATGGTTGGAACCACCGGTACTCGAAAGAATTAATGTAATCCCACCTAGCTAATTCGTTATCGACATTTAGGGTTAAATGACAAGACCTAAGGCTGAAGGAAGATAAGAGACCTCTAGCATCTCTGAGGTAGTGGTTGAGGCATCTTGGCTTAGAGTAAATATTGGGCTCATGGAGAAAAAGATTGAGCAGTTTGAAGGAGTTCTAGCTTAAGAAGGCACACTAACTTGTATATGTACGCCCATGTGTAGAAGGATGGCAAACTACAACCTTTGTATAAGCTGAGAATAAATTTCAAGAAGATATTATAGTTTAGGGCTAGGACTCATGGATCGATTATTAGACTAGGGGAATCTACCTGTCCTTTCCCAAAAACTATACTTCAAGTAGGATATGGCATTGCTCGTATTCATGGTCTTGATAAAGTAATGGTAGGGGAATTAGTAGAATTTGTAGATGGTACAATAGGCATTGCTCTAAATCTAGAATCAACTAATGTTGGAGCTGTATTAATGGGTGATGGCTTGATGATCCAAGAGGTTAGTTCCATGAGAGCAACAAGAAAAATTGCTCAGATACCAGTAAGCGATGCTTTTTTGGGTCGTGTTGTAAATGCTTTAGCTCGACCTATTGATGGTAAGGGTAAAATTCTAGCGTCCGAATTTAGATTGATTGAATCTCCCGCTCGAGATATTATTTCAAAACGTTCTGTATATGAACCTCTTCGAACAGGTTTTATTGCTATTGATTCTATGATTCCTATAGGACATGGTCAACGAGAATTAATTATTGGGGATAGGCAGATTGGTAAGACAACAGGAGCTACATATACGATGATCAAACAAAAAGGTCAGAATGTAATGTGTTTATGTTGCTATTGGTCAAAAAGCCTCTTTCGTAGCTCAGGTAGTTAATACTTTTCAAGAACGTGGCGCATTGGAGTATACCATTGTGGTATCAAAAACTGCGGATTCTCCCGCTATTTTGAAACCCTTGGGCACCCCTAGTTTTCGATAAGCTATATTAAAAACTTACATTGTTCTTCAAAATCAGGGCATTTCATTATTTTGGTTTCCTCCAAAACAAGGTGAGTCTGAAGCTTCAAGGGAAATGTTAGTAGGACATTTCATTGTCAAGGGAAATATGATTAGAGTATATGCACAAGCTGGAGTGATGTCTTTCTTGGAAGAAGATTGTATAGGCATCACAATGACACCGGAGCCTCATTGGTTGAGGAGATGTGTCAACAACCAAAGAGTCATAATGGATGATGACATGGTAGAGACATGTCTATTATATGTCTAAAGATGATTCGGTATACAATCTATACCACAGATGTAAATAGAAGATATATATGATGTATATACATAATATAGAGAAAGATGAGATGGCAGAACAGATAATGTAATTTTGAGTATAAGAAGAGTATATGTATAAGAGGGAAGGAATGTAATACAGAAAATATGATCTGAGATAGGTGTGGAGCTGTATTTCTGTTTTGAACTCTTGGATTGATAATGTAATGAAGTATCAAAGTTTTTTAAGATGTTAAAGTGTAGTACCTGCTAAAAAAACTTCTAAGTCTGTTGTGCTGTGTAAATTAATTGTTATCCTTGTTTAGACATAAAACATTTTCTACTGGTATAGAAATACGTTCTATTTGGTTTTATGCCAAAACACCACAAATTGCCAGTGAAGGAAATTAGAAACTAATTGGCATGCAGACGAGATTTGCTTAAGAGGAGCTGACTCAGTAAGCATGAAAGCCACAGCTTTGCCAATTTTATTGCATAGCGAAAAGGGGTTGCTGATTTGTTGATGTGGGGAGCAGAAGGAATTTTGTAACTGGATAATACATGCAAGCCATTTATATTATTTCTTTGTATACTACTCACGTACTTATGCCGACATGCAAACAACCACAAGTGCATAACATTGTCTTCATCAACCCATCCCGTCTAAGGATGTTTTCATGATAACATACTTAAAATGAACATAGGGTATCTGAATATTTTTTATCAACTTATTAAATTTATAACATCAAAAAGGGTATTTTTAACTCATTAGATAGATTATTTCATGTTTTTATTTACTATAATCCTTTTTCTTACTTCATATGATGCCTTTGAGTTTGTGATTGTATCTCTCTATGTGTCTGCATGTGGGTGCGCGCGCACACACATATATATTTCTTGATATCCATAACATTCTATTTCAACTAATTTTCAACTAATTTTCTTAAACAACAACAAGTGCATAACATTGTCTTCATCAACCCATCCCGTCTAAGGATGTTTTCATGATAACATACTTAAAATGAACATAGGGTATCTAAATATTTTCTATGAACTTATTAAATTTATAACATCAAAAAGGGTATTTTTAACTCATTAGATAGATTATTTCATGTTGTTATTTACTAGAATCCTTTTTCTTACTTCATATGATGCCTTTGAGTTTGTGATTGTATCTCTCTATGTGTCTGCATGTGGGTGCACGCACACACACTTATATTTCTTGATATCCATAACATTCTATTTCAACTAATTTTCTTATCTTTTTGTTTCTCACATTTTCATAGACTGTAGCAGTTTCCCCATTTGTTTTGAATTATAGTGGAGCTCTCTTCCGCCAGTATCCAGGTAAGAAGATTTCTGTATAGATGACTGTTTTCATGATATGGTGATGGCTATTCTAATAATGCATACTTTTAAGGATGTCAGTGATAAAATGCAAACATTGGATATCTTCCATTTCTCAATGACACGAATCTGCATTCATACTCTTAGTTACATTGATATATAAAACTGGACCTGAAAAAAAGAAAATTCCAATTGGTAATTACGAGTGTGACCTTATAACTCCTTTGTGTACCCATTGTTGGAGCATCCTTTGCTCATAATTTTCCATCTTAGAGTATCTGAACGGCCTAATCAACTTGGTATAATAAAATTCATTCCCCAATTACAAATCATAACCTCAGTCCACACCATATCTAAAATTAGTGTTGAAATCTTACATCTAAGTCTCCTAATACGAAAAAATGAGTATGGGATTCAGAAATGCCACTTCTAAAATTAATAGGAAATGGAAAAAATCGTACTGTTAAGCATTGTTTTATTCTTGTGTTGTCTTTCTTTTGATTACATTAAGAAGTTTACATTAAAATAATAGATAGCATTAACAAGTTATGTAAAAGAGACATATTTTCTCTTCTTTGCTTCAAACCTATGGGCCTCACCTCATACACCTAACTAAATCATAACTAGAGCATATTGAGAAAGTGCCAACGATAGGCATACCAAAATGTAGTACATAAATAAGGGCACGGTATATTTACCAACACAGGATGCACCCATAACTGTAAATATTACAAGGAATGGTTACTGTACATAAGTATTGTACAAAGCACAGATTCATCGAAACATAAGAAAACATTTAATTTCCATCTGGCACATTACACTCTTACAGGGATATCAGATACATGAATTTGGTCATAAGAAGCTGCAGCTGCTTCTTTAATTTGGTAAAGTGATGCAACAGCTGAACATACAAATTTAGCAGGTATTGAAAGGTGATGAAGTTGTCTTTAGAGATTCCCAAAGCTTTCACAGTTTCATTCATGATCACCTGCATGCAACTAAAAACACTCCATAAATTCCTTCTGTGTTATGTAAGTAATTGAGATTCAAATCCCAATCCAAAATTTCCTTCTTGTTGATCTTTCCCCTTCTTGTGAGCATGTTGAAAGTGCAAAATTGAGTTTTTGTTGTTAATTATTCCTTGATTGTACCATCCATTTATCAAATAGATTTCTAGTTTGTACTTATTTTGCATATTATGTTCAGATTCCCATGTTTTTTGAATGATTGAGTCCCTAAAATTAAATTCGAAATTGGTTTTTGAATGACCGAGTCTTTAAAATTAAATTATAAATTGATGTCCAAAGAGTTGTGTAATAGTAAAAAGGTTGCATTCATAAAAAGAGCGACCCAAGTTCAAATCACCACACTGCAATAAGCCAACCCATAACTGGGAGGACATGTGTTTGAGAAATACTTTAGTTATAAGCTTAACTTTGGAGAACACTTATTGTCTTAACTTAGCTAAGCTTAACTTGAGTCACTGTAAGCCAAGTGTAGTATACACAAGGGTTATTTGGGTTATTATGCACGTGTTTAATGTCCCCAATTTGGGACAAACAAACAATAATGGGATTGGGCACAAACCCTAATAAAAAAAATCTGAAAATAACACAATAGACCAGCCACTCTAGGTCTCTCAAACAAACCAACACACCTCATCAAAGTGAACCAAATGCTAAACGCCACTAGGGCAGAAATTAATCCACAATTACAGCCACTAATATCCACTCCAAGAACTGAAAATACATTGTAAAATATGATGCAAACTGCTGTAATGAATACCTGAAAATGATGATTACTTTAGTTGAATATATATTCCCAAAACTAGCGATCCCAAGTCTTCCGTCCACTCACCAACCCTGCTGGAAAACTCTTTTAAAAATAGTTTGAAATATTATATAAAACCAACAATTAATCCCAAACAAAGTAATCTGAAAATAGACCTTCAAACTAGCCACTAAACAAGAAAAAATCATATTGCCAATCTTCCCAAGCAAGTTGGAAAACCACCACATAAATTCACTCTATAATTTCATGAACATCCAATGATTAATAAGGTCCAAACCCTCAACTAACAAGCTGGAAAAATATCAAAAAATATTACAAATATTAAGAGTAATATTTGTCCAATGATTTAGGGCCAACAAGCACCTCAAACCCTTGCAACCACCCCTCCATGTGAGTTGCTCAACTTCTAATTTAATTGCAATAAATTCCAGAACTTATACCTTTATATTTGCTCGCAAAAAACCCTCCAAAACCTTGTGATTTTATTCTAAAAAATATAGAAATATTATTATAAATATACCTTATTGAATTGGAGTCTAAAAGACCTCCAAAAAGGTTCAATTCCTCAAACTTATTTTCCCCACGTTTGAAAAATATATAAAATAATTTAGATTATTTTATCTCACCAATTGACCACCAAAATGACCTCTTAAGATGCCCTAGGCAAGTTGCCCAAGTAGAAGAAATTCACCAATAATTTCTTCAAACCCTCAAGGGTCTCCATGTAGCGCAATCCTTTCAAGAGGGGTCTTCTTCTCAACCCCAAAAAGTCGTCATCCAAGGGAATGACTCTAAACTCTGCTAACAATCTCCCAATGCAAGTTGCCACTCTCAAAGACATGCAAATTATCGAAAACCAGCGCTTTATATGGTTTGCAATATTCCTTGATGAAGGTGGTGTCCAATAACACCCTTGTAAATCCACTTGCATGCAATCATGCAATTTTAAAGCTCAACTACAACCTTTGAATAGAGTTGTCCAAGAAGTTGGAATGAAGGTTTTCGTCTCCAAACCCTTAACATTTTTGAAGGTTTTTGTCCTCAAGATGTGATGAACAAGCTTGACATACTTAATCAATTATTCAATATCAAAATTAGGCATAACCCTCCAAATGAATCCTTAATTTATTTTTATCATCATCCCCCAAAGGTGGCACCCAAGTTGGAGAGGTGTCTTTTGAATCATAAACACTTTAATTTTTTTTTAAACTCTTTTTTGAGGGTTTAGGCTCTCATGACCCTTAAAGGTTCCCTACTTAAGTGAAAAATAGATCAAAAACATTTTTTACATAACTCAACTGAAAATTAGAATACTTAAGTACTTTTCACATTTTTGCTCTTTAAATAGCCTCTTCATAGTTCCCTTCTTTTTGTTTCTTTTAGTTCTGTGAGAACAAAACCAAGCTAAGGGTCTATAAGCAAGTTATGCTAAAAAGGGGGACATTACAATGTGTCATATTAGTAGGTGTGCATAGAGTCAACTTTGGTAGGTGTGCACACAGTGACTATTCATTTGGTAACTAATTTGATTTTTTGTACATGGTGTAATGTCCCTTTTAGGGCAGAATAAAAACCAAAGGGGTTTCCCAACAAACCTTAACAATAAATACAATTTTTAAATTCTTTTTAAATCAAACCCTAAGCAAATGCAAATTTTAGAATTTTGGAAGTGCCAATTAAGGCACAAACTTAATATTTTATTTACTAAAAAATTCAAAAATATTACAGTCAATAATAGTCCATTCAAATCTAATATTTATCCCAATTTAATGGTTGGAAAAATATGAAAAAAATATCATAAATATTTTGATGCCTTCAAACTGAATTTAGGCTTAAATTAGCCTTGAAAATGTCACTACAAACCCCAAGAGGAGGTTTGCTGCCCTTCTTAGAAGTCTGTTGCGCTCCCTAAACAGTTCACTGCCCTTTTAGGGCTCCCAAATCAGCGCACTAGCCTTCCAAATCTGTTTGCTACTCTTCCTTGATGCCCCATCTGCTGCATTAACCTGAAAATGGTGTTCAAAACACCTCAATGGATCACTGATGCCCTATGTAAACTCTGAAAATAACGCTGCCTAGTTGAAAGGTAAGGGTTTTCATCCTTACTTCAACCTTCCAATGAAGGTTTTCGTCTTCAATGGATGAAATCAAACAAATCATGCTTAAACTTGTGATTTCAATTCATAATGATAAACATAACATGAGTTTCCAAAAGAAACTCCTCTTTCCCTTTTATATACTTTCCCCAAAGGGGTGTGTTCCACTTGGAGGGAAAATTCAAATAATCAAAAAGCAACTTCCTTATAAATTCACTTAAGGGCTAATCTTGCCCATGACCCTTAAAAGTCCCCTTCTCAATTAGAAAACAGAAAGGAGTTGCTGACATATTCATTTTTGACAATTAAGCCATATTATTACTTTTATTTAAAGTAGTTAAAAATATTTTTTATTTTAATAATAATATATTTTTATTTTTAGAAAAGGGGACATTACAGTCCTCCCCTCTCGAAATTGCACGTCCTTAAGCAATGCTCTTTTCCACTATCTGGATCCTAAATCCACCTTTGGGATTTGTAATGCGAAACATTTGCTTCATGGTTGTAGCCTTGTGCTCCAATGATTCAATTAATGCTACTATGGGCTGTCCCTTTCTTTTCATGGCACAAAACAATTTGCATGTAGACTGGAAATAGTCCATAATAGCCACAAACCCCCGTGCATCTCATCCCCATCAGCATTAGGATGGATGGGTTGGTTGTCCCTAATAGCGGACATCTACAAACATTATCATGCAAGAAAACTCTCCCAAAATACACAAATCCACAATTGTTCAAGACTGAAAACAACACATGTAGACTCGCGATGTATATATCATTGCATACTTGGTGACTCTTTAAAAATCTGAATTTTGAATTTTGAATGTTTGTCATGCCTAAGTTGAAATCTGAATTTGGAATTTCCTCACAAGTATGTGCAATGTTGTAGGTTGTATACTCCACCATCTTGGACCTGCACATGGAAAAAACACATTAAGAAAAATAAGAGTGTTTAAAACACTCTTTCATCACTTCATCATGCCTTATAGACATGATATCAAACCTCCTATGGTTTGTATTTTCCTTACACTTTTCACTTCTAAAATAGTTTTCCAAAGGTTCATTTATGTTGTCCCAAGCATTGCTGTAGCATGGAATTTTCTTCCTCAAAATCAATCCTATAGTGGCTAGAAACTCACTTGTTGTAATGTCCCCAATTAGGGACAAGCAAGCAATAAATGGATTGGGAACAAACCCCAACAAAAAAATCTGAACATAATAGTAGACCAACAACTCTAGGGGTATTAACCAATCCACAATACCACCCAATGTAATTCAAGTGCTATATGCCATTAGGGCAGAAATTAATTCACAACTACAATGATATATAACCACTCCAAATACTAACAATACACTATGAAAACCGATTCAAACTGCTGTGATAAATACTTGGGGTTGATGCTCACAATAGCTGGAAATATATACCAAAAACCAGCAATCCCAAGCCTTCTTTCCACTCGCCAAACCTATTGTTAAACCCCATTGAAAATAGTTTGCAAAATTAGGTAAAACCAGCGATCAGCCCTAACCAAGAAAATATGTAATTTGGCCCTCAAAATGGCCACTAAATAAGAGAATCAGATCACCAATCCTCACAAGCAAGCTGAAAAAGTACTAAATAAAATCAATTCATAAAAATGTGAACATTAAGTGATTAATGAGGTCAAAACCCTCAGCCAACACGCTGAAAATTATAAAAAAATATCACAAGTATTAAGGACAATATTTGCTCAATGATTTAGGACCTATAAGCGCCCCAAACCCTTGCAAATTCTCCTCTAAGTGGCTCGTCCAATATCTGATTATAATTGCTAAAAATTCCAAAATTAGTGTCTTCACCTTAACTCCCTGAAATCTTCCAAAACCTTGTGATTTGACCTCAAATAAATCAGAAATAATAATAGAACTTTACCTTCCCAAACTAGAGTCCAAAAGCCCTCCAAAAAGACTTAACCTCTCCTCAAATCAATTCACCACAATCCATAATAATTATAAAATAAATCAGAATATTTTGTCTCACCAAATGACCTCGTATGATGCCCTAGGCAAGTCGTCCAAGTGAGAGAATTTCACCATTTACATCTTCAAACCCTCAAAGGGGTCTCCATGTAGATCAACCCTTTCCAGAGGGGCCTTCCTCTTGACCAAATCAACTCGCCACCCAAGGGGATGGCTCTAAACCACGCTATCAATCTCCCAATGTAAGTTGCCAAACTCTAGGACCTACAATTTTATTTGAAACCAACTCTCTGTAGGGTTTGAAACAATCCTTAATGAAGGTGGTGTCCAAAAATACCGTTGTAGGTCCAATTGCATGTAACCATACAAATTTGAAGCATAATTACAGCCTTTGAATATAACTACCCTAAAAATAGGAATGGAGGTTTTTGTCACCAAACCCGTAACACACTTGAAGGTTTTCATACACAAGTTATGATGAGCAAGCTTGACATACTTGATCAATGATTCAATATTCCAAATTAGCATAACTTTCCAAATGACTCCTCAATTGTTTTTTATAATCATCCCCCAAGGGTGGTGCCCAAGTTGGAAGGATGTGTCTTTTGAATCACAAGCAACTTTACTTTTTTAAAATTCCTTTTTGAGGGTTTAGGCTCCCATGACCTTTCAAGGTTCCCTGCTTGAGTGAAAATTAGATCAATAACACTTTTTGAATAACTCAACTAATAATTAGAATATTTAAGTATTTTTCACCTTTTTGCTCTTAGAATAGCCCCCTCAAAGTTCCATTTTCTTTCTTTCCCTTAGCTGAGTGGGAACAAATCAAGCTAAGGGTCTATAAGCAAGTTATGCCAAAAAGGGGGACATTACACTTGTATTAGCTACAAACACCCCCATAATGACAAGGGGTGGGAAATATATCTCCCATGTGACAAGATTTACCTGTATGGCAATAACATTTGGGTGGAACCAGTTGGAAAGGTGAATAACAACAGTCCACAAATTGTAAACATCTCTATAATGACTCTTGGGTCAAGGTGTTTGTTACCCATAACCATTTTTGCGATCTCCCAAGCTGTACCTTTGGACAAACGACATGGAATAAAATGTATTTGGGCTGTACAATAGTTGTACCAATCATAAATTACTCGAAATTCCTCCTCAAATAGTGATGTGTTGGTTGGAAAATTTGTACTTGAGGACCTCATATGGTGAACCCTACCACACACAACATCAAGCAAAGAGTTCTTCATATAATGGCTATTACACTGTGTTTTTATGTTTGCAATTTGATTTTCAAGGGCTGGAAATGATCTTGTAACAACTATACATGCCCCAGTATTGACCAAAGGTTGGCAAGTAACTAGAAGTTCTTTTTTGACTGTCATGGCAACTAGTAAAAGAAAAGTACAGCAACTGCCATATCGAAAATCTTTCACAATTTTAATTAATGTGTGAGAAGCAACTGTATCTCTGGCTTGATCTATCATGATAGGCAATTTCCAATCTCTATGAAGGGGAAAAACATAACAAAAAGTAGTCATTCTGAAAAAGATATCAGCACTTACATTTCTTTCCCTTTTATTTTTGATTGCCCTTACTCCATTATGTGGCTCACTATGTAGATCCAAGGGAGAATTCAATTCTTTGTAATATATCCCCTTGTAAGCTTTTTACATTGCATCCTCGTGCATGCCTTGAGCACTAATGACTTGGCTCAAGTGTGTGGCATCAAACTCCCATGTAGAAATTTTGGCATGCCTATCAATTTTGGGCTGAGTATCATCATAATATGACTGCTGTTTTGAAACTTCAGATGTGAAACTTATCAAACGATGAGCTGCCCAAGGGACTTGAACTCCTCTAAAAGCTCTTCCCATCCTATTTACCATGACCACTTGAGGAGCTCCATTGGCTATGTCTCGAAGTGCGACTTCTTTGTCATCAAATTTGAATTCCATTTCCATGGTTTGATAGTTTTGAGTGAATTCTCCTAGAGAATGCCACTAGTGTACCTCAAGCACTAAATATTCCTTTCCAATATCAACAACATCGAAATCCTCATTTACCTTGTGCCTTCCCAAAGAAAGATTGAGTTGCTGGACTCTTTTTATGCATATGATGAAGAAATTATCAGCAATACAGATATTAGAATTAGAAACTCTATCCTCTCTAAATTCCAAGATATCACCCAAATCCCATGCTTACTTTGCCAAAATAGGAATTGTTGACATACCCTTGATACCTCCATTCTTGTGACCCAAAAATTTCCTCTTAAATGCATGCTTATCAGTTGAATTAACAACACTATGAGAGAAGAATGTTGTTGTCCTATCTAGCATACCATGGATCATGACTAGAGGGTAGTCATCTCCAATCGCCAACACATAAGCAATCATAGCTTGGACATCAAATTTGAAATCATCAACATTGGTTTGAATTTGTTGGCCCCAATTTTGAGTTGTCTTTTTTAACTTATCTTCCTTTTTAACATGTTCATGATGACAAAAATATAACAACATAGGAAGGAGCAACAAATCTAAAATATGATCATCACTGTCACTCCTTGGGCTGCCAAAAAAAGCCCTTCCTCTTTTGGTGAAGTAGGGTTTGTGGAGATACCTCCAACCCTTCTATGTAATGTCCCCAAATGGGACAATTAGACAAAGCCAATTTTCCAATAAACCCTACTTAATCCAAAACCCCTTTCTTCAAAGAATCTGAAAATACAAATGCAGCCAATAACACACTTCAAAAAATGAAGCAATATTCAACAATTTCTTCCACCAAACTCTTAGGCGATTAGGGCAAAAATCAGATTTGATACTTCTAACCCTCCAAAAAATATGAACTGAGCTTTATATTGCAGCCACTAATTTTAGAAGTCAATATTCACTCCGAAGTCGGAACTCAGAATTCTGGAATTTATTATTGCAAAATTACAACAAAATTTCATATATGCACAACTTCCACAATACTTAGAATTTCAATTCAAGTAATAGTTCAAAATTATCAAAAAATAGTAGCTATTAAACAAAATTAGAATCATAATTTTTCCATCATGGGAAGCCCCCAAAACGCTGTCCTGAAATTCTCAAAACCCTAGTTCACTGCTGAAATAATATAATAAATTCACAATATTCTTTAGGGCACAAAAGCACCCTAAATCACGTGCAAATCAACCCTCAAACAATTCGCCAAGCTGGAATAAATTGCTAAAAATACCTCTAAACCTTAAAAGAGGGTTTTGAAGCCAATTAACTCTCTTGAGAGGGGTCACCACTCTCCCAAAGCATGTCGCCACCCTAGGGATGGCCTCCAAGATAAAAAAAACTCCTCAAATCAAGTTCGCCCACCTCTTTGACCTACAAATTATGAATTTTCAGCACTCTATAGGGTGTGAAACAATCCTTGATGAAGGTAGTGTCCAAAAAAACCCTTGTAGGTCCAATTGCATGCAACCATACAAATGTGAAGCACAATCGCAGCCCTTGAATAGAGCTTCCCTGAATGTAAGAATGGAGTTTTTCATCCCCAAACCCTTCGTACACTTGAAAGCTTTCGTCATCAAGTTGTGGTGAACAAGCTTGACATACTTGCACAATAATTTCAATATCAAAAATGTATAAACTTTTCAAATGAGCATTTTCTTTCCTTTTATATCTCTCCTCCAAGTGTGGTGCCTAAAATAAGGAGAGAGAGTTTACGTTTTTCTTTAAAAAAGATATTATAAAAAGCTTCCTTATAAAAGCACTTTAGTCTTTAGGTGACCAAGACCCTCAAAAAGGTCCCAAAATTAGATAATAAAGTGCTTTATCATAAAATGCTCTTGAAGCTCACAAATGTTCCCCCTTTTGCCTCTAATTTCCTTAGCTCTTGGGAGCGAAAATGCTTAAGGGTCTCCTCCCAAGACTAGTTCGAAAAGGCGGACATTACAGTCCTCCCGCCCAGAATTGCTTGTTCTCAAACAATTGCAATATCCAAAGGGGTATTCCAACCTCTCTTATTATGCAGTCTCCACCTGTAATTGTTTCCCAAGGAAGGGAAACCATCTCTAGGTTCTTGTTGCCGTACCTGTTGTTGTTAGGCACGTACCAGCTGTAGTCAATCTTAAAATCATTCACCAATCTCATTCCCCTTTCACACCAATGGCTGCCCCGACTGTGGTCTTCAATGTATAACCATCAACAACCTATAACTCTCTCGAAACCACCTTCCAAACTTGTAATTTCAAGTTCCATAAGGGCTGAAAACTTCTTCATAAAGGCTGTCACCCAATCTTTGGCCTCTAAGCTCAATTGTCCCCTTATCAAGTAGACAATCCTCCCAACAACAAACCTATACCTGCTGACATTTGGGCTGTATACGTAATGTACAACCGTGCAATTGCCCCCAAATGTCAACTTATTCCTTATCAAGTTGAGCTCCCATGAGTCCTTCATATCTATATTCTTCAAGGATGCCCTCATGAGCTCAAACACTATGCACAAAGAGCTAGGGCTGCCAAAATGAATCAAACTGAAATGTGTGGTAAAGCTGCCGCTTATGAAAATTTTCCTTTGAAAGTGTTCTAGGGAGTGTGTGCTTCCATGGTATACATTCCAAAACTTGTTAGGGTTTTCTGTATGCCATGCCAATCTCTCCCCAAACCAAAATGGTAGCCCCCCTTTTTGCAAAGAGAAAACAAACTTGAGCCAATCTGAAAGCATACCTTGTGAGGGGATGTCATGGGTATGCAAGTAACCTTGCAATGATGTCCTCATGTGCTCAACCATTGGCTGCTCCTTCTCATTGTTTTTATGCATGTGGTAAACAAAATATGAGTCGAGAATACTCATCATGCACCATGAAGTAGTGTCGTTCCATGTCTTCAATCTTTGCCCTTCTCTCATGCAACTTGTGCCCCAAAATGTGGACACTTCTAAAATTTAATGATAGCTGTAAATAGACAAGAAAATCAGTCATCTTGCTTATGTGTAATGGATGGAAAAGTGCCTCTAGATGAATCAAGATGTGGTGCTGCTCCATGCCCTCAAACTTCACTCCTTTCTCATGCAAATCATGCCCCCAAACATTGATACTTTCAAAATTCATGTACAGCTGTAAGTATGCAAAAAAAAAATAGTCATCTTACCCATGTTAAGGGGCTGGAATAGTGTCCCCACATCTGATTTCTCTGATTGAGAAGAATCAAATTTGATTGATGCATTGTTTTTTCTGGGCAAGGTATGTAGCATGCTTCTACTATCATTATTTTTGCTCCAAATAAGGGGCTGTAGTATCTCCCTTAACTCAGGAATTTTGGTGACAAAAAATTCAGACCTTATACCAAAAGTTTTAGTTCCCTTCCTTGGCTGTACTATGCCACAAAATCTGTCATTTGTGTATGATGTTAGCCATGAATATAGCAAGACAATTTCAGAACTTTTCGGAAGAAAAAAAGACCCAAATTCTTCCAAAATCATAACCTGTAACCGGTTGTTCACCACTTGTGCCTTTGCCCAATCCAAGAGGGGTCTCATGCCCTCCTCAATGCACTCCACATCACCCTTGCCATATGGAATAGGGTGCCTCTCAAGGCACTTTTTGGTCTGCCTTTGCAAACTGAAATTTTTACCTCTTCCAATTGGTTGCTCATGTGTGGAAATCACGTCACTCCTTGCATTGCTCTTTGCCATTGTAAGTGATCTTTCAAATGAACCTACACATAGAACAAACCCGAGTTGAAACAATAGTGTTTATCAACACTTTCACAATTAGTCCATCATGCCTTATGAACATGATATGGACTTCCTTTTGGTGTCTTTGCTTTTCCTTATCATGCCTGTAACAAGCTTCTTCCTTCTTCCAATTTCCCTTTGTAGTGGATGGAAACCCACTTATACATGCTTGAATTGTTTCCATGGTGTTGAAATGTGAGAAGCATACCTTCCTAGGGCCAATACTCACCCCGACAACAAGAATTCCTATGGAAAACAAAATGAAATTGTGGAAAACAGCAGTTAATGCGTTACTAACAGCCCTCCCTTTGATCCTTGGATCATTATATCTCTTGCTTATGCTCCTTTCCATGATGGTCCAAGGTTTTTTCCCTTGTCTCATCATATGACAAAATAACAAATTTATGCTTTTAAGGGTCACTTGGATCCCACATCCATGATAGACTTTTGCCATGCCCATTCCTTGAATTCTCTTGGGAGAATCTCTCGCTCCATTTAGTGCCCTTCACCTCATCCTCATCATTAGCACAAGGCTTAAAACAATGAAAGAACCAAGTATGGGAAGAAAACAATGAACACTTACCAAGGGGATAACCCAAATGCTTACCCTTATGCAAATCTGGTTTTCCTCTTTCTTACCTTCCTCTTCTTCTTGTTATTTTGCTTGCTCATGAAGTTGTTGCACAACTTCTTGTTGGCTGTCATCTTCTCCACAAGTGGCTGTCTCTAGAAGCCCTTCTATCCCATCCTTGTTCTCCTTTGGCTGCCCTAAATTTTCAGATTTATAAATTTTAGAAGATTCAACACTTGGCTGCCCCAAGGTGCTTGATTTTTCTTCCTTGATGTCTTCTATTGGTGGTTGCCCTTCAACTTTAGTTTTACATGCCTTCAATTGTTTTGAATTTTCTAATTTTAATTCCAGCTGATCGCCCATCATAAGAGGCCCATAATTGACTGAATTTTGGTGTCCAAATTTCAAATGTCTTTCACTTGGTGGCTGCCCTTCAACTTCAACTTTACATGCCTTCAATTTTCTTAAATTTTTTTATTTAAATTCCATCTGATCCCCCATCACCAGAGGCTTATGATTGACTGAATTTTGGTGTTTAACAAGCTTGTGGAGTGGCCGCCCCTTGTACAATTGGAAATTAGGCTCATTTAATTGTTTTAAGGGTTGCCTTTCATCCAATTGGAAACCCTTGCTTGGTTCCGTTAGTGATCTTGGTTTTGATGGCTTCACCTTCTTACCAAACTCTTCAATGATTCTCCCAAAGAATTTCTTATATGTCCCAATGATGTTGTGCCCTTGTGTTTCCCATCCATGATGCCACCATTCATAGGCAGCCCCATCCAAATGTTGGATGACAAAAATTAGGGCTTTCCTTCAACCCTTAGGCCTCAAATCAAGGTACTCACCTTGTCCACTCAAGCTCTCACTAGAATACCTAGATCGCCATCAAAAGTTGGAAGAACTATCTTTCCCAAGTCATCATGCGTAGCTATGTGCCCATGGTGCCCTTCGCCATATCTCAAACCTAGCCAAACCTTGAAGCTCCTTTCCTTTCTGTAATGTGGTGCAAGTGTCAAGTACTCATCATAATCTTTTATTAAATCCCAACAAACTAAAGGCTGGTCCTTCACCTTGAGGGGCTGATTCCCACGATCCTGGACCAAAGTAAGACTTTCATTCCTTCCTTTACCCATGTTATTGTTTGATAAAAACCTTGAATCCCACATATAGCCAAGATATGGCTCTGATATCACTGTAATGTCCCCAAATGAGACAATTAGGCAAAGTTGGGGTTTTCCAACAAACTATACACAATCCAAAACCCCTTCAAAGAATTTAAAAATATAAATTCAGCTAATAACACACTTCAAAAAATGAAGCAATATTCAACAATTTTCTCCCCCAAACCCTTAGGCAATTAGGGCAAAAATCAGATTTGATACTTCTAACCCTCCAAAATATGAGTTGAGCTTTATATTGCAACCATTAATTTTAGCTTTATATTGCAACCATTAATTTTAGAAGTCAAAATATTCACTACGAAGTCAAAACTTAGAATTTTGGAATTTATTATTGCAAAACTACAACAGAATTTTATAAATTCGCAACTTCCACAATACTTGGAATTTCAATGCAAGTGATAGCTCAAAATGATCATAAAAATAGTAGCTATCAAACAAAATTAGAATCATAATTTTTCCATCATGGGAAATCCATCAAAAGTTGTCCCAAAATTCTCAAAACTCTAGTTCACTGCTGAAATAATATAATAAATTCAAAATATTATCTAGGGCACAAAATCACCCTAAATCATGTGCAAATCAACCCTCAAACAATTCACCAAGCCAAAATAAATTGTTAAAAGTACCTCTAAACCCTAGAAGAGAGTTCCTTAGCCAATTAGCCCTCTTAAGAGGGGTCACCACTCTTTCAAAGCAAGTCACCACCTTAGGGATGGCCTCCAAGATCAACAAAACTCCTCAAATCAGGGTCGCCCACCTCTTTGACCTGCAAATTATGAATTTCTAGTTTATTATAGGGTTTGAAACAATCCTTGATGAAAGTGGTGTCCCAAAACACCCTTGTAGATCTAATTGCATGCAACCATGCAAATGTGAAGCACAATCGCAGCCCTTGAATAGAGCTTCCCTGAATATAGGAATGGAGGTTTTTGTCCCAAAACTCGTCACACTTGAAGGTTTTCCTCCTCAAGTTGTGGCGAACAAGTTTGACATACTTGCATAACAAACTCAATATCAAAAAATGCATAATCTTTTCAAATGAATCTTTCCTTTTATATCTTTCCTCCAAGTGCAATGCCTAAAATAAGGAGGGAGAGTTTACCTTTTTAAAAAAAAAAGATATTACAAAAAGCTTCTTTATAAAAGCGCTTTAGGCCTTAAGTGACAAAGACCCTCAAAAAGGTCCCAAAATAAGATAATAAAGTGTTTTATCTTAAAGCTCACAAATGTTCTCCATTTTGCCTCTAATTTCCTTAGCCCTTGGAAACAAAAAGGCAAAGGATCTCCTCCCAAGACTAGTTCGAAAAGGGGGACGATACATTCTATCTTTGTGATTTCCAATATTTTCTTCAAATACGTCTCTCCACAATGTTGTTCTGAAAATCCATCTCATATAACAATGGCTCAATCATTGAAATACTCGGAAAATGGATAGGGACTTGGAAAAAATTCTCTTTCCATTTGGTACCTTTCATCTTATCCTCATTGTTAGAATGATTCTCATGATGATCAAGATATTATAAGAACATAGTATGATGGTGATACAAAAAATCCTTGCTATGAAGATAATAAAATTGCTTACCTTTCTCTTTATATTTCTTTTGGTGTTGTCTTGCTTGAATCGTTGTCAACTTTGCCTTTTTCGCTCTTCTTGGCAAATTATTACACCTCCTTTGGGTTCTTATCACATCTTTTGTGCTTGCTTGCAAGGTGGTTGGCTTCCTTTAAATCATAGGATCATTAAATTTTACCTCGCATATGTAATTTATGCCCTTCCTTTCCATTGAACTCTTAGAGAAATCAGCCAAAGGCATTTCCTTTTTCAAGATTTCTTACTTGTCTTCCTCATTCCTTTACTCCTCTGTAGGGTTTTGGAATTTAGAGCTTGACTTTGCCATTTTCTTTTCTTCTACCCAAACACTTCGTACATTCGAATCCATATCTTTCCCTTTGGGGGGCTCTTAGATTTCAATTTGCATGGCAGATTCCTATATGGGCAGCTTGGTCTTTTGTGGTGATGAAGTATTCATCACTTCTACTAGTCATTTTTCTTCTTCTAAAGGAGACTCTAGAGGTTTAGGGCTTAACCCTACAAATTTCATCCATGCTTTGTGACCCATTGCCCTTTGTTCTCTCTGAGTTTGTTGCATAGCTTGTAACATCTCTTCCATGGCTTCCAGTGTGGTCTTCATTTTTCTATCACTGCCTTGCATGAAGAAGAGTTTGAAAACAACTTGCTACCCACAACTGGCCAGAAAATGGCTCTAATACCACTCTAATGTCTCTTTTAGGGCAGATTTAGAACCAAACGGGTTTTCCAACAAACCTTAACAATAAATACAGTTTTCTGATTCTTTTTAAATCAAATCCTAAGCAAATGCAAATTTCAGAATTCTGGAAGTGCCAATTAGGACACAAAATTTATGTTTTATTTACCAAATACTTACCAAAAAATCTAGATATTATACAGCCAATAATAGTTCATTCAAATCTGATTTTTATCTCAATTTAATTACTGGAAAAATATGATAAAAATACCATAAATGTTTTAATGCCTTCAAAATGAAGTTAGGCTTGAATTAGCCTTGAATATGTCATTACAAATCCTAAGAGGAGGTTTGCTGCCTTCCTTAGAAGTCTATTGCCTTCCCCAGAAGTCTGTTGCCCTCCCTAGACAGTTCACTGCCCATGTAGTGCTCCAAAATCAGCTTGCTAGCCTCCCAAACATGTGCATTACTCTTCCTTGATGCCTCTTCTGTTGTACGAACCTAAAAATGGTGTTCAAAACACCTCAGAGGGTCATTGATGCCCTATACAACCTCTGAAAATAACGCTGCCCAGCTGAAATGTAAGGGTTTCCGTCCTTACTTCAGCCTTACAATGAAGGTTTCTGTCTTCAATGGATGAAATCAAGCTAATCATGCTTAAATTTGTGATTTCAATTCATAAAGTCTCCAAAAAAAACTCCTCTTTCCCTTTTAAATCCTTTCCCTAAAGGGGTGCATTCTACTTGGAGTGAAATTTCAAATAATAACTTCCTCATAAATTCACTTAAAGGTTAATCTTGCTCATGACCCTTAAAAGTCATCTTCTTAAGTTGAAAATAGAAAAGAGTTGCTGACATATTCACTTTTCACAACTAAGACATATTATTACTTTTATTTAAAGTATTAAAAAATACTTTTTATTTTAATAATAATATTATTTTATTTTTAGAAAAGGGGACATTCCACATGGCCAAACAATATTTATCTGGAAACTAATTTGGTTTCACACTACCAAATGTAAACCCACTCATCTACCCTCGAATGCTATAAATTGAGGGCAGGTTATTGCCTTTTGAGAGCCATGAAAAGTAATAAGATGAAGGGAGAATACGTGGGAGCCATGAGAGGCAATGATGTACATGTATTCTATTGATAATACATCACCTTTGTTTAGTTAATTGTTAGCATAATATGTGGACTATGCATGTAGTGTTCTTGTTGGCCTCTATGGCAGACGAATGGCAAATTATAACATGGTACCGTAGTTGCTTATGTCACAGGGACCATTGTCCTTGACTCCACTATGAAGAGTGTTTGCAAGCTCCATTGTCTTCAGAGGCCCTACGATGAAGAAATCACACATTTTGAGGTTTTGTGCTCTTCATTTATTTATTTTTTTAAATTATAATTTCCAAATTTCAGGGGCATTTTCAGGGTCCCAATATCAGGTTGTAGGTATTTTTTTGTTAAATTTGGGGGTGTTTTAAAAAAAATGACGAAAATTGTTTCTTGGGGGGTTTTATCCCTTTTCGGTTTTTAAAATATTTTTGGGATATTTAGAAAACATTAGTGGGGGGGTTGTAAAAATGTATTTTTTTAATTATTTTGTTGCAAAAATTAAAAAAAAATAGTTGTTTTTTGTTTCTAATTTTTTATTAAAAAAAATAAAAATAAAAATAAATACAAAGCAAAAACATTGAAAATAAAAATTGCTTGGTTCGAACTCGGCCATCTCACATAACCCACCACCTATGTCATGCCCCTCTTTTGATGGGGACATGATGGAAGACCCTTAGCCTTAAAACCCTTCCCGGGGGCTAAGGGACAAATATAAAGGGAAGTAATGATTGACATGTTTTTAAGTGAATGTGTGTGAGTTTTTTTTTTTAAAAAGTACTTTATGTTTCTAAATTCACTTAAAAATGAGACCTTTAAGGGTTTTGATGATTTAAGTGATTTTACAAAATAAAAAGGAAAAAATAAAAAAGAAAAGATTATAAGGGAAGGATCTATTAAGATCCTGAAGTTACTCTCCCTTCTCAATTTTGGGTGTTTCACTTGGGAGGACTACATAAGGCAAAGAAAGAATCATTTGATGCATTCATGACTAATTTTGATAACACAAAAAGCAAGGGCTTGCACTTGGAGGACGGAAACCCTTCAAGAGAGCAGAATCAAGGACGAAAACCTTTCAAGAGAGTTGAATCAAAGACGAAAACCTTGAATTCAGACCTAAACAACTCATCATGGAGTTGTATTGAGCAGAAATTGACAAAACAAGAGTGTTTTCAACACCAAGGATCATTTTCAGGACGAGTGAACCATTGGAGGCGCTGGGCGAGGGTTTGAAAAGGCTGTCCTAGGGCAGCGAGCTGCATATTTGAGGGCTGCATACTCAAAAAAGGGCAGTGACTAGGGTTTGAGGTTGGGCGACCCCCATTGGGGTCATCACAAGACCACTAGAAGGTGTGGATCAGCCAAACTTTTTTCTGATATTTTATCCTAATTTTCCAGCCATATATTTGACCAAAAATCAGGTTTTTAGCTGGTTATTGGGCCAATAATATTGATATAATTTTTTGCTATTTTTTAGAGAAATGAAAAATTATTTTTGGAGTTGATTTCAAAGCATATGCAACAGTATTTTGTCATTTTTAGATTGCTAGGGTTTGAGGAAAATTCTGAAAATTAATATTTTCTTACTGGAGTGGTTGAATAATTTAATGTTTAACTAATATCCCTAGAAAGGGACACTACAATCTAACTACCTGCTAACCCGACTACCACCTACCACCTTTTTTGATCGGTTACGCGACCACCATCCCCATTGCTAGATTGCCACTCTTCTTGGCTCCCTATTGTTGCTACTTGTGTCCCTTGCAGACTGCATACACTTGTTTGCTACAAGCCCCTTATCTCTTTGCTCCTACTCCATGGCATCCCCAAACCGCCCTGTGCTTAGGCAATCCCTTGTGGCTGTCACCTGAAACCTTATGTTGTCACCTGAAACCTTATGCCTGTCCCTATGGCACAACGCTTGTGTTGTTCTTGACCCCTCTCCGACGTGTTAAAAACCTACCATGACCCATGATCTGTTGCATAATAGTCACCCCTAGCTGCACCACTCTTGACCTTCCCACCATCGAGTGGGACATGCAACCATTGTTTTGCGTGCCCTTACCCATGCTATGCATCATGTGGCCATGTGATACTGTGACCTATACCTTGCCTCGTGATTGCATTTATTTCATTTATATTATTGTTGAATCATTAATTTTTTCACTATTTTAGTCTATTTGTGACGTAGAATGATAGACATATCTACGAATTTGCCACGGGAGGGTGGTAAATGTAATGTCCCCCTTTCTAGAGTAAAATAATTAATAAATATTATTTAAGTTGGGTCTAGGCATTTCTAATCTTTTGGACAACTTAATATTATTATTATTATTAAAATAAAAAGTATTTTTAATTACTCAAAGTAAAAATAATAATATGACTAAGTTAGCAAAAAGTAACTTATTGTCGGCAACTTATATTTTATTATTAAAATAAAGTAAGTTTGGAGTTGGAGTGGAAAAAGTATAAAAGAAGATGGAGGGATTCTTTTAGAGTATCTATCATTCATCTATTGTTTGATATTTTATAAGTTGAGCAATTTGCTTCTACTTTCAGCCATTGACGATGAAAATCCTCTTCGATAATCAAATCTTGGGGATGAAAACCTTCAACTTATGCATGGTGGCTTCATTTAGGGGTCACATTAGGTGTGAAGGATTATTGGATAAAGCACATGGGTCTTATTTATGCATTGTGTGGTAGCTAGGGCATCAGTTAGAGGTGGATGCAGCGACTAGGAGGCAATTGGAGGTGGGCAACTTGCCTAAAGGAGTCATTCACATGTTTACTAGCCTTAGGAGGGTTGACATCACCCTAAGAGGGAAGATTTGAAGGTTCTTTCACTTGGCTTCATTTGGTTGGTTGATAATTGTTGAATTTGCATTTGTATAATCAGCTGAAAATTATTTAATTTACAAGCTTGGAATTTATATGAAAAATCAGATTTGATGATATAAGGGTTCTACCATGAAATAATTTATATGAAAAATCAGATTTGATGATATAAGGGTTCTACCATGAAATAAATTGAATTTCTTTAGTTTTCGAAGGGTTTCTATGTGGATTATACTTTTCCTATCATGTTTAATGGATCATTTTTAGAATTATGTACTTTCATGTTAGGGTTTCACTGAAATTCTAAAAATTGTATAAATCTGCCCTAAAAGGTACATTATAGTGGTATTAGAACCAAGATTTTGGCAGCCTATGAAGGAAAAAAATTGCAGATCCAATCTTTATGATGGTTGTACCCCTATTAGACAAAGCAAATCCCAGCCTATAAAATTTTAGTGCAGCGATTGTACCATTTACAGCTAGGGTTTTGGCCAAAGTTTCAAGTTTTTATGTGTTTTCAGGGTATGACAAGATATATCAGAGCATTGGATCTTGCCAGCTTGTGATTCAGAAAGAGAAGATACAATGGCGGACATAATTTTTGATGATACTAGGCTTGAGAGGTTTGTCCAAGGGCAAGAAAGATTGGCTAATATGATGGCATGGCTGATTGACACCATGCATAATCCGAATGGTGAAGGAAGCTCTTCAAGGGCAAACAATAATAGTAAATGACCAAGGACCATAAGTAATTCTTCACCTAGATCATTCTGGCCTACTTTCCTTCCAAGAGAAGAAACCATTCCGGTGAGGGAAAGTCAACCTTCCATAGTTGATGACATTGCTACCATCTACGCTGAATATAGAGCCCTTCCAGTTGATATTCAGGAAGAACTATCACTTACCAATTTCATGGGATTGAAGAAAGATTGAATTGGAATTTGTAATGTTGCCAAATGGGATGAATTCGACCTAGTTGGGGTTTACCCAATAGACCCTTGAATAAATTAGCAAACAATTGAAATTTTGCTTCACAAAACCAGCTAGACCTAGCTGGAAAAATTATAGATATCCAAGCGAAAACACATCCAAAATATCTACAAAATTAGCTGAAAATTATTCGGAAACAATATACCTTTTTTGGACCATATAAATTGGTGAAGCAGTTGAAATACCCTTGCCAATAATTTGATTTTTACTTGAATGTACAACTACGTTTTTCAATCACCAAACATCACAAAAATCTCCACAAGTGGGTCGCCACAGCTCAGAAAAATAAGGGAAATAATGTTGAATATTATTCATTGGAATTTGCCCTTTAATTCACCTTCCAGATCTCTCCAAGCAAGTCATCCAAGTGCCAAAAATATTATAATAAAATCTGAAATATTTTGAGGGTCTAGATTGACCTTTTACACATGCAAATTGATCCAAATAATTTACCAAATGGCTTAAATAAATTATGAAAATTACCTTGACCTTAGAAGATAGTTCTAAAGACCAAATTGACCTTTTGTGAGGGGTTGTCACCCTCCCAAAGGAAGTCGCCACCCTTGAGATGGCCTTCAAACTTGTTTCAAGTTCCTCCATCAAGATCGCCCACCTCTTTGACTTGCAATTAGAATGTTTCCAGCTCTCGAAAGGATTATACTAATTCCTTGTTGAAGGTAGTGTCCAAAGACACCTTTGTATATCCTCTTGCATACAACTATGCACAATTATTACGCAATTACAGCCCTTGAATAGAGGTGCTCTGGTAGAAGAATGGAGGTTTTCATTCTCAAACTCCTTGGTGCACTTGAAGGTTTTCGTTCTCAAATCATTTGTTCAAGCTTTACATACTTGCACACGAATTTTAATATAAAAAATGCATAACCTTCTCAAAAGAGTCCTCCATTTCCTTTTATATGCTTCCTCCAATTGTGGCGCTCAAAATAGAGAGGAAGAGTTACTTTTTCTTTTTTTAAAAAGATATATTACAAGCTTCCTCATAATATCACTTTAGAGTGATTCTTTAAAAAAGGTCCCAAAATTAGATAATAAAGTGCTTTAAAAAAACATATTCTTGAAGCTCACCAATGTTCCCTTTTTGCCTTAGAAAACTTTAGCCCTTGGGAACGCACAAGCTAAGGGTCCTATCCCAAGGACTAGCTTGGAAAGGGGGACATTATAGAATTAGACCAAGGTATAAACCACAAGCTACACAAGGAGACTTGCAGCGTGCTTGGAGAAAGGAAGAAAAAAAGAATTTCCAAATTGTAATGGTGAAGCATGAAGAAAAATTAAGGCTACAAGTAATGGAGAGGGAACTGTAATGACCCTTACTAATGGCTCACTAAAAACACTGGTATTATACTAAGGAATTTTGTCAAACACTTTACGGAATATCGGGAATTAAACTGCATTAAGAATTTTGTCAAACATATCACTGAATATAGCTTGTAATTTCGTCAAACAGTTTGCAATCATTCTTGTTGACTTACTTCCATGAGAATTGTAAAATTTCTGCTGTTTTGGTGCAAAAACCTGATCTTATTACTGTAACTGTTCGTTGCCAAGAATTGACCAGTCACTGTGCAGAAAATACAGCGCGGGCACAGTCCGTACGGCGCCGTACAGATACAGTCCGTACAGTACGGACTGGTACGGAATGATTTCCCCTTGCTTTTAAAACTGCGCCCTGGGTCTGGAGGTGTTGCCGCTCAACTGGGCGCTCTCCACAAAATTTTCAAAAGAAATAAATCGCCCTCCTTAGACAGGCGCGCCGTACACTTCCTGGTTCCTGGAACTGTTTGCTGCTGGTGTGGATTTGCAGGGACAGGCCGTACTTGTACGGACTGCAAGAGCTGTAGTTGGCTGTCAACAAACTGATGATGTATTTGCCTTACCAATGGCTTCAAACTGGTAAAAACGAACCTGAATGTTTAGCATGAAATAGCTGGATGCTATCTCCAATGTGCAACCCTTCGGAAGATCTCTCACTTCTTCAGTTATGCAAATCGCTTGAGAGGTATCGTTCTCAAGGATTAATCTGAGAATATGCAGACTCTGAAGTCTCCAAATGCTCGGGAAGATGCAATGATCAATAAAATGAACTGGATGCCAAATACTAGACCCACAGGGTCTATTTATGCACTTTTCGGAACTTCCAAGAGTTTTCGTAATACATCACACAAAACCTATTATATTTTTTTAAACAAAAAGTAATTTTATAAAAATAAAAATAAAAGTGCATTTTAAAATTAAAATATAATAATTTGGCCTCCATATTAAAATAGACTATCTCCCGGAGCATTGTGAGCCATCGAATCGCAAACATGACCCTCTCACCACCTTCATCTGCCTACGAGAGTCAGGAATAGGCAAATCTACGTAGAATGTCGCGCTAAATGATGTCAGCCAGAATGGGGACATGACAGTCCGCCCTTCTTGAAATTGCTTGTCCCCAAGCAATAGCTGAATAATAAAGCAATCAATCCACCTGGATCCCAAATGTAGTCATGATCTATACTACTGTCAATCAATGCAAGCTCCTGCAACATCCTCTGAAATATAATCAAGAGAAATCCATAATCAAACTGGCAAATACAACTCAACCAAACTTCAAAATCACAACTGCCATAGTCAGAAACCCATGAGAAACAAATTCTCGAAATATCAGAACCCAAGTAGAGTGGACATCCCAAACTGCCAACACCGTAAATCTCATCAACGCATCCCACTGGTTTATGCAGAATGTACAATCCAACTCTGCAAAAATGGTGAACACTCCCAAATGAAATTGTACCAAGTATGGAGAATTCACACACTATACAACTCCTGCAGTCAATACGACTCCGCAGATCACCAGCCACTGTCTCATAACCATAACTCCCATGTACCACTGATGGCGAATAGTCATCATATGATAGATGGAAAGAACTAGAACTCAAACCAAATCTAATGGTCATCAACTTCTCAAATTTGGAATGTGATTGAGAGTTCAAAGGCCAAAAGAATTGTTCCTTCAGAAAACTTGTATGAGCTAATACACGCCGATGATAAGTTTCACATCCAACCAATACAAGCCGCTCATGCAACCAGACAAAATCATTGTATCTTCTAATTGCATGAAATTTTGGGGCTTGACACTGGCAAGTTTGTCTTGGTAATAACACGATATAACACATAAGCCTGGACTCCATTGCCCATCTTGACAGGATCACTTACTGTAACTGACATAAAGGACTGCCCCATTGGGGTGGTTGAAGATCCCGCAGATCTTTGTTGCTTGGTTCCATTTTGGATCCCTTTCAAGTCTGCCAAATCGCAGAAAAAATCGGTACCCAACTGAAAAGACCCTTTCAAATGACCAGACTGGCCTTGAACTTCTATTACTCCAATCTTTTCAACCCGTGCATAGAAGCAGTACCCAATTCCAGCTTCAACGGCATCAAGAGATATAGAAGCAAAAGAATCTGAATAGAGCTGTGCGCCAAGCAGCATTAGATCATTATCTTGATCCTTTAGCTGGCGTATTTGATCCCGCAATAAATTGACATCATTCTCTATTTCCTCATTCACAACAGCGTTGTTCTGTATGGCTTTAGCACGCTGAGCAAATCGTGATGTGCTCAATGTTTCACTCCTGCCTGCTGTAGATATTGCACAAACCATGGCCAACTTGGCATTCCCACCAAGAGATTCTATCAGATTATTGAAAAAGGAACTCTTCAAAATATCATCTCCTACAAAACTGTTCAGTTCCTCTGATAAGTCTCTCAACCTGCCTTTACTATTACGGTTGGTATTCTTCTTGAACAGCTCTGTCCAATCATTCTTACTTATCTCCATTGATCCTTTGGCCATGATATTTATGTAATTGATAACTTTATCATACTCTTCTGACTGTAAGCTTTGAAATATCTTTTCTTTGTAGAGTGAAATATGAGGAATCTTACCTTGCCTCATAAGCGGGTCATGGTCCAACAGATGCGATTTTCCAGCTCTGGAAGTTGCCACCATCAGCCATGCATGTCGATTTTCATCAATTGAGTGGCTATGAAGAACCATATGCTTGTATACATTACCCATGTATTCCCACTCCTCTGCCACAGCACATGCCTCTAACATTGCATTGTATGTGAAAATATCTAGACTAATCTCGAGATCAATGCTTACTGGATTTTGTTGGCCAATCCTCCCTTTCTTAATCCCCTCAAACAAAACTTTGGCTTCTTGAAACATATTATTTTGTCCATATGCTTTTATCATGGCATTGACAGTACCTATATTTGGAGCACAAAATTCTTGCATATACTTGAAAATAGATACACAATTATGTATATGTCTAGCTTCGGCACAACACTGAATCAGGGCAGTGAATGTTACGGCTAGTGGTTTAACAGGGGGCACTTGCATAATTTCTCATCCTGATTGTTCTGGTTGGTCGAACTCCTATACTCTACCCCTGGCACACTGTCCAAAGGAGTAACCTCAGAATAACTGCCATCCAAATTCGGCAGACCAATTGTTGAACTTGCATCATCAAACGGAGTGACTGAAGCATCCATATAAACCTGCGTATCAAAGGAACCCGCTGAAGAGACTAAATCCTCAACACTGCCCACAACATCCTCAACTGTTGTAACTTCATTCAGATCAACTGTGCTGGAATCAGCATGTCTGTCAAACTCATCATTCAAGCTCCTAGTAACTGTATCAGCCGATCTCTTGTCATTTCTTGGAGCATAGCGATCACTCTTTCCTCTCCTATTTTTTTGATTCATGAATTGATCAAATGTCCATATTTGACGCATATCAGGTGGGAGAGTGGTATACTCCAAGTAGCCCTGTCTAGCCTCCTCGCCAAATGGAGTAGCTGGGTCAACATGTAACTGTTCTTCCCTGGGTGTGAAGGTGGGAAAAAGAGGTCTAGAGGCTGATCCTCTAGTGTTTCCAGCACATTGTACGGACCTTTCCTCAATAACTCTACTATGTTCAGCGGTGTGTTGGTGATTTAGAATGGCTTGCTGATCCAATTTTCCTAATAATCGTGACATCATATCAAGCATAGTGTCAAATTTCCTTTCAGCTCTTGCATCCCTATCATCTTCCGCCATATTTTGAACTGTTTGCCAGTATCTCTTTCTCTCAATACTTCTGATGTTTGACTGATCACAAGATGGCAGGATGAAAGCTCTGATACCACTGTAATGACCCTTACTAATGGCTCACTAAAAACACTGGTATTATACTAAGGAATTTTGTCAAACACTTTACGGAATATCAGGAATTAAACTGCATTAAGAATTTTGTCAAACATATCACTGAATATAGCTTGTAATTTCGTCAAACAGTTTGCAATCATTCTTGTTGACTTACTTCCATGAGAATTGTAAAATTTCTGCTGTTTTGGTGCAAAACCCTGATCTTATTACTGTAACTATTCGCTGCCAAGAATTGACCAGTCACTGTGCAGAAAATACAGCGCGGGCACAGTCCGTACAGTACGGACTGGTACGGAATGATTTCCCCTTGCTTTTAAAACTGCGCCCTGGGTCTGGAGGTGTTGCCGCTCAACTGGGCGCTCTCCACAAAATTTTCAAAAGAAATAAATCGCCCTCCTTAGACAGGCGCGCCGTACACTTCCTGGTTCCTGGAACTGTTTGCTGCTGGTGTGGATTTGCAGGGACAGGCCGTACTTGTACGGACTGCAAGAGCTGTAGTTGGCTGTCAACAAACTGATGATGTATTTGCCTTACCAATGGCTTCAAACTGGTAAAAACGAACCTGAATGTTTAGCATGAAATAGCTGGATGCTATCTCCAATGTGCAACCCTTCGGAAGATCTCTCACTTCTTCAGTTATGCAAATCGCTTGAGAGGTATCGTTCTCAAGGATTAATCTGAGAATATGCAGACTCTGAAGTCTCCAAATGCTCGGGAAGATGCAATGATCAATAAAATGAACTGGATGCCAAATACTAGACCCACAGGGTCTATTTATGCACTTTTCGGAACTTCCAAGAGTTTTCGTAATACATCACACAAAACCTATTATATTTTTTTAAACAAAAAGTAATTTTATAAAAATAAAAATAAAAGTGCATTTTAAAATTAAAATATAATAATTTGGCCTCCATATTAAAATAGACTATCTCCCGGAGCATTGTGAGCCATCGAATCGCAAACATGACCCTCTCACCACCTTCATCTGCCTACGAGAGTCAGGAATAGGCAAATCTACGTAGAATGTCGCGCTAAATGATGTCAGCCAGAATGGGGACATGACAGGAACAACCCATGGAGGCATCAATCGTACAAAAGAAAAGTGGAAAAAATATTCCAGCCCAAGAGGAAAAGAATTCTTCCCTTGTGAGGAGGAAAGAGAAAGAAACCAAAAAACAAGAACAAAAGCAAAATAATGAAAAGATCAAAACAAAAAGGGTTTTACTTGTTGAATGCAAAGAGCTCAAGATGGAGGAACATGCACCATCCTTCAAACTTCCAAAGCAGGAGCCATTGATTGATTTTCAGAATAGCATTGTGGGGGAACATGTAAAGGAAGGACATGCATTACATGTTGAATGGCAAGTGTCCAAACTTGAAGTTGTTCCATCCCAAGAAACATTAGATGTTGAATGTTGAGTATCCAAAATTGAAGATGTTTCAGCCCTAGAAGCACCTATCAATCTTCCAAGTGTTGCAAAGTTTGAGTCATTACTATATAAGATTGATTTTCAGAGAAATTATAGTGATGAGCATAGAAGTAAGGTTAATGCTTCAGTTGATGCCACTAATTCTGAATTATAAGGATGGTTGTGTCAAAGCAAATCTCTCAATAGCTCAGACTTCTAACCAATTTGATTACAGCCCAAGGTATGAAAAAGGAAAGTCATATTTCAGATTTATTGCTTCTTACTATGCCATTGCATGAAGCTTGTTATCATGGGCAGCATGTTGAAAATGGTGATAAAATGAAGAACACCATTGGGACTCAAAGGTTTGATATTCCAGATCCTTCATTGCATGGGAGGAGCCAAGTGGGACAACAATTGCACAATGGAGAGAACATATGGCATCTTTCAGTCTTATTGGAGTTTGTGGGTTGTAATGTCCCCAAATGGAACAATAAGACCCAGTTGGGGTTTTCCAACAAACCCTTCAATAAAATTGCCAATTAACTGAAATTCTGATCCACAAACCAACAAATCTTAGCTGAAAAATTTATAGAATTTTCAAGCAACACATTGAAAATGGCTTCACAAATAGCTAAAATAAATTGAAAGCAAGACACATTTTTTTGACCAAGATATATTGGCAAAGTGGCTGAAAATACCTCTGCAAATATTCTGATTTTTATGTGAAAGAACATCAGCGTTTTCTACTCACGAAACACCTCAAAACCCTCCACAAGTGAGTCACCACACTGAGAAAAAATAAGAAAATAAATCTGATATTTATTTCTTGGAATTTACCCTTCTAACCACCTTCCAAATCTCCACCCTCTCCAATCAAGTCTCCCAAGTTGCCAAAAAAATATATTAAATTTTTGAATATTTTTATGGCATAGAATGACCTTCCAATCCTGCAATTTGATCCACAATAACTCGCCAATTGCTAGAATAAATTATGAAAATTACCTTTGACCCTAGAAGAGGGTTCCAGAGACAATTTGCCCTCTTGAGAGGGTTCGCCACCCTCCCAAAGCAAGTCACCACCCCAGTGATGGCTTCCAAACTCAACAAAGCTCCTCAACCGAGTTCGTTCACCTCTTTGACCTCTAAATCATGAATTTCTCAGCTCTCCAAAGGGTTTGTAATAATTCTTTGCTGAAGGTGGTGTCCAAAAACACCTTTGTAGATTTACTTGAATACAACTATGCAAAATTGAAGCACAGCTACAGCCCTTTAGTAGAGCTGCCCTGAAAGTAGGTATGGAGGTTTTCATTTCCAAACCCCTAACACACTTGAAGGTTTTCGTCTCCAAGATGTGGTGAACAAGCTTGACATATTTGCACAACAATTTTAATATCCAAAATGCATAACCTTTTCAAATGAGCCTTCCCTTTTTTTTTATATTCCTCCTTTAAATGTGGCGCCCAAAATAGAGAGGGAGAGTTTACCTTTTTCTTTAAAAGAAAAGATATATTACAAGCTTCCTTATAAAATTCACTTTTAGGTTTTAAGTGCCCATGATCCTCAAAAAGTCCCAACTTAAATGAAAATCGATAAAAAACACTTTTTGCATAACTCAACTGAAAATTAGAATACTTAAGTACTCTTCACCTTTTTGCTCTTTGAATAGCCCCTTCATAGTTCCCTTTTTTTTTTTTCCCTTAGCCTTGTGGGAACAAAACCAAGCAAAGGGTCTATAAGCAAGTTATGACAAAAAGGGGGAAATTACAGTACTTCCCACCCAAATTTGCTTGTCCTCAAACAATTGCAAAAGCCAAGGAGTTGTCCCCACATTCTTCATGATGCACTTAGTAACTGAAATGGCTTCCCATTGAATTGAAGCTCCAACTCGAACTTCCTACTTGCTAAACGTGCATCTTAGGGGCTGCCCCCATGGGTTCAAGGTGTCATGACCGTCTTCCAAGAACTCCTCGTAACCCGAAAGAAATGATAAATGCCATACTGGTTTGCCTTTGATGTATCCTCTCATAGTGATCAATGTGTCCTCAAAAGATGTCTCCAACATCTGGAAATAAGTGACAATAATTACATCGTGAAACTTACCTTGAGTGCACATAACATATAGATGCAACCTCTCTTGAGTGTGTCCTAAAACATGTGGCATGCTAGTCCTCTTTGACTTCCTTCTATCATCTCCCTTATGCATAGGAAGAACTTTAAATTGATCAAATAGAAGCCTCAACTGACTCACAATATAGTATTGTACTTCCCATGTTCTATCAAGCCAAAAGCGTACTTCATCATGAACATTTTCAGAATACACTTGGGTGGATTTTACCCAAAAAATCAGATTTTTGACCTTCTGCATACGCCTTCTCCATCATGGGCTGTAGGTTTTGGAACATACCTTGGTATGCGCCTTCTCCATCATGGGCTGTAGCGTGCTCTTAAAGTGCCAATTTTTAATTCTTTTATGTGACTAGACTTGTTTTGTTGACTCAAAAAATTTCAAACCAACAAATTCAAACTTCAAGCATCTTTTCCCAGCTCTTTCCCTTGGCTGCCATATGCAAAATAAATCGCCTTTGATGCCCAACAGAATCCATAGGTAAGCCCAGTTGTGTTTAGCATTCTTTTGTAAGCAAAAAGACCACTTTTTCTTGTCGTTTGAACCTTGTGAACAACTACTTGTAGTTTTATCCCATTCAAAATCCAAGAGGGGTCTCATAATCCTTAAAACATCTCCATTTCAACTCTTGCAAGAAGGATTAGGGTGCTGCCCAAAGCAAATTTAAGGTTTCCCATGGCCATCAATTCTCATCTCATTTTGCCCAATACAAGCATGACAAAAATAAGAATTTGCTACACTTGTCAATTGCCTTGTAGAGGGTTCCAAATGGGAATGAAGGGGCTGCATTTGATGTCTAGTGACAACCTTCTTTTCAATCTTCCTCATGCTCATGAAACAACCTGCCAACATACCATTTGTAGAAGAAGGGGCCTCTATCACTCAAACCATGCAAAACAATATCATTACCTACCACTTTGAAAATGATCATATCCATTGTATTGTTTTTAGTCTTGGTAAGTGATCTCACTAATGAACCCTCATATGAAGCAAACATGTTAGAAAAAACATTAGTGTTTAAAAACACTTTTACAATAATGTCATCATGATTTATCTTACACTGGGGGTAGTGTGCCTTTTCTCTCTCCCAATCTCTCTTTGTGATGGGAAAACCATTACTATATATTTGGACCATCCCCATAGTGCTGAAAAGTGACAAGCTCACCTTCTTAGTGCCCATGCTTACCAAGGTGACTAATAAATTCAAAGAATACAAACTGAAAATATCAAAAACAGCCACCTTGATCCATGTTTCATGATATTCCTTGTCTACTTCCTCACGTTGGCCGTATACATGATGGAAACATTATGTTGATAGAGCTCACCTAGATCCCATAGCTATGAGGGGTATTTGTCATGTCCTTTCCTTGAATTTACTTGGAAGACGACTTCTTCTCCTTGAGTGTCCCTTACCTCCACCTTAATGATAGCACAAGCTTTGCAACCAAGGTAGTGAAAGAACCAATCATGAAGAGAAAACATTGAATGCTTACCAAGTTGACAACTCAATTGTTTGCCCATCAAGAAATTTGATTCTCCTTCCTTTATATGCAAGGTTCATCCTTCTTCTTTCCTTGGCATCACTCCTTCAATGAACCTCTTTGCTATGCCCCTTTTTGTTGGGACATGTGCGTCCTTAGCAAGACATAATAACAAGTGTTTCCTCCAAGCTTCTTCTTGCAATCTGAAATTAGACAAGGAAAATGATGCATGAAAAGGGACAATACAAAAACTTCCTTTTTTGGTATAGCTTTCTATTATGATCTCCTTGTTCAAGCTTCCCTTTTGACCTTTTGTAGGCTCATGAAGTTGAACAACTTCTCTTTGATTCAAACTTGCAAGTTCTGATTTTTCTGTAGCTTCCCCAATAATGTCAGCGATTTGCAACCCCATTGGTTGCTCCATAGTTTGTTGGAACTCTTTACTTGGTTGCCCTTTATGAAAAGCTTGTTCCATCATTTTTCAGGTCGCTAACATGGGTGTCCCATTGCTTAAACCATGGAGAACAATTTCCTTGTTGGCTGCCATAAATTTTAGTTTTGATTCTTGTAAATTATGAGTGTACTCACCAATGGATTGAAACCATTGGGCTCCAAGCACAATATCTATCTCTCCATGGTCTATCACATTGAACTCTTCTTCAAAAGTATATTCGCCCATGGTTAGTTTTAATTCCAAAGTGCTGGAAATACATGATATGGAGGAGTCATCCTCCACGGTTACCTTAAGTCTACTATTTTCCTTGGTGGGCAGCCTATGTCTTGCAACCATTTTAGCATCTATAAAATTGTGAGTAGCTCCATTATCCATTGACACAATTATTCTTTTGCATTTAACAGTTCCTTTCACATGGAAGACATGGCGTCTAGTAGCACTAGATAGGGTAGCAATCATCTCTTTCTTTGTCACCCGCTAGATGTCCTCTTTTTTTCTATGTAATTGTTTTTCAATATTAGTTTAGTTTATCTTCATGTGTTCAATTCTTTGCTCCCCATTTCTGATCGTTTTTCCTTTGGTGGCTTCCCTTCTATTCCCATTTCACATGCTTTTAATATCTCTAAATTTTCTGATTTCAATCTCAGCTGATTATCCACCACCATGGGCCCACAGTTGATTGAATTTTGATGCCCAAACCTCAAAAGTTCTTCACTTGGTGGCTGCCCTTCGAATTCAACCTTACATGCCTTCGATTTCCTTAAATTTTCTGATTTAATTTCCAGCTGCCCATCCATCACAAGGGACCTATGATTGACTGAATTTTGGTCATTAACAAGCTTATGGAGTGGCTGCCCCTTGTATAATTGGAAATTAGGCTCTATTAATTGTTCTAATGGCTGCCTTTCATCCAATTGGAAACCTTTGCTAAGTGCGCTTAGTGATTTTGATTTTGATGGCGCCACATTTTTACCGAACTCATCAATGATTTTTTCCAAGAATCCCTCATGTCCCAATAGTGTTGTGCCCTTGTGTTTCCCATCCATGATGCCACATTCATGGGCAACCCCTTCCAAATGTTGGATGACAAAAATTAAGGCTTCCTTTCTACCCCTAGGCCTCAAATCAAGGTACTTACTCACCTTGTCAACCCAATCTCTCACCTGAATACCTGGATCACCATCAAAAGTTAGAACTATCTTCCCTAAGTCATTATGCGTAGCTATGTGCTCATGGTGCCCTTTGCCATATGTCAAACCTAACCAATACTTGAAGCTCTTTCCCTTCTTGTACTGAGGTGCAAGTGTCAAGTACTCATCATAATCCTCCATTAAATGCCAACGAACCAAAGGCTAGTCCTCCACCTTGAGGGGTTGATTCTTGTGATCATGGACCTGAGTATGTGATGTCCCATTTTCATATAATTTTAATAATTAATAAAATTGCCTGAATAATGATTTTAATCATTCAAAAATATAAGGGAATTAATTAATTATTAAAATAGAACTATCTTGGATAATTATACAAATTATCGGAAAAATAGTTTTAACCATTTGAAAAATTAAGGTATTTTTAATGATTATTCTAAGGGGCTTTATAATTAATAAATTGCTTGAAAAGTGATTTTTATCACTTTAATTATTAGTGCAATTTAATTAATTATTTGAGGATCTAATTATTAAATTTGCCAAAAAGTAATTTTAATTACTAATTTATTAAAACAAGTTATTTAATTAATTCAAAAAGGCGTAAAGTGAAATTAAAAAGGAATGTCGGCTTGGGAGGTAAAGCAAAGAAAGAAAAATATATTCTAAATAGGGGCAAGTGAGGCTTATGAAGTATTTTACCTCCTCAAAGTGGTTTTCCCCCTTTTGGAAGGTACAAATACAAGGTGAAGATCACAATTGAAGACATGTTGAATTTGATAATTGTTTCTTCATGCTTTAAGAAGCTATTGGGATGTATGCCTAATAAGTGTTCACAAATTTGGTGTTGATTATTCTACAAAAAGTGTCTTTTGACGTCATTATTGCTAAAGGAGGTTTTCTTACTTGCCCTAAAGTGGGGCGATTTGCTTAGAGAGGTTATAGAGAGGTTTTTGTGGATTCTTTGAGATTCATTTGATGCATAATAATTCTGATTATCATCTATATTAATTTTCCAAGTGTAGCGAATTGTTTGGGATTGAAGGGTTTGATGTTTGAAGAGGTAAATTCTGAAAACTAAGGTTTTCAAAAATTTGTAGCAATTTCGAGTGACCTTCTCATGGAAGAATTTTTTTGCAATTATTTTTATTTGATAATCATTATTTTTGTGATCAGTGTGAGCTATTATTTGCATCATAATTCCAAATATTGAGGGAGTTATAAATTTTTGAATTTTTCAGTTGTTTGTAGGAAATAATATTTGTTGAAGGCAGATTTGCAAGGGTTTCATTCTGATTTAATTATTGCAGTAATTTTATAAATATTGACGATTGGGTTGGACTAAGCTTGAATAGAGATTAGAGTGAGAACGAAGAGCTTCATTTCAACTAGTGTGGCGCTAAGGTTTGGAAGATTGAAACATTCATTTTAAGCTCTTTTCTTCATTGCAGTAAGAGCCATTGGTGGCCAAATTCACAAAGTGTTTATTTGCTATTTATTTCAAGGTAAATTGAAGTTAATTTTTTAGTTTGAAGGTGCAATTACAATAGCCAGGGTTTGCTGATTTTTATTTTAGAATTTCAAAAATTGTGAATTTTGAGAAAACCCTCTTTTTAGTTAAATTGTCCCATTTGGTGACATTACAGTGGTATCAGAGCACCGATATTGTGCACCCGTGAGGTTTGGTTGCAAGCAGATAAAAATAGTTGGTGTTATCATGGAAGAAATAAAGAAATGCTTTACAATGCAGGTAGAAGGCTAGGGGACCTATGCGAACCAATGGAGGATGTAATCAACACCTTGGAAGAAGTAGAAAAGAGGTTATCCAAGGTAAATCAATGTAATGTCCTCAAAGGGGACGAATTAGTGCAAAAGAGGTTTTTCCCAAAATCCTCAAATCTGAAAATGCAATCAACAAACTCTAGATTGCAAAATAAATTCCCAAAACCCTTAATTAACCTTGAAAATTTTAAGCACCAAAATGATAGGGTTTTATGGGTAAAATTCACTCAATAATTTGTTCGAAAATAACCGAAAATGTGCAAGAAAAATTCAGAATTTAATTTGCACAAATAAGTACATTTTTAATCATTTTTTTGAAGCTCAAATATCACAAAAAGATGGTAGAAAATTCTAATATAATATCAAAATTACAGCGGTTGTTCGGAGTGAAATTCCTCTTCAAACCCTTGCCAAAAATAGTTGCGATCCTTCGAAAAACACCAAAAAAATTCCAGCAACCTATTTGAGCATGAAAAATGCCATAATAACCCTTCTAGGTCAATCGCACCACTTTCAAAGTGCCTGGTAAAATAGCAGGAAAATATAAAAAATATTCTTGCCTTTCGCAAGTGGAAAATATTTAGAAAACCTGTCAAATAATTAAATAATAATTTTGCAAATTATTGTTTAATTTATCTCCTTCAAAACCCTTCACAAATCGTCCAAACTTCACAAGAATAATCCGAAATTTTTAAAATAAAATCAGATTATTTAATTTGTAAATTTTTTATCAATTGAAGCCTTCAAATCCTAGATCTTAGCTCTCCAAGTGGTTCACTCCACTTGAAAAATTAGCACAATAAATTAGCAAACTCAAGATGCAAGTAAAAGATCACAAAACCCTCAAAACATGCACACAAACTCTTCAAAACAATTCACCACTCTTAGGGCACAAACAAGATCTCCTTTAGCAATAGCGGTGTCAAAAGACACCTTTTTTATTGATCAATCACCAACGAACCTTTATTGGGCATGCATCCCAATAGTCTTCTTGAAGCATGAAGAACAAAAATATCAAATTCAGCATATCCTCCATTCTAACTTTTGCCATGTATTTATAATTTTCAAAGAGGGTGAACCACCTTGAAAAAATAAAACACCTTTCTTTTCCCTTGCTTTAGCTCTCATGCTGACATTTCCTGTTTGAAAAATATATTAATCAGTTAATTTAATTTTAAAATAGTAATTAAAATTACTTTAAGGCAAATAAATTAATAATTAATTCATTTAAGCACTTTAATGGTAAAAACCACTTTTTAAATATTCGATTAACTAATTAATAATTGCCTTATGATAAAAATCACTATTTCGACAATTAATAAATAACTAATAAAATATAATCCCCCAAAAGGGCTTCTTTAGTCTGGAAAAATAGACTAAAGGTCTTGAATACTTGTTTAATCATGATATAGAAATAGGAACATTACAGTCCTCCCCACCCAAAATTGCTTGTCTTCAATCAATTGCAAAATCCAAGTGGGTGTCCCAACACTCCTTATCAAATAATGTCCACATTTCCCTGTTTTTAATGACAGAAATCCTCAAATGATTTCTTCATACTATTATTCCTATACTTTGGGGGCTACCTCCAAGTGCTAGACATGTCCTCATAGCCTTCCAAAGGCTTCACATGTTCCTAGTCAACCACCCCTTTCAATACCAAGTGGTGGATGAGGAAGCTCCTTTCCCTTATACCCTCCAAGAAAGTGATATGTGGCCAAGAGTTAGAATAAAAAAACATAATAAAATCTGATTACCTTGCTGCCTCGAGGGTAATGACTTCCTAAATGCCATGCTATAACTCTCCAATCATGCAAAAAGAAATCAGCTAGGTACCATCTTGTAAACTTACCATGATATGAGATCTCAAGGTCGTACAATTCAACATATATGGGTCTTCTTGTGCATGCCATGTGCCCTACTAAATGCTGTCCCTTATCATCATTCCCATGTATGCATGTAACACTCCATAAGCTCATCAAGAGTCCCCAAAAATCAGTGTTTCTTCCATGATATTGTTGTAAGTACATGTCTAATTTTGATTTTTCATGATAACAAGATTCAGAATTAATACTTGCCTTCTCAAAACTTCTTACCTTGCCATATCTGTACCTAGTATGCTGCTCAAAAGAACTCAATGTGTCATGCAACTTAAAAAAATAGGTATCATACCTCCTATCATGCTTCAAACTTCTCTACAAGGTCCCCTTATGAGTTGAAACCTTTCCCCATAGATGGTGCATGCAAATATGTTGGCTATCATAGTAAAACATAGCCGTGTCTCTACTTAGAAATTTTAATTTGCTCATTACTACGCTGATCCTTAATGGGTTCTCTAACTCCATGCTTCCCCAACAAACCATCATAGACTTATGCTCTGTATGAAGAAGATTAGGACTGCAAAACTGAACCAAATTAATATGCTTAGCAAGGCTGCCCATAATTAAATTCATCTCACGGAAAAGTACTACAGGATGTGTGCTCCCATGGTGTACATTCCAAGGTGTGTTAGGACTTTTATACCATATCAATCCTTCTTCATTTTGAAAATATAGTCCTTCCATTTGTAAAAAGAAAACAAGCTTAACCAAATTGGAAAACATACCTTGCAGATGCATAACATAATTATCTAAACCCATTGGTAGGGATCCTCATATGTAAGATGCATGTCCTCTTGGTTGCCCTTTGCTAGCTTCTTCACACGTGTATGCATTATCAAACAAACCCCACCAATATTGAATTTTATCCTTTTTTATATATTGTTGTTTTGTGTCCTTATACTTCCCCTCTTTTCTATGCGAACCATGACCTTGGTCATTGATATTTTCAGAATTTATGGACAACTAGAAGTACATAACAAAATCAGACCTATTGCCGGTGTGAAAACGC
Organism: Torreya grandis; assembly: GCA_037957365.1. Taxonomy (NCBI): domain Eukaryota; kingdom Viridiplantae; phylum Streptophyta; class Pinopsida; order Cupressales; family Taxaceae; genus Torreya; species Torreya grandis. The sequence continues at coordinate 1,285,031 of JARHVA010004269.1, read as the reverse complement.
TGTAATAGAGATGTAGAAACTAAGTTTTTGGATTGTACCAAATCAGAATTACACCTAGCAACTTTTTCCCTTGTCACAAGTGTTAGAATGCTCCCAAATCAGATTTCTTATGCATAATAGGTGGCTGCCATAGGTTGCTCAACTCAGAATTTTTGGGAGTAAAGTCTTCATACCTTTCAACAACTTTTGACCTCTTAGTTGGCTGCCCTGTATCAATTGTGCTTCTCTCTATGGGGTTCCAAAGCCCAAAATGTTGCCAATAATTTTTTGATTCTTTCTTCATTTCCATGGAATTAGTCATAAAGAATTTAAAATCATAATTGAGAACCTTTGTATTACTCAGAAAATTACCAGGATCCCATACCTCTTGGTGCCAATAATTGTGAACTTGAATCAAAGAATCCTCATGTTTCAATTTGCAAACCATATCCTTCATTTTATCATCTTTACTGACTTCACTGTGATGTATACAATCATTAGAAAATAAATAGACATCTCTTATCAATAAAAGATCCTTACCTTGCACTTCTTTTATTTCATGCTCCTTGGTTTCTTTGGCTTATTTAAAATCAACTTTTTGAATATCAAAGTTTGGGGTACTTGGCTGCCTCAAAGCACCTAGCATTTCCTTATTTTCATCCATCATTTGTAGCCCTCTTTGCTGCTCCAAAAACTCATATTTTTTGTCCTTACAATCTCCTACTCTAGGCTGCCCCAAAGTGTCATATTTTTGTAGCTCACCTTCCTCCTTCAAATTTGATTTTGCGTTTCTTTGGCTCCCTCATAGGAACCCTCATAAAGGGCTGTCCCTTCATTCTTTCCTTCCAACTCTCCATGTAGTTCAATCTTCTTTTCCTCTACATGCTCCACTATCAAATAAGGCCTCAATTTTTCTTCACAATCAATTACAATATTTTCAAACAGTATATATGCAATTGGAAAAATTTCCTTTTCTAGTCCCAAACCTGTCAACAAGATATATATTAATGGATTGGAAAGATCATCACTCTCATTCAATGTATGGTCAAGATTTTCTGCATAAAAGCTACAACATTTTTGGAAGGATTCTTACAAGCAATTGCAAATAAATGTTGAAACATCCTAACAAGTTCATCACATTTGTTATCTAACATCAAAATACATGATCTGATTGAAGCCATAGTTTCCAAGATGTTGACCGTTCTAGCCAAGGAGTGTCCTTTGTCCTCTTTGAGACTTTGGAAGCTCTCCACAATCAATGAAAATATTTTGCTCATGATTTTATCATTGTAGGAAACTTTGGGAATCGTTAGTCTTAAAACTTCATTAATACAACTAGTAACTGTTGTCAACCTGGAGTTGCACCTTGATCGAAGACGTACTGAAATGGTTAATCCTCGCTCCAGTTGAAACAATGGGATCTTCTCACGAGGGTGGGTGCCTCAATGATGAGAAGAGCCTCCAAAGAAGGCTGGTTCTTGTAAGATGTATCTATGAGGATCCCAACTTCTACGTTACAAACTCCTTGGGAAAAAGGGAAGAAAGAACTTGAAAGGAAATTCTAGTTAAAATGGTGATACACCTAATTTGCTTGATCCACTCAAATCGAGATTCTGAGAACACTAATTCAGACAAAGAAAAGGCAAAACTTCAACTCCAATTGATCAATACACATAAGTATTTCACGAAAAGGTTTAATATAATAATCTAAGCTTGAGAAAAATGGAAAAAATAGCCCTGATGAAAGGCACTAAACAGCCACTGATATCCACTATAAACTTAGCAAAAGACAATCAAACACAGAATGTGACCTGCATAAATGACCAGCTAGCAACTAGGTACGAATCTAGATTTAACAAGAGAAAAAAAAATCTATCATTTAGGCAAATCTATAACAAAAGTACACTATACCAGCTATTGAAAATCGAAAAAACGCAGTGCTCTTCTTATTGATTTTGAAGAAGGTTACAGCACAATCTTTGGCAGAAGTTTTCTTGCCAAAAGAGCGATCATTTTTTACAACACTGAAAAGCCAACTTATAGAAAAATACAATAGCCAAGAGATGGCGTTGAAAATAGGAGAGGGAGTTAACTCTTCATTAGCCCAAGTCCAAATTGTGTTGCATGAGTCTTCCAAATTTGTCTTTTGTCTTGCATGAAGGATCCTTGGCGTTGAAGTGGACAGTGGCTAATTTTGGGCTGCTAAACCTCTCTATCATGTAATAATGCTACGCCCACTCTCAAATTTGGCATTCTTCACGAGCTGCTGGAACGTTTGAAAGTATGAGATGACAATAGCATGCATGAAATCCAATGCCAATGCCAATTTTAGAACTATGACTTGAGCCGTTGGAAGCTGAGTTGGAACATTTGAAAGACAGAGTTGATCTTGGAGATAAACTTGACTTCAAACACCAGTCAACTGAAGCCTTGACCAGTCAATCGTAATTAGCTTTTGCTCGCATGGAATTCCACTTTGACTCCATCTTTTGTTTGTGCATGGATTTCTCTCGGCCCAACTGTCCATGATTTCTCTTGGCTAAATTTGGAATTCTGCTTCGTGACATCTGTCTGTATTTGTCTTTTCCACGGACTTTCCCTTCTTACTTATTACTTCGGCCTAATGTTCATTCTCTTTGGGTCTTTACTTTTGTCTCTCTCTGCCCTCGAACTTTCCTTTCTTTGATCAACCTTTCCGAAGGAATCCTTAGAACAATTTGTCCAAAGGATATCCATTTCTTTTTTTGGCTTCCCCTAGGTTTTATCTCCCACGGACTTTATTTCTTACGGACTTTATGTTTATCTCCCTTAGTCTATCTCCTTCGTATTTTTTCCTGTCTTGCCCTTTAACCTTCGTTTCCTTCAGCTTTTGTTATTTCCCTTAGTTTATCTCCTTTGGATTTTTTCTTGTCTTGCCCTTTAACCTTCATTTCCTTCGGCTTTTGTTATCTGGCTTTACCTTTGATTTCCTTCGGATCTTTTGTTTTTTAAATCCCCGCGGACAAAAATTTCGTGGTATTTGTCTCCTTGCTTTCCAAAGACAACCCTTCGGGCTTCCTGTCTTAGTCCTTCCCTGAAGGGTAGGTGCCCTTGGGGTTTTTTGCAAACGTCCCTGCTGATCCTGAATGAGCCTTCCCGAAGGGTACCTACCCTTCGGGTTTTTTTGTCAATGACCCTTCCGAAGGGTACCTTGCCCTTCGCATTTTTTAAACAGCGCCTCGAACTTTTCAAATAGCCCCTTTCGAAGCGAATAACCCTTAAGAAAAAGGCACCCAGACTTTTTGGAGGACACCCAGGCTTTTTGGAGGGCACTCGAGTTTTTTGGAGGTTCTTTCCGAAGGGTACATTGCCCTTCGGATTTTTGTCTTTAATTTGTACTTTGAACTTTTTTGAAGGAATTCCTTTGGGCTTTTTGTCTGAGTCTATTTGTTTGTTCTTCAATGTCTGCAACTTCGGATTCTTCACTGGCACCTACTTCGGATTCTTCATTGTTTGTTACTTATAAAAAGAGATAAGTCATTCATTCTGAGAAACTCGAAATGCACTATCCTGAGTAATTCGGGTTTTTAAACCCGAATTACTTCTACTGATAAAACTTTCATAAGCAAAGCACTCCTCAAAACTCAATTTGCACTGTCAAGAGTAATTTAGGTTTTCCAATCTGGATTACTTCTGCTGATAAAACTTTCATAAGCAAAGCACTTCTCAAAACCTGATTTGTACAGTCGAGTAATTCGGATTTTCTAACCCGAATTACTTCTGTTGATAAAACTTTCATAAGCAAAGCACTTCTCAAAACCCGATTTGCACTGTCAAGAGTAATTTGTTATTTCCAACCCGGATTACTTCTGTTGAGGGGTTTCAACTGCTGATTACTCATAAAGTGAAATAATTGTCTCTTGTAAAACCCGAAGACTTCTCCTTCCAAAAACCTGAAGTCTTTTGTTGTGTAAAACCCGAAGTCTTGCTTGAATGCCCACCCTCTCACACTTTGGCAAAATTTTGTTATGTAGGCCAAAAAATGGCCAACATTTATGGTGACTCGCAGGGAAACATATTTGCTATGCTTGAGAACTCAGACCATATAGATGCTATTTGAACTCCCAAAACAATGATAAACCTGATTTTTTACTGAAAATCTCCTCTGATCATCGCTGAAGTAACCTTTCTCCTTCAAAATTAGAAGAAAAACACACGAAAGCAGGAAAACTAAGAAACAAATGTGCAAACAAGCACTTATTGGAATAAAACTGAAAGAAACTACTGTGCTTGAACAACACTTGGAGGAAAGCAAACAAATAACGAACCTAGCTAACCATGACAAAGCATGATCCGCATGGATCGAATGAGAAATTCTTGAACTCACTCCTTCCAAGAGATGATACAAGTTGCAAAGTAAGATGTTTATTAATCATAACCGTTGATGAGGCATTTTCCTTGTCCACCAACTGTATTAGCATCTTCTCAAATGAGTCATCAACGGCAAACCAGTCACCAACAAAGACAAACTCATCAAGTACCTCCTGATCTTTTTCACATTGCTTGTCATCTACCACCTTGTCAAGTGATATCTCATCTATGCATTGTTCTTGAGTGATCTCATCCTTCTTATCGACTGTTGCAAGTTCATCCAGCTATTCAAGGAGCTTCGAATAGGCAAACCAATCTGTATTATGATCTTGGATAGTTGATTCTTGATCGGATTTTTCATAAACATGCCCTTCAATAGACAACATATCCATACAAAGTTCTTCAATCTCTTGAAGAGATTTAAGGTACAGCTGTCAATCATCTTTTTGTTCCTCATTTTGATCTATAAAATCAGCTTGAAAGCTATCTGGATCCTTCTCAATAGGACATACTTGTAACTCATTTATGACTTCAATTTGTACCAGCTCCTCTTGAAGTTCCTATACATCAAGATCAGTCTTTTCACTCTCAACTATAATTGGATGCTCAACTACAACCTTAAGTGAAGTATCGATAGAAAATTCTTTCTTAAACACATCTGAAGCGTCCTCTACACACTTTGTAAGAACTTGACTTATAGCTGCGACCTCTTTTTCAATCCTCCAAAGAATAGGGTCCTTCTGAAGAAGGGAGATGGTGGGAGGGTGATGAAATTTATTTGTTTGAGAGGGAAAATGAAGTATGGGAGGTTGATCATGATCAGGTTTTGGAATTTTGAGGGCAATGGAATTATCTAGGGAGTTTTGGAGAGGAAAAGAGAAACTTTTAAAGATCTCTACATTCTGTTCCTTCCACTTGGCCATTACTTCATCAAAGTCTGAAGTCCCCTTGTCCTCATGGACAACTTGTGCTTGAGAGATGAGTGGTGAAGAAAGGGGACTATAAGAAGGTTTAGGCTCCTGAATAAGCTCTTGAATAGGCTCTTAAATACAACTAGGAAGCTCCCTTGGCACATACTGGGCATGATTAAAAACTTCATGAGAATAAAGAACACAAGTGATTCAACTCGATTTTCTTCAATACAAGTGATTCAACTCGATTTTCTTCAATACAAGAATACACAACGCATTTATCTCTTCTGGATCATTAGACACATTTTGAAATAGACCATTCACTTCCTCATACTGAGAGTTAGAACATACCTTTCTTGCATATGCTAGTATTTTAAGCTCTATTTCATTCATTCTTTCTTGAAGCCAAGGCTGCTCATATGCAACATCATAGCCATATGGGAAAAATGAAATCTGGACTTGAGACTGAGATGGCTCACAAGGTAATAATCATGCTCTTGATAATAAGGATCATGAGAAGTTTGATAAGGTTCATCATACCTTTGATAATACTCCTGATAAGGTTGATTAGGCTCATAAAGAGGCTCACAGGTATCATAATAACGCTGGTATGATCCATCATTGGGTTGATAAGGAAACATAACATAGGAATTCTCTCCATACATAGCCATCAAAATTCATTCATGATAATGTAATAAAAATAGACTTACATAGAAACTATGCTTGAACTATTAGAAGCAATTGCTTGGGCTTGAAATCACCAAATAGTTTTCTTGAAGAACACTGTTGCAACTGCAATTTCATCAAGACCAGCTCCAATGGGTCCCACCAGGGGTGCCAAAAACTATTGTCAACATGGAGTTGCACCCGATCGAAGACGTGCTGAAATGACTAATCCTCATCCCAGTTGAAACAATGGGATCTTCTTACGAGGGTGGGTGCCTCAATGATGAGAAGAACCTCCAGAGAAGGTTGATTATTGTAAGATGTATTTATGGGGATCTCAACTTCTACGCTACAAACTACCTGGGGACAAGGGAAGAAATAATTTGAAAGGAAATCCTCGCTAAAATGGTGATACACCTAATTTGCTTGATCCACTCAAATCGAGCTTCTGAGAACACTGATTCAGATAAGGAAGAGGCAAAACTTCAACTCCAATTGATCAATACACATAAGTATGTCACGAAAATGTTTAATCTAATGATCTAAGCTTAAGGAAAATAGAAAAAATAGGCCTAATGAAATGCATTAAACAACCACTAATATCCACTATAAACTCAGCAAAAGACAATCAAACACAGAACGTGCCCTGCATAAATGACCAGCTAGCAACTAGGTACGAATCTAGATTTGACAAGAAAGGGAAAAAATCTATCACTTAGGCAAATCTATAACAAAAATACACTATACCAGCTACTGGAAATTGAAAAAACACAGTCCTCTTCTTATTGATTCCGAAGAAGGTTACATCACAATTTTTGGCAGAAGTTTTCTTGCTAAAAGAGGGATCATTTTTTTACAAGGCTGAAAAACCAACTTATAGAAAAATACAATAGCCAAGAGATAGCGTGGAAAATAGGAGAGGTCGTTAACTCTTCATTAGCCCAATTCCAAATTGCATTGCATGAGTCTTCCAAATTTGTCTTTTCTTGTCTTTTGTCTTGCATGAAGGATCCTTGGCGTTGAAGTGGACAGTGGCTAATTTTGGACTGTTAAACCTCTCTATCATGCAATAATGCTACACCCACTTCTAAATTTGGCATTCTTCATGAGCTGTTGGAACATTTGAAAGTATGAGATGACAATAGCATGCATGAAATCCAATGCCAATGCCAATTTTAGAACTACGACTTGATCCGTTGGAAGCCGAGTTGGAACGTTTGAAAGACAGAGTTGACCTTGGAGATAAACTTGATTTCAAACATCAGTCAACTGAAGCCTTGACCAATCAACCATAATTAGCTTTTGCTCACATGGAATTCCACTTTGACTCCGTCTTTTGTTTGTGCATGGATTTCTCTTGGCCCAACTGTCTATGATTTCTCTTGGCTAAATTTAGACTTCTACTTCTTGACTTTTGTCTATATTTGTCTTTTCCACGGACGTTCCCTTCTTACTTATTCCTTCGGCGTAATGTTCATTATCTTTGGGTCTTTACTTTTGTCTCTCTCTGCCCTCGGACTTTACTTTCTTTGACCAAGCTTTCCGAAGGAATCCTTTGGACAATTTGTCCGAAGGATATCCATTTCTTTCGGACTTTTTGGCTTCCTCTTGGTTTTATCTCCCATGGACTTTATTTCTTGCGAACTTTATGTTTATCTCCCTTAGTCTATCTCCGTCGGATTTTTTCCTGTCTTGCCCTTTAACCTTCGTTTCCTTCGGCTTTTGTTATCTCCTTTAGTCTATCTCCTTCGGATTTTTTCCTATCTTGCCCTTTAACCTTCATTTCCTTCGGCTTTTGTTATCTTTGAGCATGAAGATCAAAAATATCAAATTCAACATATCCTCCATTATAGCCTTCGCCATGTAAGAGGTTGAACCATTTTGGGAAGATAAAATACTTTTCTTTTCCCTTGCTTTAACTACCATGCCGACATCTACTTTTTGAATAATATATTAATTTTTTGCCTTAATTTTAAAATAGTAATTACAATTACTTTAAGGCAAATAAATTAATAATTAATTCATTTAAGCACTTTAGTGGTAAAAACTATTTTTTAAATATTCTATTAATTAATTAATAATTGTCTTATGATAAAAATCACTATTTCGACAATTAATAAATAACTAATAATATATAATTCTCCAAAAGGGCTATTTTAATCTATGGGGAAATAAACTAAAGGTCTTCAATACCTGTTTAATCATGATGTGGAAATGAGGACATTACAATCAATCACAATATGAGTCCATGAAGTGGGCGGTACAACCCTCAAGGACTTGGTTCAACATGAACTCTTGAAAGACACAAATGAGGAGGTAAGGCTCTTGGTTACTAGTTGTATTGATTAGATTTTAAGACTAACAGTTCCTAAAGTTCCCTACAATAATAAAATCACGAGGGAGATATTTTCACTAATTGTGGAGAGCTTCCAAGATCTCCAAGAGGACAAAGGACACTCCTTGGCTAGAAGGGTCAACAACTTAGAAACTATGGCTTCAACAAAGTCATGTATTTTGATGTTAGATATGGAGTGTGATGAACTTATTTTTAAGGTTTTTGAACATTTCTTTGCAATTGCTTGTAAGAATCCTCCCAAAAATGTTGTAGTTTCTATGCAGAGAATCTTGACCTTGACACTCAATGAGAGTGATGACCTTTCCAAGCTATTATTATCTATCTTGTTGACAGGTTTGGGGCTAGAAAAGGAAAATTTTTTAATTGCACATATGTTGTTTGAAAATGTTGCAATTGATTGTGAGAAAAAATTGAGGCCTTATTTGATAGTGGAGCATGTAGAAGAAGAGAATATTGAACTACATAAAGAGTTGGAGGAAAAGCATGAAGGGACAGTCCTTCATGAGGGTTCTTATGAAGAGGCCAATGAAATATAAAAATCATATTTGAAGGAGGAAGGTGAGCTACAAAAATATTACACTTTGGGGCAGTCCATAGGGGTGCTAGTGGATGATAGAAAAAAAGAGAAAATCAATAAGTATGAACTAAAAGAAGCACAAGGTAAAGATTTTTTTTGAAGATGTTTATTTATTTTCTAATAATTGTGTGCATGACAGTGAAGTCACAAATGGTGAAAACAAGGAGCTTGAACCAAAGAAGGAAGTTGGATGGAGTGATAAAGGGGTTGTAATATCAAAACATAGGCAGCTAATGAGTCCAAAAAGAAAATGCTCTATCATGAAATTGGTAAATATGCACGAATCTGATTTTTATGTTACATAAATAGAAGAGGAGGATAGAACACTTGAATTGCAAGGGCAGTACCTAATTTGCTATGGGCAGTCCCCTACGCCAAGGTTTATGAATAACGTTGGAAGTATGGGTAATGTTTTGACACCTCTCTTGGATTTGGAAAAGGCCCAAGTTATGAGTAGCTATTTACAAGTTATTTTTCTTAAGACAAAATGGTATCCTTTCTTTTCGGAACATTCTGAAATCATTTTGTTATATTCATGGTCTCTAATCTACACTAGGGGCAATTTATCATGCACATGGCAGCCAAGAGTAAGGGAGAAAGGTGAGTATGCACATGCTGATTTTAATTTGTCTCCAAAATCAGATTTCTGCATGCAAACACAACTTTTTGGAAGGCAACACGAGTTTTTTGAGCATTTTCTAGCACTTGATAGGTAGGAGGAAGGGGCGTATAAGTTTTGAAATTTATTGCTCAGAAAAATCAGACTTTAAGGAACAAACGCAGCCATGTATGGAAGAGAGAAGTTCAGAATTTTATGACATATATCAGCCATGGGAACAAAAAAGGTATGAGGACATCTATTTCCATGTTTGTCTACATGAAAAATCAGTGATCTATTTGCATAAACAGTGATGCCATCATGAAGGAAATTTCGATTTGATTAATACAACCTAGTTTATACAAGATTCAGAAAACATGTTTTTGTTGGCACTTTGGGAAGGTGAGATAAGAAGCTTTCACACTAGTAGGGTACAGCCTCCTTGTGGATATTTTTAGGGACTCTTGATGAGCGTATGGGGTGTTACATGCATGCATAGGAATGTCGATAAGGAGCAGCCTTTGGAACGGCACATGGTGTGCATAAGTAGGCCCATATATGTTGAATTGTACTACCTTGAGGCCTCACATCATGATAAGTTTACAAGATGGTATCTAGTTGATTTCTTTTTGCGTGATTAGAAAGCGATAGCATGGCATTTGGGGGGTCATTACCCTCAGGGCAGCAAGGTAATCAAATTCTACTATGTTTCTGATTTCAACTTTTGGCCACATATCACTCCCTTGGAGGGTATAAGGGAAAGGAGCTTCCTCATCCACCACTTGGTATTGAAAGGGGTGTTTGGCTGGGAACATTTGGAGCCATTGAAAGGCTATGAGGATACATCTAACACTTGGGGGCAGCCCCCAAAGTATAGGTACAACAAATTCATAGCTCCGTTGAGGGCTACCACTTCTTGGGAAGCAAGGACAGATTTTGTTTGCATTATAGGATGTGTTGGCAAGTTGGAATGGCATTCCGTATCCATTTGATGTATGTCACACTATGCTTTTTGGCAAAAGTTATTCCACTTGATGGGTACATGGGCAAGGCTTTTTTAGCACTATAGTAGGTTTTACCATTTGAACATAGAAATTGGGCATATGAGCTTACATTTACTTGAGGGCAAACAATTTTGGGAAGGGAGGACTGTGATGTTCCTTTTTCATATAATTTTAATAATTAATAAAAATGTCCGAATAGCGATTTTAATCATTCAAAAATATAAGACAATTAATAAATTATAAAAATAGAACTATTTTGGATAATTATTTGAATTACCAGAAACGTAGTTTTAACCAATTGGAAAATTAATGTAATTTTAATGATTATTCTAAGGGGCTTTATAACTAATAAACTGCTTGAAAAGTGATTTTTATCACTTTGATTGTCAGATCAATCTAATTAATTAATTGAGGACCTAATTATTTAATTTGCCAAAAAATAATTTTAACTACTAAATTATTAAAGCAAGTTATTTAATTAATTCAAAAAGGCATAAAGTGAAATTAAAAGGAATGTCGGCTTGGGAGCTAAAGCAAAGAAAGGAAAATAAATTCTAAAAAGGGACAAGTGAGGCTTATGAGGTATTTTACCTCCCCAAAGTGGTTCACCCCATTTGGAAGGTACAAATATAAGGTGAATATCATAATTGAAGACATGTTGAATTTGATAATTGTTTTTTCATGCTTTAAGAAGCTATTGGGATGCATGCCTAATAGGTGTTTGTAGATTTGGTGTTGATTATTCTACAAAAAGGTGTCTGTTGATGCCACTTTTGCTAAATGATGTTTTGTTACTTGCCTTAGAGTGGGGCAATTTGCTTTGAGAGGTTATTAAGAGGTTTTTGTAGATTCTTTGAGGTTCATTTGATGCATAATAATTCTGATTATCAGTTGTATTAATTTTCCAAGTATGACGACTTGTTTGGGATTGAAGGGTTTGATGTTTGCAGAGGTAAATTCTTAAAACTAAGGTTTTCAGAATTTTGGAGCAATTTTTGGTGACCTTTCCATGGAAGGAAAATTCTGAAATTATTTTTATTTGATAGTCATTATTTTTGTGATCAGTTTGATCTATTCTTTGCATCATAATTCCAAATATTGAGGGAGTTATAAATTTTTGAAAATTTTAATTGTTCGTAAGAAATAATATTTGTTGAGGGCAGATTTGTAAGGGTTTTGTTCTAATTTAATTATTGTAGTAATTTTTTGAATATTGGTGATTGAATTGGACTAAGCTTAAGCAGGGATTAGAGTGGGAAAGGACTTCATTTCAGCTCGTGTGGCGCTAGGGTTTGGAAGATTGAAACATTCATTTTAGAGTTTTTTCTTCATTGTGGTAAGAGCCATTGGTGGCCAAATTCACAAGGTATTTATTGCTATTTATTTCAAGGTGAATTGGAATTAATTTTCAATTTGGAGGTGCAATTACAACGGCTAGGGTCTATTGATTTTTATTTCAGAATTTCAGAATCTATGGATTTTGAGAAAAAGTCTTTTTGGTTAAATCGCCCCATTTAGGGATATTACATAGTAATACCTTCAATCCTTCTCTTGTCCATGTTATTGCTTGATATAAACCCTGAATCCACATATAGTCAAGATATGGCTCTGATACCACTGTAATGTCCCAAAATGGAACAATTAGACCTAGTTGGGGTTTTTCAACAAACTCTTGAATAAAATTGTCAATTAACTAAAAATCTGATCCACAAACCAGGAAACCCTAGTTGAAAAATTTATAGAATTTTCAAGCAACACACGTTGAAAATAGCTTCACTAATAACTAAAAATAAATTGAAAGTAAGGTACATTTTGTTAACAAGATATATTGGCGAAGTTGAAAATACCCTTGCAAATATTTTGGTTTTTATGTGAAAGAACAACTGCGTTTTCCACTCATGAAACACCTCAAAACCCTTCAAAAGTGAATCACCACACTTTAAAAAAAAAGGAAATAAATCTGATATTTATTTATTGGAATTTGGCTTTCTAACCACCTTCCAAATCTCTCCAATCAAGTCGCCCAAGTTGCCAGAAAAATATATTAAATTTTTGAATATTCTTACGGCATAAAATGACCTTTCAAAGATGCAATTTGACCTATAAAAACTCGTCAAATAAATTATGAAAATTACCTTTGACCCTAGAAGAGGGTTTCGGAAACAATGTCCTCTTAAGAGGGGTCGCCACCCTCCCAAAGCAAGTCACCACCCTTGGGATACCCTCCAAACTCAACAAAGCTCCTCAACCAAGTTCGTCCACCTCTTTGACTTGAAAATTATGAATTTTCAACTCTTCGAAAGGTTTTTAATAATTTCTTGATAAAGGTGGTGTCCAAAAACACCTTTATAGATCCACTTGCATACAACTATGCAAAATTGAAGCACAACTACAGCCCTTGAGTAGAGTTACCTTGAAAGTAGGTATGAAGGTTTTCGTCCCCAAACGCCTAACACACTTGAAGGTTTTTGTCTTCAAGATGTGGTGAACAAACGTGACATACTTGCATAATAATTTCAATATCCAAAATGCATAACCTTTTCAAATGAGCATTCCCTTTCCTTTTATATTCCTCCTTCAAATTTGGGTTCTAAAATAGAGAGGGAGAGTTTACCTTTTTCTTTAAAATATATATATATATATATATATATATATATATATTACAAGTTTCCTTATAAAATTCACTTTTAGGCCTTAAGTGGCCATGACCCTCAAAAGGTTCCAACTTAAGTGAAAATTAGATAAAAAACATTTTTTGTATAACTCAACTGAAAATTAAAATACTTAAATACTTTTCATCTTTTTGTTCTTTGAATAGCCCCCTCATAGTTTCATTATCTTTCTTTTGTTGGCAATTTGAGCAAGGAGACAGTTGACAGTTTTGATATCATGATCCAGAAAGCAGTCTGAGGACTGAAGAATTGTCATTCCCATCTAAGGCAGCATGGAATTGTCATTGATGTCAAAGGTTGATGTCATCGAGATTGAATCTGATCATGCATTAACGCCAAAGGTTGAGTTAAGCAGACTTGTGGAGTAAATTGGGTTTGTGAAGTGCTTACTTATAAAATAAGTAAAGCAGTGTCGAAACTCCGAACTGGTCTAATAAAGTTGGTCGGGTTTATGAAACGACTTTACTTCTTTCATGTTTTTAAGTAAAGCAAAGTCGAAAACCCGAAGTGGTATAGAGGAATTATTCGAGGTTCTGAAGTGACTTTACTTGGTTGGGATTCTGGAACGACTTTACTTCTATATGATTTATAAGTAAAGTAATGTTAAGATCCCGAGTTGGTTTAAGTGGAGGTTAAAGGGTTTTCAGGATAGTTTTACTTCTATGTTTATAAGCTAAGCATTGTGGAAAAACCGAAAGGGTTCAGCGAAGAGGTAATCAGAGATTTGCAAGCACGTTACTTCCTTATGTTGGTAAGCAAAGTAAAGGTAAAAACCCGAAAGGGTCTAGACGAAGTAATCGAGATTTTAAAGAGGGACTGCTTCTCTCAAGTTGATAAGTCAAGTAATGTTAAAAAACCTAAAAGGTTCTAGAAGAGGCAATCGGGATAAATCAAGAAGGATGGAAAACCCGAAATAGTCTTGAAGAATTCTTTCGAAGGAATTCTTTCAAAAAAAATGGCAAGGGCAATTCTTTTGAAAAAATTGTCAAGTCTTTTTCGAAAAATTGTCCCTTAACAAAAGTCCGAAGGGTATATTCAGAAAGTCCGAATGGTATCTTTTGAACGTTCCGAAGGGCAAGTGGACCTTTTCAAAAAGTCCGAAGGGTATCTTTTGAACGTTCCGAAAGGCAAATGTACCTTTTCAAAAAGTCCTAAGGGTATCTTTTAAACGTTGCAAAGGGTATGTGGACACTTGTAGAAAAGTTGAATGATAGATTGTAGAGAATCCGAAGGGTTTGAGGACCATTGGAAGATCTCCGAAGGACACTTCCGAATAGAAGCCAATGACAAACTCTTTCAGAGAAATTGGAGGACACTTCAAGATGAAATAGACCCAGACAAAAAGTCCGTGGAAATTGTCCCGAAGACACAAAGGTCCGCAACAATTTGTATAAAGGAACCTTCCGAAAGAATTAAAGCAAGGTTAAAAGACGAGCAAGTCTTCAAGGATCGACGTTGCAAGGAACGTTACAAGAATGTCTAAGAAAATAAGATCACGCCAACATGCCGAAGTTTAACGCACGATACAAAGGGTAAAGATCGAGCATATCAGGACAATCGAAAGGAGTGGAAGCGAACCCGTGATATAGAAAGTAGCGAGATGCAAAAAGGGAAGAGAAGAAGTTCGATGGTTAATGGCAAGGCAAGAATTAAAATTCATGCTACTTTAAAAGATCAACGGCTCACGTGTGATCGGTGCATTAGATCCAATGGTGCGAAGCAAAGCCAGATTACCCTCCGAGTGCACGCGCATTTGACAAGTGTCAAGAGGTCATAAGGAAAGATCCGACAAAGAAAAGAACATGAACTTGGCATGACGAAAGAAATAAAAAGCCCGCATTTTGTCTTCTAACTGTTTGTAAAGGAACAATTGGAACAGGTGATGAACTCGATATCTTTTCACGGAGCTCAAGATTAATCAATCTAATTGATCGAGGAAGCGACGCAATTAAGAACAGTAAGAGTGCACATGCTAAAGATAGTAAAGACATTTAAACGTTGTCGTTTGAAGCATGAATCGAGACACGAAGTAAAAGTCACATTGAATGTAGATCAGAAGCTTGAATCAGTTAAGAGTAGTTGAAGTGTGAACACTTTACAGATAGAAACCCTAAAATACATTTGTTTATATATGCTACGAACAGAACATTCAAAAGTGTCTTTTGCTGCTGCTGCAATAATAATTAGAGTGTTAACTCAAAAATTATCGAGTAAGGACATGTAGATAGCGTAAAGAGCCAAAGTGAATAAGGTGTGTCAATATAGAAGATATCCAGACATAAAGAGATAGAGGCAGATAAGATGAGAAGGCACAAAGCGTGAAGGTGCAGTTACAGACAAGACTAGTATTAGAAAACTGAACAAGATTCATTCTGAATCTCTTTTGTGTTCTGAAGTTGTAGTTTTTTTTCTCTGATAGGTTGGTGCTATCATAAAAACTGAGTTGGTGCTCAGTCTGGAAGTTGATACTTCCTTAGAGTGGGTGCTCTTGAATGTAACTAGTGAGGTTTGTCTATGAGACATCTTTTCTGTGAGGTTGGATTAGAACAGTAGCTTCTAGCAGCTTTTCTCACTGTGATTTTTTCTTTTGGATTTTCATGTAAAAATCTAGTATTTTGCATTCTTATGTGTGTGTATGATCTCTGTTTTTGTTCTTTACTTTGCATATACATTCTGTATCTTGTTTAAAAGTTTTAAGAATCGGGTTTTAACTCATCTACTGATTCACCCCCCCTCTTAGTAGATAGTGTGTTCAACATCTTTCCCTTAGCCATGTGGGAACAAACCAAGCTAAGAGTCTATAAGCAAGTTATGTCAAAAAGGGGGACATTACATGGGTGCCTTCAAGCATCAACAAATTTTGGAGGATCATCTTGAGAATGAATTGCATTCAATTTTCATTGGGAATATATTACACTGTGTTCTTTGGTAGAAGTTCCTTATTTGACAGGTATAAGCCCAGACTCTACTAGCACTACATCATGACTGATCACTTTGCAATTGTGATATGTTAATGTAGGAGGTTGCAATTGCTTGAGGGCAAGCAATTTTGAGAAGGGCGGATTGTAATGACTCATTTTGGAGAGTAAAATAATTATTAATATTATTTAAGTTGGGCCTGGTCATTTTTAATATTTTGGGCAACTTAATAATATTATTATTAAAATAAAAAGTATTTTTAAATACTTAAACTAAAAATAATAATATAACTAAGTTAGCCAAAAGTAACTTATTGTCGACAACTTATGTCTTAATATTAAAATAAAGTTTGGAGTTGGAGTGGAAAATGTATAAAAGATGGAGGGGTTCATTTGGAGTATCTATCATTCATCTATTATTTAATATTTTATAAGTTAAGTAGTTTGTTTCTACTTTCAGTCATTGAGGACGAAAACCCTCTTTGGTAATTAGATCTTGGGAGCAAAAACCCACAACTTCTACATGGTGGCTTCAATTAGGGGTCACATTGGGTGTGAAGGATTGATGGATAAGGTACATGTGTTTGATTTATGTATGGTGTGGCAGCTAGGGCATCAATTGGAGGTGGACACAACAACTAGGAGGCAATTGGAGGTGGGCAACCTACCTAGAGGAGTCATTCACATGCTTTACGAGCATTGCGAGGGTTGGCATCACCCTAGGAGGGAAGATTCAAAGGTTGTTCTACTTGGCTTCATTCGGTTGGTTGATAATTGATGAATTTGCATTTGTATAATTAGTTGTAAATTATTTAGTTTACAAATTAAAAAAATTAGATTTGATGATGTAAGGGTTCTACCATGAAATTAATTGAATTTCCTTATTTTTTGAAGTGTTTCTATGTAGATTATATTTTTTCTATCATGTTTTATGTATCATTTTCAAAATTATGTACTTTCATGTTAGGGTTTCGGCGAAATTCCAGAATTGTATAAATCTGCCCTAAAAGGGACATTAAAATAAAAGACCATTTAAAGTCTAGGATTCAGTGTATACAATCAGAATGTAATGTCCCCCTTTTTGGTATAACTTGCTTATGGGTCCTTAGCTTGGTTTTGTTCCCACAAGGTTAAGGGAAATAAATAAAAGGCAACTATGAGGGGGCTATTCTAAGAGCAAAAAGGTGAAAAGTACTTAAGTATTCTAATTTTCAGTTGAGCTATGCAAAAAGTGCTTTCGATATAATTTTCACTTAAGCATGGGATCTTTAAGGGTCATGAGAGCCTAAACCCTCAAAAATGAATTTTTAAAAGGTAAAGTTGCTTATGATTCAAAAGACACATCCTTCCAACTTGGGCGCCACTTTTGGGGGATGATTATAAAAAACAACTGAGAATTCAATCAGAAGGGTATGTTAATTTGGAATGTTGAATCATTGGTCAAGTATGTCAAGCTTGTTCATCACAACTTAAAGATGGAAACCTTCAAGTGTGTTAAGAGTTTGGAGACAAAAATCTCCATTTCTACTTTTCGGGAAGCTCTATTCAAGGGCTGCAATTGTGCTTCAGATTTACATGGTTACATGCAACTAGACTTACAAAGGTGTTTTTTGGACACCACTTTCATTAAGGATTGTTTCAAACCCTATAAAGAGCTGGTTTCAGATAAAATTGCAGGTCTTAGAGATTGACAACTTGCATTGGGAGGTTGCTAGCGTGGTTTGGAGCCATCCCCTTGGGTGGTGAGTTGATTTTGTCAAAGGAAGACCCCTCTTGAGAGGGTTGCTATACACGAAGACCCCTTTGAGGGTTTGAAGATTTATTGGTGAAATTCTCTCACTTGGGCATCTTGCCTAGGGCATCATAAGAGGTCATTTGGTGATCAATTGGCAAGACAAATATTCTGATTTATTTTATAATTAATTCTATAAGTGTGACGAATTGATTTGAGGAATTAAGTCTTTTTCGAGGGATTTTGGACTCTAATTCAGGAAGGTAAAAATCTAATATCATTTCTGATTCATTTGAGGTAAAATCACAACGTTTTGATAGATTTCGGGGAGGTAAGGTGATGGTATTAATTTTGGAACTTTTAACAATTATAATCAAAGATTGGGCGATTCACTTGGAGGGGAAATTTCAAGGGTTTGGGGTGCTTGTAGGCCCTAAATCATTGAGCAAATATTATATTTAATATTTGTGATATTTTATGATATTTTTTCTATCTTGTTGACTGAGGGTTTTGACCTCATTAATCACTTGAAGTTCACATTATTATGAAGTGATTTTATTTGGTAATTTTTCAGCTTGCTTGTGAGGATCGACGATTTGATTTTCTCTTGTTTAGTGGCCATTTTGGGGGCCTAATTACAGATTTCCTTGGCTAGGATTAATTGTTGGTTTTACCTAATTTTACAAACTATTTTCAAGGTGTTTTACAAGTGTGGCGAGTGGAAAGAAGGCTTGGAATCGCTGGTATTTTTGGTATATATTTCTAGCTAGTGTGAGCTTCAACCCCAGATATTTATCACAACAGTTTGCATCAGTTTTCATAGTGTATTTTCAGTATTTGGAGTGGTTATATATTGTAGTTGTGGATTAATTTTTGCCCTAGTGGCTCTTAGCCCCTGAATTACATTGGAAAGTATTGTGGATTGGATGATACACCTAGAGTTGCTGGTCTACTTCTATTATTTTCAGATTTTGATTGGGTTTTGTGCCCAGCCTTGTATTTGCTTGCTTTTCCCTAATTGAGGACATTACAGTGGTATCAAAGCCATATCTTGGCTATACTGAAGGGTGAAGGGTTTGATACATGAGTGGCAATAAAGAGGTTAAGTATTAATTGAGGAGTAGGAGGGAAGCAGGGCTTCCCCCAGTTTGATGACTTGAGTAGGAACAGGGCATGGGTGACATGGATCCCCAGGAGACGGAGAGTGAGAGGAGAGACAAGATAGCTGAGGAGAGGTTTTCTTCTCAAACTCAGGAATGGATGACAGCCGTGATGGAGGGGTTTCTTCGTTCCCTCAGTGAGATGGGTGGATTAAAGCCAATCAATGGAGATACTGGCACTTTAGGGAGTAGACCAGATTTGCATACACCCCCTTCAGGGAATGGAGCATCCACACATAGGCCCACCCAGACTACATTTTTTTAGAGGGAGGAACCCACACTAGTGAGGGAGGGGTTACCTAGCCCACGTGAGGAGTTAGAGAGGGATATGGATGAGTACGTTACCTTATTCGCGATAGTGAGGGGTTATGATTTTTTCTGAGTTTTCAGCTTGGAAACGTGGACAAAGTGGGTTCAGGATCAGTCAGAGGCAATGGGACAGCCAGGGAGATCTCCAACATGCATTGGGGAATTTATCTCTATCCACATTTGATGGGTCATAGAGGAGTTCAGCAAGGGCATGGATTTAGAAGGTGGATACCTTCTTTTCACTTTGACCTATGGCAGAGGGAGAGGCCATTCAGTTTGCCACTTTGCATTTAGAGGGAGCAGCCCACGATTGGTGGTACCATGGTTTGATAACGCAGTGACACCAGCACATACACTCCTACGAGGAGTTCAATAGGAGATTGATAGAGATATCTGATAGGGCACGTCTAGAACTTCATTTCCGAGATTTAGCTCAATTGAGGCAAAGGGCCTCATTGGATGATTATATTACAGAGTTTCGGAGACTTTTAGTTATGGTGATTGATATTTCGGATACGAGATTGGTGGTGTTGTTTGTTGAGGGCTTGGTTGATTCCTTGAGGGGATTGTTCAAGGCATTTGATCCACCATTGAGAGAGACCATCTAGAAGGCCTATGATTTGGAGTCTTCTACTCCAAGGTGCAGATTCACACCTTTGAGACAGCCAAAGAATGCATTTTTTCCACCTTCAGGGCAGTAAGAGGTGGCGGTTTTTGGCAGCCAAAGAGTAGTTATATAAGGCCTCCAAAGGTCAATCGCGAGGGTCCCTTGATTAGACCAAACCAACCAAGTTTGGGGCAGTAGAGGGAGCTATCATGTAGTAGTTTTGATGTGAGGAATGAGTTGAGAAGGAAAGGTCTTTGTTTCACATGCAAGGATCCTTGGGAGAAGGGCCACAATTGCCATGGTAAAGGGCAAGTACACTACATTGAGGCACTTCCTGAAGAGGAGAATGAGGAGGAAACTGGGATAGCCACCTATGGGCACTTTGGAGATAGAGGGAGAAGAGGAGTTGAGTGGCACCTTGGCATCACTTTTAGGAGGTCCTAGGTATTATCCCTTTAGAGTGAAGAGATAATTGAAGGGTATGCCGATCACCATACTTATTGATAGTGGCGCAGCCCACAATTTTATTGATAGAGGCCTAATATCATCATGTGGTCTACAATCCGTGGAGTTCAAAGGATTTAGAGTCATGGTGACAGATGGATTCACCATCCCTTGCACTACTAAGGTTCAAAAGCTTTGTCTCACTTTGGAAAGGCATGTGGTAAGAGGATGATTTTTATGTCGTTGCCATAGGGGAGACCAATATGGTCCTTGGTATTCAGTGGTTGCACTCACTTGGTGAGCGCACTCAAAACTACCAAACCATGGAACTAAAATTCAAAGTGGTAGGGAATGAGATTGTTTTGCATGGTTTGAGTGATAGAGAGGCCCCTTCTTCTGCAAATAGCATGTTAAAAGGATGTTTCATGAGCATGAGGAAGATTAAAAAGAAGGCTTCGCTTCCACTAGACATCAAATATAGCTCCATTCCAAGTTAGAATCCTTTACAAGGCAATCGCTAAGTGTATCAAATTCTGATTTTTGTCATGCTTTTTTTGGGAACGTTGAAAGGAGATTTGATTGCCAAGGGCAACCCAAAATTTTCTTTGGGCAGCACTCTGTGCCTTATTGCAAGAATGAAAATGATGTTTTAAGGAAAGTGAGACCCTTCTTGATTTTGGAGACGGTTAAAATTGCACACAACGGTTTACAAGGTTCGACATGAGGGCTTCTATTTTGGATATGCTAATTTTATATATTGAATCTTCATTTTTGAAGAAGGATTGGGATGTGAATACCCAAAGTGGGATGTGAATGCCCAAAGTTGTTGCTGATTGAAGAGTGATTTCACCCGGAAATCACATTGAAGACATTGTGTTTTTTGTAGGTTGCTGATTTGAAGAAGTGTTTCAAGTTTTTCTACATTTTAGGTCTATTTTTGAAGGCAAGTGAGCAGATTGAAGACATTTGTGAGGGCTCTAGGGTGGAGTGAACCCATCTAGGAGTGTGATGCCATACTCCCTAAGGGTGACATCACATTTGGGACTGTAATTTCCACTTTTTGTGGACATTTTGTGCACAAAAAATTTTGCAATAAAGATCATTGGATTCCTCCTATTTTTGTGATTGTTTTGGTATATTATTTGTGTTGATTGGCTGAGTATTTTTGGAGCAATTAATTTTATAAGTTTATGCTATATATTGCCTATAAAAATTCTAGAATTGTTGACCATTTGCTAATGAAATCAAATTAGAAAAGTTTGTATTAGTAAATTTGACATACCAGCTATTACAACATGTGAATTGTCTGGACACATCATAATCAATGAACCAAAAATTGGTAGCACTATTGTTCGAGTATAATGTCGTGAGGGCATACTCTTCCTCAAATTCTCATTCTTCTTCAATTAGTGCCACATTTGTGTTGACGTAGTGGATTGCATCCTGGGCAGGAGGCCGAGCTCCTGCCTTCCACACGCAACAATGGAAACTCCCCTCTCGCCTGTGGGACCAGCGAAGCTGGAGGGGAGAGTCTCTAGGTAAGGACTAGCTCCCTCTAATGTATTTTTTAGGCCCTGGTTTCTCCTATTGCTAACAAATAAAATGAAAAAGGGGGGGTTGAAAAGGGAGAGAGATGTTGAAAACAAAACCTAAGCCTAAAAGTGAAAAGGTGATACACCAAAAAAGTTGACCCACTCAGCCCGAACATACACTTTTTACTAGGAAGAAACGCCCATACACTTCATCTGACATGGGAAACTCTTCTGTTTCAGTGACTCAGGGGTCCGTAGAGATACAGGGAGGAAGGAACTAGCAAAGGTGTCCTCAGACACACTTTGACAGCCTATTCACATGCGCCTATATTCTTGCTGTAGACACTTCTGGCAAACCTGTAGAAAGGAGACTTCACAATGCACTGGACATGCTGTAATCGATCTGTGAAAAGCATGAAAGACAATGACTTAACACAAAAGAATACAGACATATACTTTAGAGTGCAAGTCCAGATAGAGGTAAAAATGCTAAGTCTTGATTCAAGGTAAAATCTGGCAGAGCTCTGCCTTACAAGCCTGAGAGATTTTTGGTCAGAGTTTTGCTTTAAGGCTAAGAGAATTCCATCTCAAATGAGAAATTTACAATATATAGAAAGAGGAAGAGAACTTGGCGCTTTCTGGGAAAGACTTTGGCGCTTTTTTTGCAAGCTGGCCCATGTGCGCTCTGAGCCTTGGGAAGAGGGAGCCGTTTGATTGTCGGTTCCTGCTTTGACTTTGGCATCCCAACATTAATGAGAAAACATGGCCGCGCCTCTTTTCTACGAACAGACTGCTCCCTTCAAGGCGTTTGTGCGGCTTGTCTGCTTATAAATGCAAACTAGAGAAAACAAGCTGCGCCGCTTACTGTTTGCGCTGTTTGATGACCATCTAGCAATAACTCGCCTCTTCTTGCCACTCGGACTACTTTGTCTTTTCCTGCACATTGTCTTCTTCCTTGCCCCTCTCTTTCTGGCTTTGTCGCTTTCTGGCTTCTTCTGGCGGGTCGATGCGTTCTTTGGGCTCTTTTCTGCTTGCCTTGGCTACTTTTCGCCGATTTCAAATAAGTGACATGTGGCACGTTCCGTTGTGAAACGGGCAGGACACGTGGCAGCATCTGCTTTACTCATGGAAGTTTTAGGCACCCTTTGAAAGTCTTGCAGAAGAGGACATGTGTCGGCTTTTGCTCTCTTTAGCAATTCGTCCGAGGCCCACCACAGTTCTCGCGGGACAAAAGAGAGAGACTGCGGGTGCTGATACTTGTCGGCTTCCACCGAGCCTTGCAGGGGACACGTGGCACGTTCCGCTGCTCCTGGAAAATCATGTCAGAGCCTTCCGCGGTTGCCACTTGGCGCCTTATGCGCTCTGGATTTTCTGGTGTAAAATTTGATGTTCGCAGGCCTGTCATAGTTTGAAAACCAACGGCTAGTCTATCTTCTTAAAGTTGACGGCTTCCGGGACGTCACCGTCCTTAGCAAATTCCTTCAGGCCTTTTCCTTCGGCTTTCTGCTTCGGCCTTTTCCCCGCGGGCTTTTTCTGCAGGCTTTTTTCTTGTGGGCTTTTTTGCTTCGGGCTTTTTCCCGCAGACAAAAAGTCCGCAAGAATTGCCTTGTGACTTTGCCTTCGGAAATTTTCTCTCAGGGTTTTTGCTCACGGTTTCCCCGAAATCCTTCGGACAAAAGTCCGAAGGAATTCATGACTTTGCCTTAATAAAATTCCGAAAGATCTTAGTTGCTTCTTTGTGGCCTCTTTGAAGTGCTCCCTGCCCTCCGCAAGGGCTCTTGAACACGAAACTGCCCTCCGCAAGGGCACTTGTCCTTCGAGGGGCTTGAACCTTTGATTGAACCGCTCCTTTGAACCAACTGTTGAACCAATTCATTGAACCGGTTCAATGGTTCAAACGATTGTTAAACCAAGGCTTTGAACCGAGTGTTGAACCCAGCTCGTTGAACTGTCCGATGAACCGAGGCGTTGAACTTTGCCGATGAACCGAGGTGTTGAACCGAGTGATTGAACCATCCGATTGAACCGAAGCATTGAACCAAAACGTTGAACCAACGCGTTGAACCAAGCCGATGAACTGTTTGATTGAACCAAGGCTTTGAACCGAGGCGTTGAACCAAGGCGTTGAACCAAGGCATTGAACTGGTTCAATGGTTCAACGGTTCAAAGGTGCTAACTCTTAGAAAGATTATGTTGTTGAACCACTCTTCCAACCTTAAGAAAAAGTGTCTTTGAACCATTTTAGCTCTCTTTCTTTATGAATTTCTTCAGACAAGAGTCCGAAGAAGCTTTGTAAAACCTTGCACTCTCTGAATTGGTTCTTCATCTAAAAGACTACACCTGCAGAGTCCATAGAAAACCTGCAGAGTCTGTAGAAATTGCAAAACTCGTGCCAAATCAAAAAATGTACTGGCTCAGAACAACAGGAAAAGAAGGGGACCAAATTTTTTGGCCTGTTGGGCAAAAAATTGGTCAACAAATTGGCGACTCCCAGGGGAAGCATGCCTGCTATGCTTAGAGACCAGTTGTCTTGTAGTCCATTGGGCACAGAGTCAGAATGCAACTTTGAAGAAAGGTTAGCAACAACCCCAAAAGATCCGAGAATCAAACATGAAGCTTTTTACCCCAGACACAAGGGAAAGCACACACAAGACTAAAAAACACTACTTGTGCAAACTGCACTTAGGGAAAGCAGGAAAGAAACTGAAAGAAAACTACTATATACAGCTAACTAGGAATGTTTGCCTCCCTCTTGGATCAAAGGGAAAACTTCTTAAGTCCCCTTCCTGGCAAGAAGACTTATGGTGCCAGACAAGTCGCTGAATGAAAAGGAGATTTGGTGACCTGCTCCTCTTGCCTGTCACCTGGATTTGCCTGCATCCGAGTGGATCAGAATCAAACATGCTTCCGACATATATGTATTCTTCTTGTCCTTGGAAGCTTGTTGAATGCTGGTCTTTCATGCTGGTGCATTTCACCAAGAAATCTATGGCTGCTGGCTCATCACCATAAGCCTTTTGATCTGCACAGTCCCTCTACAATGCATCATGATTTGACTTGTTCCCTTCTGCTTCGTTGAAGATCTTGTTAAACTCATCCTCTGCTTCTTCTTGGCCTTCTTGAAGAAGGGTGACTGTTGTGATGTCTGAAATGGAATCACAAATTGATTGCTCATCCCACAGAACATCACCTCTCTGTTCAAAACTTTCTTCTCCAAGGCTTTCCTCAAGGAAGATAGACCTCTCCTTTTCCTCCTCAAAGATCAGGGTCTCTAGATGTTCAAAGGCATCCTCGTGATCCTCCTCCAACTCTAGCTCCTCGACGTAGTCCTCCTCATCAAAGCAACAATGAAGCTTATCAAACAAAGGAGGAGAGAGCTCACCATGCTTATGTTCCTCCTCGTATTGCTGGAACATCCGCATGTATGCATGCCCTGTGTCTTCTCCATTGTCGATGATGTCTTCACAAGGAACATCAATGATGATTTCTTCTTCATTATCGCTTGTGATAGCCTCCTGAAGCGCTGCAAATTGGATCTTTTGCTCCTCACTCGCCTCCTGCAAAACAAGATCCTCCTTGAGAAGGGGTGAAGTGACAAAACCATGTGGAAGAGGAGGTAGTCCTTGAGCTAGAATCGAATGATTCTCGTCCTTCCATCTGGCTAGCACTTCATCGATATCAGGTGTGGCCTGATAGCTCTCTTGGGGGTGTGTAGATGGAGTGTGTTCAGACATGGAATGTGCCATTGGGTCTGAACCGTCCATCACACATTGGCTGAGGAATCTCTCTCTGGATTCCAACTTTGCAATTCTCCTGGCTATATCTTCTTGAAAGAGCCTTTCTTGGAGGTCACCAGCATCATCATGAGCAAGGGTAGCCTCATCTTCTTCAAGGTTTTGAGCAAAACCTTTGTTCTCCTCCTTCCTGCCCCATGATTCTACTGTTTGCTTCCAGTTCAGGATCTCGGAATTGGAATTTTGCTCCTGTGAACAGACAACAACTTTGTTTTCTCCAAGGTCCTGGGGCTCCTCTACGAGGTCTGAAAGTTCCATCTCTCTTTTTCTAAGTAGTCTCATCTTAGCCTCTAAATCCTCAATTTGCTTGGCTAGATTATCTTGAAAGAGTCTTTCTTGGAGCTCATAGGAATCATCATAGAGATGGGTAGGAGCAGTTTCGAGAGAGATGTGCTGGTTCAAAAAGTCCCCCCCAAAAGAAGATTCATGATCTAAGGAGTTTAGAAGGTTCATCTCCATGGGAGGTTGTTCCAGTTCCCTTTGATGCTTGAAGGCTAAGCGCATAGGGTCAAGAGCAGGGTTGATTGATGCATCGGATGGGCCAGAATGAGCAAGTGCCATCTGGTAGAAAGGATTTGGTGCACAAGAGGGGGCTTTCTTTAAGATAGGAGGGGGCGTGCAAGGCTGACTGCCTTGAATGAATGGATTCATCCATTTTGCTACCTCCTCCATGGATTGCAAGGCCTGAGCTTGCCTGAACAAGCACTCCTCTTTATACATCAGCTCCTGTCGATATCCATACTGCTCATCCAGTCTGTTGATTTCCATTACCTGCTTCTCAAACTCCAGCGCCACTTCCCTTATTGTTGAAGGGCAACTAGGAGGGCTGCTTGAGGTGATTGCATGAAAATTCTGAGTCTGATCGAAGTCATATGAAGGAATAAAAGGCCCATGATTTTGTGCAAAGGAATTATACATACAAAAATAAGAGATTTTCTTGATGGCACCAGGGTGCTTAACCAGCTGATTCAACTCGGAGTCGCCATTGGTGTTGATGCAAAAGCCTCCAAACGTTGGTTGGTTGAAGAACACAACAAAAATTCTTCAACTCTGTGGACACAACTTGTCCTAGTTGGTCCCATCGAGGGTGCTAAAAACTGTTGACGCAGTGGATTGCACCCTGGGCAGGAGGCCGAGCTCCTGCCTTCCACACGCAACAATGGAAACTCCCCTCTCGCCTGTGGGACCGGTGAAGCTGGAGGGGAGAGTCTCTAGGTAAGGGCTAGCTCCCTCTGATGTATCTTTTAGGCCCTGGTTTCTCCTACTGCTAACAAATAAAATGAAAAAGGGGGGGATGAAAAGGGAGAGAGAGATGTTGAAAACAAAACCTAAGCCTAAAAATGAAAAGGTGATACACCAGAAAAGTTGACCCACTTAGCCCGAACATACACTTTTCACCAAGAAGAAATGCCCATACACTTCATCTGACGTGGGAAACTCTTCTGTTTCAGTGAGGCAGGGGTCCGTAGAGATACAGGGAGGAAGGAACTAGCAAAGGTGTCCTCAAACACACTTTGACAGCCTATTCACATGCGCCTATATTCTTGCTGTAGACACTTCTGGCAGCCCTGTAGAAAGGAGACTTCACAATGCACTGGACATGCTGTAATCGATCTATGAAAAGCATGAAAGACAATGACTTAACACAAAAGAAGAACACAGACATATACTTTAGAGTGCAAGTCCAAATAGAGGTAAAAATGCTAAGTCCTGATTCAAGGTAAAATCTGGCAGAGCTCTATCTTACAAGCCCGAGAGATTTTTGGTCAGAGTTTTGCTTTAAGGCTAAGAGAATTCCATTTTCTCAAATGAGAAATTTACAATATATAGAAAGAGGAAGAGAACTTGGCGCTTTTTGGGAAAGACTTTGGCGCTCTTTTTGCAAACTGGCCCATGTGCGCTTTGAGCCTTGGGAAGAGGGAGCCGTTTGATTGTCGGTTCCTGCTTTGACTTTGGCATCCCAACATTAATGAGAAAACATGGCCGCACCTCTTTTCTGTGAACAGACTGCTCCCTTCAAGGCGTTTGCGAGGCTTGTTTGCTTATAAATGCAAACTAGAGAAAACAAGCCGCGCCGCTTACTGTTTGCACCGTTTGATGACCATCTAGCAATAACTCGCCTCTTCTCGCCACTTGGACTGCTTTGTCTTTTCCTGCGCTTTGTCTTCTTCCTTGCCCCTCTCTTTCTGGCTTTGTCGCTTTCTAGCTTCTTCTGGTGGGTCGATGCATTCCTTGGGCTCTTTTATGCTTACCTTGGCCACTTTTCGCCGATTTCAAATAAGTGACATGTGGCGCGTTCCGCTGTGAACGGGTAGGACACGTGGCAGCATCCGCTTGACTCATGGAAGTTTTAGGCACCCTTTGAAAGTCCTGCGGAAGAGGACATGTGTCGGCTTCCGCTCTCTTTAGCAATTCGTCCGGGGCCCACCACAGTTCTCATGGGACAAAAGAGAGACTGCGGGTGCTGACACTTGTCGGCTTCCGCCGAGCCTTGCAGGGGACACATGGCACGTTCTGCTGCTCCTAGAAAATCATGTCAGAGCCTTCCACGGTTGCCACTTGGCGCCTTCTGCGCTATGGATCTTTTGGTGTAAAATTTGACGTTCGCGAGCCCGTCACAGTTTGAAAACCAATGGCTAGTCTATCTTCTTAAAGTTGACGGCTTCCGGGACGTCACCGTCCTTGGCAAATTCCTTCGGGCCTTTTCCTTCGGCTTTCTACTTTGGCCTTTTCCCCGCGGGCTTTTTTCCCGCGGGCTTTTTTCCCGCGGGCTTTCTTGCTTCGGGCTTTTTCCTGCGGACAAAAAGTCCACAAGAATTGCCTTGTTGCTTTGCCTTCGGAAATTTTCTCTCGGGGTTTTTGCTCGCGGTTTCCCCGAATTCCTTTGGACTTTTTGTCCGAAGGAAATCCTTCAAACAAAAGTCTGAAAGAATTCATGACTTTGCCTTAACAAAATTACGAAAGATCTTAATTGCTTCTTTGTGGCCTCTTTGAAGTGCTCCCTACCCTCCGCAAGGGCTCTTGAACCCGAAACTGCCCTCCACAAGGGCACTTGTCCTTCGGGAGGCTTGAACCTTTGATTGAACCGCTCCTTTGAACCAACCGTTGAACCAATTCATTGAACCGGTTCAATGGTTCAAACGATTGTTAAACCAAGGCTTTGAACCGAGCGTTGAACCCAACTCGTTGAACCGTCCGATGAACCGAGGCATTGAACTTTGCCGATGAACCGAGGCGTTGAACCGAGTGATTGAACCATCCGATTGAACTGAAGCATTGAACCAAAACGTTGAACCAACGCGTTGAACCAAGCTGATGAACCGTTTGATTGAACCAAGGCTTTGAACTGAGGCGTTGAACCAAGGCATTGAACCGGTTCAATGGTTCAACGGTTCAAAGGTGTTAACTCTTGGAAAGATTATGTCATTGAACCACTCTTCCAACCTTAAGAAAAAGTGTCTTTGAACCATTTTAGCTCTCTTTCCTTATGAATTTCTTCAGACAAGAGTTCGAAGAAGCTTTGTAAAACCTTGCACTCTCTGAACTGGTTCTTCATCTGAAAGACTACACCTGCGTGATGTCTGGGTCTTTTCTCTGAAGCCGAAGCTATTTAAGTGCTTGCACCAAGTTCCATGACAGTTCCACAATTGGAGGCCAAGATTACACGCATCAAACAGAATGGATCTGCACCTGTAGTTGAATGTATGCCACCCAATGGCAACTGCCTGCATACCTGAAATATGAAAATGGAGATTACAGTGCAAGATGCTACCCCATGCATCGGCACCGACTCCAGTGATTTTCACCACACCTGATTTTGCAGTAAGCTTTGAAAACGAGCGGCGCCAAAGCTGTGGATTTCTAGACCCTCGCCATTCCTCCTCTCTCTCGCAATCGGTGGATGCCTCTACTTGTGCATGGTATTGGCGTTCCAGGATACAGGGTGCATGACCAAATTCAAGCATCCACAACATGCAAAGAATGATGGCGTACTTCTGATTTTCCAGATCTGACTGTGCATGCAAACGGCCATACAACTTGCTCTTCTTTTCTTGCTAAGTCAAGACTTAATTTCCTCTAATCATTTTTTGATAATTCTGCCCTAAAATCTTTTAAAAATAGCTATTTTTTAGTTATAATTTTTAAGTCACTGTTTTATTTTGCTTTAAGTGAGTTATTTTTCACTTAAGTGCACATAAGGGCAAGAAGAAGGGGTATTTTTGACTTTTGTTCATGTGAAGAGGTCTATCGTTTTGTGTCGATTCTAATGGGTTGTTACACGGCATACTTGGCATTTAAACCTGTCCGCATTTTAACCTTTTGTGCAAGTTTAAATAAATAGGCCGTTAATGACAAAAAAAATATTTTGCTATAACTTTTGATTGGTAACTCAAATTTTGTGCCACTTTTTTCAAAAGTGCATATTTTTTCATCCTCTTTCCATTGGTCTATTTTGTTTTGTAAAACACACTAAAGTTATAAAGTGCCATATTTAGGGGGTTTATGAGCCCTACTACTTTTTGCAGCATACTTCGTGCACTGATTGCTTTCATTTGTATGGACTCATTTTCAGCCTAGTCTGAAGTCCATCTCTAGAACGTGCACCATTATTTTTCCTTACTCTAGCACTGTTTGCTCACTTGGACGCATTCTTAGCTATGCCCAACGTCCCTTTTATGAGCGCGCTTCAGGGGTTCATTACAGGTTATTTTGCGCAGTTGTGCACTTCTCTGGTGCCTTCTCTCGGTCATGTCGACCCCATTTGAGAGACTCTAGATGAGGAGAGTTGTTTTCATCTCCAGTGATCCTTCTTGGGAAGGACAATTATGCTTCGTAGCATGCTTACATGGAACACTTGCTCACACACAAGAATCATATTCCATTTTTATATGGACAAATTGTTGCACCCACTGATCCTGTTCGATTCGATAAGTGGGCTAATACTCGTGAATTTTTTTTGCCACTCTGTTACTATATGTTTCCATAGATCTTCATTGCCATGTGGAATATACAGAGTGTCCATGCACTGTTTGGAGCATCCTATAGTCTCTTTTTGGAGATCCTGCTAAGACTTATGTCACACCTTGTATCCTCTGAGATTATAGTACTCTCACCTCATGCTTTTATTTCTTGTGATGATACATCCATAGTGGATAGTGTTCTTCCTTCTGTTGATCCCCCACTACAGGACGAGATTCTGCCAGACCATAGTTGTCCCATTGCAGATTCTACATCCGTTCCTGTATAGATTGTTGCTCTTTCAGAGCCTTCACAGACTTGCATTTTCAAAGACTTTATTGATTTCAATGAGAGCACATATTGAGAGGTTTGACGACTCATGTGTTCCTGTAGACATTCATCTTGCAGATCTGAGTGCTTCATTTGCAAACCAGTCTTCAGTTTTGACGGTTGTTGAGCCTTGCTCTCCTATTCCTATGGAAATTCCTTCAGTGAATGTGCCATGTCTATCTTCTTCTCTAGCTATTCTCTCTCCTTCATTTTATGCTTCTTCATTGCCATCTTCTACAGTTAATCTTGTGATATCTGATCAAACTTTGGCACATTTGAGCACTAGCAAAGAGACATATCAGCATTTCCCATAGATCTACACCATGATTCCTATCTACACTCCACTTTAGTGGGAATTCAGCAGTTTGACATCTCGTGGTTTTTTTCTTCCGAAAGAAAGAGACAACATTTGTTGTAGAGGGACGTACTACAACATTCTCCATGCGACATTCTATGCATACATTCTCTCTTTTCTTTGTGGAGGCACACATCCTTCATATTTTGTAGGATATTGGGATCATCACTATGTACTTGGGTACCTCATTAGGCCTCGTTGTCGGGACCCAATTTTACAACCCACCTAAGCTATGCTTAAGAGGGGTGTTGGAGTGGGCTTTCTAGTCCTAACTTCTTTACTTTGTCTCTCTTTTGGGGGGAGTTTTTTCCCATTGGGTTTTCTCCTTTACTCCACTTATTGAGAGTTGCATTGTATGTGGGTACCTCATCAGGCCTTGTTGCCGAGACCCATCTTTTCTTTTCCACCCACCTAAGCTACGCTTAAGGGGAGTGCTGGTGTAGGATATTAATTATTTCATTTACCTATTAAATGGATAATTCCTACACTTTAGATTTAGCTTACTTAGGTGTGATAAGAGGTTAAGAGGGTGAGAAGGTGAGTTCCACTTGGAGTTCAGCTGAGTACCACTGTGAGTTCTCTTTTGAGTTCTACAGTGAGTCAAACTTAGTTCCACAGTGAGTTCTCCTATTAGTTAACTCCCCCTACTCTTTCTTTATATTCCTCTTCACCATCCTATTGCAATAGAGCAACCAAGAGCTGTGCAAAGCATGCAGAGCAAATAATTGGTAAGCAAGGCATTTAATATAGAAGGCAATTATTGCACATCTTCTTGCATGTTTCTAAATACAGACAAGGTCATCATTGTTGCAGAATACTTGTGTGCTCACTCTACCAGAAGATCACCTACTAGCTTATTCTGACAATTATAAGGTTATCATTGCTTCTAGTCCCTATTCACAATTCTAAGTCTAGAGTAGAAGAGGGGAGAGATTTCGGGGTCTCATGGCAAAATCGGGCTTGGCAAAGGGGTTACAATTTACTTTACTCATCACCATTGCCCATTGTTTCCCATTTGGCCCTATACTCTTCACACCGTCATCCCCTTCTGGCAAAAGAGATAACACATGATGTTAGTATCCATGTACTAAGGATTTTTATTGAAATTAATTTAAAAATTGTAGGGTTAATTTATTGATACTTGTTACCCTCCCAGTATGGATGTACCCATAGTTCACATACCCGTACTCGGCAAGTACTCGCGCAACCCCTAAAAATTTAGTTGTCAAATACTCGATAGCCACTTGCCATTATTCGACAACTTAAAAAATACTTAAAGGACAAAATTTTTTGTATCTCGCATTTTTTCAGCATTCTGGACACATTTATAGGGGTTTGTGCATGTTTTTTATGTTTTGGATGCATTTTGGATGCATGTTGGCTGCGAGACATAATATTCACAGTGTGTGGTGAGTACTGGCACAATACTCACTGAGTACTTGGTGAGTATTGTGCCAGTACTGGCCATAGGCCCAAAACAAAAACCCACGATTATTTCCTGCCATTAGTCGCCTGCAGTCTCACTCAACAAGTACTCGACCACTTAGTGAGTACTCGTTGAGTATGTAAACTGTGGTTGTACTTATTCACCACAATACCATGAACAAGTGTACAGACAAAATATGATGACAAACACATGCATATAATTTAAATAATGTAGGGTTGACTTATTGATACTTGTTACCCTCCCAATATGGTTGTAATTGTTCGCTACAATACCACAAACAAGTCTACATACAAAATAATAGGACACACACACACAAAAATTATGTCCATATAGTAGTTTGTTTTTTAAATTGTTTTTGTCATAGCAAGCCCAAATTATGTCGGGGCTTGTTTAGCTGTTGAAAGTTAAGGTTTTAATAGTCATTGAGGACAAGGCATTACATCAATTTTGTTAGACATTGATCTTCTATTTGTCGAGCCACCATTCTAGGGTGAGTAACTACCATACATACATTGTCTTTTTGCAAATCCGAAAGATGTTCTTTCATAGGGATGACACTATTCTTACCACGTAGTCATCAGGTCAAGCCAAGAGTTACATGCTCTTCTCTGAAATTTCATCACTTCAAGAAAATGTTATAGAGTTTGTAGAGGGAAATATGGTTATCAAAACCATAAACGTACTGCTCTTACAACTTGGTGAAAAGGATGCATCAATACACACTTTTTCAAGACATTGTCGCCCTCTTGCAACATCAACATGATCATGTGGACTCCACACCTATTGCACCTAGCTCACCTCCTATCATCATTTCCGACTCTGGCATGCATCCCTTGGATGTTCTCTTGGAATGTGATCTTTCCCTAGACCATTGAGTTGTCTTCAAACCTTGATGTACATATGGTTGCCAATTTTGCAGCACACACTCCTAATCACAATGTAGAATTGTTTACATCCTTTGAGAAGCACACTATTGGTATTGGTTCCCACCTATTCCACATAATAGGATTAATTGGTAAACATGCACAAGGCATTGTTATGCCCATCCAAATTCGTTGTTGGGTTGTTTGTCACAACATTGGCTACTAAGCATATGCTTCATCTTGTGTAGGACCACTTCATGAGAGCTTTGCATCAATGCTTTTGCACTCTACCCTTGTAGAGGACATTGAGAAACATAACCCTCTTGCATCGAGGCACACAATCTCTTCTTCTGATCTTCATTTAGATTTTGTTAGGCATGAGAAATGTGACACTTATTCAGATTCATCCAGGCATGAGACCTAGCAGGCATCCTAAGAGCTCAACACTTGTTTTTATTAGCTCCTCACTTTCAAAAGACCAAGAGCACTATTTCCCACTAGCACTTGGGCACTCTAGCTCTCCTATTGAGGTTTAGTTAAACTATTATTTGCATATGCCGGTTGTGAGCATGGCAGAGAATCATATAGAGGCCTCCACTTCTACTATCCATATTCATCTTGGATGGATTAACGATCAGTAATGGCAGCATTGTCAACATTTCTTGCAAGGACTCTACAAGTGTAGCTCATCCACAACTCAACTACATTAACATACCTTTCTTCCTTCCTTCTTGTAGTAGTGCTGCTTCTTTGAGCACCTTAATGATGACATTGGCTAGGCATCCCCACCAGATTATAGTTGAAGCATTTCAGCAGAGTTTTTTGACTGATTTGTGAGTTATACAAGGGCTTGTTTGTGTCCTTTTCTCCTCCATATTTTGTCATCCAACATCTTTTAGTTGGTAGTTTGGCTTTTCGTGACATTGGGCAGGCATCCCTGCCAAGTTTATTGTTGAAGCATTGTATTGGAGGTTGATCAATTTACAAATCACTTTTGACTTGTTTGTGCCCACTCCTCATAAAAGTTTGTTTGATCGAGTTGCAAGTTATGTATGGACTTGTTTGCATCTTCGTCTTCTGCTTTCAACATTTTTGTCACTTGTTTCACCATAGTTGGTTTTTATCTTTTGCATGTTGCTTGTGCATGTGTACCTCAACTTATTCAAAAAGCACTTCCTACTTCTTGGATCAACATCAAAATTTGAGTCTTCATCCCTTCAGATTTCTTTGTGATCTTAAAGTACTTGTCACTATGGAGGGATTGTTTGGAACTCCTCCTTGGTTTGTACATGGGTACCTAACAGGGCATAGTTGTTGGGATCCATTCCGATTTTTTTTTCTCATTCCTTCCCCAAGTTAATCTTATGAGGGGATGTTAGAGTAATACTCTAGTTATAAGCTTAACTTGGATACATAGTTGTTGTCTTATCTTAGGTAAGCATACTTTGAGTTACTTTAACCCAAGTGTTGTATACACATGGGTGATTTTGGTTAGCATGCACATGCCAAATTAGAATGTGTGCACATAGTCAACTTTATTAGGTGTGCACATGTTCACTATTCCTTTGGCAACTATTGTTGACACTTTGCACATGGCTAGACAATATTAATTTTGCAACTAAGCTGGTTTCATACTGCCAAATATAAATCCACTCATATCCCCTTAAATGCTATAATTGAGGGTAGGGAATGGCCTTTTGAGAGCCATAAGAAATAATAAGATAAAGCGAGAATATGGGAGAGCTATGAGAGGCAATGATGTACATGTATTTTGTTGATAATACATTGTCTTTGTTGAGGCAACTATTAGCATGATGTGTGGACTATGTGTGTAGTGTTCCTGCCATCCTCTACATCAGATGAATGGAGAATTCTAACAATGAGCATGTTATAATCCATCTGGGACTAGGGCTTGTTACTCCCAAAATTGGTCTTACCATGGTGTTGTTTCTAGTTACCTTTAACAAAAAAGAAAAAAAAAAAACTTGGTTGACTTTTGTGAGTTTGGTGTTATGATTGATAAGGGGTATGCTATGCTTTTATTTTACTTTCATTGTAATTGAGATTTTTACATTTCCCAAAAGTGATATGTTCCTAAACTTTCCTTTTATCATTTTGGTAATGACTCTTTTTATTAATTGGAGATCTCATCCAAAATCTTGGAATTTGGCTATTTTGTCAAAATTAGTTAAATCAAGTACGTGGAATATTCAATATGCCAAAAGGGAAGCTAATCGTATTTGGGGTTCTTTGGGTCAAGAGTCCATTTTCTTCAAGAATATTTGAACATTCAAGGTAAAATTTCATTGTTTTGAAAGTGGCATATGTAGTAAGGAAAAAATGAATCGTTATGAATCTTGATAAGGTGGGTCCTAGATAGGAGCTTTATCTAAGGTTTTTAGTGTTGATATGTTAGATATCACAATTTCACAATTGCAGGGATATGCATCTTTGGTACGAGAGATAGGTATGAAGATGTCCCTTGTACCTGAAGACATCTACGAGGGATGTTAGAGGTCTCTTGGCCATTTTCTCCTCAAAAAATACCGTACCTTAAATAAGCACGTAAAAATTGTTATAAAAAAGACAAAATGCAACATGTTTTACCATAACTAGTTGAGATTCGAAGTTTTTTCCACCAAATTTGTAGTCGAAGAGTTTGTCATAAGAAATAATATGAATATTTAAAGTTTTAACTTTTAATAAGTTTTAAACACTATTTATGTTTTTAATAAGTAGGGGCTGCCATTGCCATTCATGGCAATGCCCTGCATTACCTACATTGTCGTGAATGGTAATGCCTTGCGCATTGCCGAACAAGGCATTGTTGTTCTCGGCAATCGCTGCATTGCCACCCCAATAATTGTTGACACTGTGGACTGCACCCTTTAAAAGAAGACTCCGCTTCTTTTTTCCACGCGGCACAATGGAGACAATCCTCTTGTTGTGGGTAGCAAGTGTGAGGAATGAATCTCTAGATTAAGGGCTAGCTCCCCTTGATGCACCTTTGAGGTCCTTAACTTCTACTGCTAATAATGGGGGGGGGGCGGGGCGGCTGAAAAGAGAAAAGGATGTTGCAAAAGCAGAACCTAACTAAAATTATTGATGCACCAAAATGATTCGATCTACTCATCTTTTATTAACACTTTACACCAAAAGGAGCGAATAGACACTTCATTTGAACAAAAGACCAGACTGCATGAGTGTTTTAACAAGAGGTTTAATAGAGTTATAATGAAGAACTTACCATAGGTGCTCTAGAAGCACACTGTTAGATGGCTACTCCTTTGCCTCTATACTCCAACTTGAGCACTTCCTGTTAACCTGCAGAAGATCTTGGATACACTAGATATACTGGCGTCGACCTATGAAAGCATTAAAATAAATGACTAAACACAAGGTAACAAACAAAGATATGCAAAAGTATAAAGAATCAGATAGAGGTAAAAACGCTTCTTTTGATTAAAAGGCAAAATTGCCAGGCCTTCGCCATACACAAGAGAGAGATTTTTTTTTAAAACTGAGAGGTTACAATATATAGAATTTAGAGAAAGACTCTTTACCCTTTCAAAGAACAGGCGGCCCATAATGTATTAAACACCTTGGTAGGAGGAATCCTTTCATGTTGCTGTCATCTTTTTATAAATGCGCCTGAAAGAACCATGTTGTAGATGTCATAGACATTGACTTTGCTGCTCAAACTGCATTAAATGTTCCTGCTAAAGCATGGGTCTCTTTATTCTTTGAACGACAAGGCCGCCTCTCTATGAAAACTCGTGCAACCGTCTGCTTATTAATGCTAAACAAAGAAAAAATGGGTTGCTCTATTGAATGCTTGCACAGTTCCCTTGATGGTTGTTTGGTAGAGACTATTCCATCTGCAAGCAATTACTTCCCCTGCCGACGCCTCCTTTGCCCCTTGGACTGATCTGGTTCGTTCCTGCACTTGGCTGGATGCGTCTTCCAGAACGTTTCAAACGTTGTCTTATGTGTGCATAGCCGCGTTCTGGATTTACTGTTCTGCTCTCTCTTTCTTTGCTATTTCTTGTCTTTTCCTTGCAATTCAGGCTCTCAGGGCTATTCTTTGTCTCCTCTCGGGCTCCTTTCTTGGTGGGTCGCTAAGTCCATCTTCGGGTCTCTGAGCCTTTGAATTCCTTTGGGCAAAACATCCTAAGGAATTCTTCCTTTTCTCGCTGCCTTGACACGCACTTTTAATGACGCTTTAGCTCGCGCTCTGGAATTCTTTCAGGCATTTTGTCCGAAAGAAATGTGCTTTAGCTTTTCCTCAACTGTTAACCCATTTTCATAAATTTGACATGTGCGGGCCCGCCCTTAAACATTTGAAAATCAATGACTATCTTATCACCATAAAATTGACGTTTACGGGCCCGTCACCATTTGAAAACTAACGACTCTTTTGCTACCTTGAATTTGACATTCGCAGGCCGGTCACCAGACATTTGAACTTTCAACAGCGAACTTACCATGTTGAAGTTGAAGTTCTCAGGCCCGTCACTACCCTTTAACAACTTCCTCGACCTTAAGCAAACGAACTTTTCCGAAGGGAAAGTGACCCTTCAGAAAAATGGAAAAGGTCCTTTTTGATGGCCAAGTGTCTTCCGAAAGGGCACTTACCCTTCGAGTTTTTTGCCTTTCGAATTTCTTCAGACATTT
Source organism: Torreya grandis (assembly GCA_037957365.1). Lineage (NCBI taxonomy): Eukaryota > Viridiplantae > Streptophyta > Pinopsida > Cupressales > Taxaceae > Torreya > Torreya grandis. The sequence continues at coordinate 1,246,794 of JARHVA010004269.1, read as the reverse complement.
TGTCCGAAGAAATTCGTCCCTTAGGTTTTTCATGGATTTTCTTCGGACAAAATGTCCGAAGAAATTCTTCTTTATCTTCAAACTTTCCCCAAAGGAAAACCCCCCTTTTTTGGTGTTTTGGCTTGACCCTTTGCAAATGGACCTTCTGTCCTCCGCAATGGCACTTTGGGTCGAAGGTTGTCTTTCGAAACTTGCTTGAACGGTTCCATTTGTTGCTTTTCTGCCCTCCGCAAGGGTATCTGACCTTCGGAGTTTTGTAAAAGATTTATGTCCCTTTGAAACTGGTCCATCTAACTGTTGATAAAGGCTTGCCCGGGGTAATTTGCTTGCCCTATGGAACTCCTTGAAACGAAATGAGTTCCAGATCAACCCAAAATACCTCAAATCACTTGGTTTTTTATAGAAACGGACCTGCCACAAGGGGAAAACCCAAAAATTGCAGTAAGGTGAATTCATTAGAAACTGGGTAACAGGTTTTGCAAGAAAAGAAAGAGGGGAGCCTAATTTTGGCCTGCAGGACCAAAATTGGTCAACAATAATGCTAGCCTAAGTTTTACATTTTTAAAAATGTTTATAATTTATTAATAATTATTTTAAGTTTTCAAGAGTTTAATAAATTATTATTATTTTTTAAATAGTTTTAAGTTTTTTAATATATTTAATTTTTATTTAAAATGGTTTAAAATTTCAATAGTTTTTTATATATTTATTAATAACTATTTAATGTTTTTTCAATTTGTATTTTTATTTAATTATTTGTGTAATTATTTTTTATGTTTATTTTTATTTAATTCTAGTTTAGGTATTAAATTTTATTATTATTATTATTATTATTATTATTATTATTATTATTTTAAATTATATGTATATCTATGGGTATACCTTTATATATATATATACCTATATATGTATATACCCCCATATATACATATATAGTTACATGCATATATATCCATATATGAGTATATATATACCCATATACACATATATGCATATACCTATAAATGTATATATATACCCATATATATGTATATACATATACCTATATGTATGTATATATACATATACAGATACATATGTATACCTATACATATACATATACCTATAAATGCATATACATATATATGTATACTTATACATATACATATGTATATGTATAGGTATACATGTATATATATACCCATATATATATATATGTGTGTGTATACATATATATATATATATATATATATATATATATATATATATATATATATATATAAATACGTATACATATATGCATATATATAGGTATATACGTATATGTACATATATATGTATATACATATATAGGTATATGTATATACATATATGGGGTATATATATACAAATATACTTATACATATACGTATACATATAAATATACATATGTATATGTATAGGTTTAGGTACGGGTACAAGGACAAAAAAAATTTAGAAACGTGAAAATGTCATTTTTCAACAACCTTGATTTGGAAATGCCGTCGAAACGTCAATACATTTTATATGTATAGGTATATGAGGTACGGGTACAAGGACAAAAAAAATTTTAGAAACCTGAAAACGCCATTTTTCAACAACCTTGATTTGGAAATGCCATGGAAACGTCAATACATTTTATATGTATAGGTATAAAAGACAAAAAAAATTTAGAAACGTGAAAACGTCATTTTTCAACAACCTTGATTTGGAAATGCCGTGGAAACGTCAATACATTTTATATGTATAGGTATATATATAAAGGACAAAAAAAAATTAGAAACGTGAAAACGTCATTTTTCAACAACCTTGATTTGGAAATGCCATGGAAACGTCAACACATTTTATATGTATAGGTATATACATATACCTATACATATAAAATGTGTTGACGTTTCCATGGCATTTCCAAATCAAGGTTGTTGAAAAATGACGTTTTCACGTTTCTAAATTCTTTTTGTGTACCCGTACCTAAACAACATAAAATCTAAGATACTGATTCATTCAAAATAGCAAAAGAACATGGCCTGGGGATGTACCCGATCCGGATATGGGTTTGAGTCCTTTGAAGAACGACCTAGGTTTGTCTTGGATGACTAGGGTTCATGTAGAAGAACCCGGGCGAACTTGTGTCGCCCAAGATGAACCTATGTTGCCTAGGATGCACCTGGGCAGAACCTAAGAAGAACCCGGGCATAATATGAGTGTAATTTTTATTTTATTTTATTTTTTTTCAAATTTTGACATAAAGCAAGGAGGATGACTATTTTGGTATTGTAAGCTTGCATAGCAGTTGTGGTTCAGCCTTTCAGAATAATATTAGTTATTTCCAAGTGTCATCTATTATCATATTCAATGGAGGGAAGTTCTATTCCGTGACCTTTTGGTTTTGTACATAGTCTGCCTGCATCTTGGGTTCTATAAGCTGACTTTCTGCACTTTTATTCCACTAGAAAGATGAAATGTAATTACATTTGAAGTTTGATTGTTCCAGAAGGGATTTTAGAAACATATGTTTTCCTATATGTTACTTGTGGTGTTAGTGGATTGGGGAGGAATTCCGAGCTTGGTCATTATAGGTGGAAACCCTAGGGTATAAAATATTAACAACATTTAAGGTAACGAGAAAAAGTCCTCTTCTTCTCGAAGGAAAATCTGAAACACTCTTGAAAGCATGTCAGCTAGGCTCCGACCTAAAAATCTATTTTGATTATACTTCTAGAGAAAACAACATAAAAATATATTACAACATTGGGGGAGGAGGTTTGGAGGACTTCAGTTCGCATGTCGTGAACGCTCATCATAATGAGCGATGGATTAGGATTAGAATTTAGATTGATTAAAAGTGTAGTTGAGAGCTCTCATTTTCTCATTTCATACTTACCTTCCATTGTTAGAATTTCTATATTTTTTATTTTTTATATATTTTTTGTACGGCCGAACCCAAGCTGTACCCATAGCAATTTTTTTTTTCCATGCTAGCGAACCCGAATCGGTAACTTAGCAAATAATGTGATTGCACATTAAATAGGGAAGGTTCATTTCTATTTTAAAGATAAAGATAGTTTCCAGGTCACTGCCAAGCGAGACACCAATTTGGTGTATGTGACCCTCCTTGTGGGAGCTCTATGCAATTATTTTTCTCTTTCTTTCAGAAATATTGTTCAACATGGTGTGCATACCCTATCCCCCTACGTATTTGAATTTGTGCCTCTTGAGTACACATGCCTTTGCCATTTCCTGGTATCAAAAACATAAAGTTCGCAATATCTACTATCACCTATGATCTATCTTGTAGGTGGAAGTAGTAGAAGGTGTATTAGCCCATCTCTCTTCTTGTGTTTGTTCCTCTTCCTCAATGACCAACATCTTTGCCTCCAAATATGCTTGATCCAATCTGATTCTGGATCATTTTCATCCAAATAAATGGGCTGTAAGTTAGTCATAATGTGTTTTTGGTAAAAGTTGTAGTGTACAACCTCTTCCAAGTCGATATTTCGCGCTTCTTAGAATTTGTGGTTGAACATATTCTAATTGCACATATTGGCTCGAAATCATTGGATAGTTGAATCAAAACTTGAATGACAATCTTTTGCAAATTACATGTTTTAATGCCATAATCCTCCCACCATTTATCTAGAATTATAAATTAAAAATTAAATTAAATTAAAATAAAATAAAATTCAGTGATAGACAAAAATTAATAGGCATTGTCACCAACATACCCGAATTCTTGGGGCCACTTCTTTAACTTAGGCAAACATTTTAATTTTTCCTAAAGATTGCCAGCAATTTTTTGTTTTGTTTTTTAAATTAATCTTCGTTGCTTTTCAAATTAATTATCCTTTGTAAATAGCTGGCCTTCATTTTGTATATATTTTATCCATTTTCAAGTGCTCATAGTGTTCTATCTTTTATTGTTTTAGTACTAAATTTTAAAAGATCACTCGACTAACTATCTAAGTCTTAATTAAAAGTCATATGGAGTCAACGTTCATGAGATATTGACAAGTTTGTAATATCCCTTTCTAGATAATTAATCAACTCTAAAGTTTATTGCGATTCCTTTTCAATACTTGATATCAAATAAATACTAAAACATCCCACATGTAATATTGATATTGAAAATCTATTTAAAATCTTTATTGTATTGAATGAAAAATACAAATGTTTACACAAACAGTTCATCAACAACATAAAATCCTTTTATATGATATGAAACCCTTGTTTATTATTAATATCCAACAACATAACACTTACAAGAGCAATGCTGGATAGTATAGCTTACGATAGGGTTTGATGATTGATTTTAATTTTCTATCAGCAGTAGATGAAGGTAAGGCATGTTGGGCGTTGTAACAGCTGCTGTATAAACTATGATGGTAGCAACAGGAGGGTTGTGTTGGGGTTTGAGGAAGCTTCCAATGGTATGGCGGGCACAAATGTTAATCACCAATACAACTATTGCTGCCCTGAGTGGTACAACCAACCATGAACCTCAATGCAATCACAATTTGCAGTGCATTAGTGGATGGTAAACAATACCCAACCTTCACAATTTTGGGAATTGATAGTAACCTCTAGCGAAATTGAAAACTAGAATTTGATTCTGATCTGTCAGCACAAATATGGTACCTGAATGGAATCACCTCAATGGGTTAGAGGGTTTTCATCTTCAGATGAAAAGATTGAACACAATGGCTCAAGCTTTGGATTAAGGTTTGACTGTCAAAATTGAATAATGAATAATAATTCTTTTGAGCCCAACTCCTTTTATAACTTCCCTTTTTCAATTTTACCCTAAAAGTATTTAAAAATACTTTTAATAAAATATTACTTTTCATCCACTTAATAATATTTACTTTCTGGCCCTATTTAATAATAATAATACATAAGTATTCTTTATGTTATAAAATAAAAGTGACAAGCCAACTTAAAGTATCATCATTAATTATTTCCATAATTAAATATGTTGAAAATGGGACATGACAAAGTTTCAATATCCCCTCATCCTTCATCCCATGAGAAACTCTAAATAAACAAAACAAAGTAAAGCAACGAGAGACCAGGAATGCGTGAGATGGAGACAAGGGTCTCTATCTTGTGCTTTCTCATCCCCACGTTTTAAAAGATTTTGTAGATGATAATTAATCTAACAGGATTTGAAATGACAAGTTGACGAGATGGGGACACTTGTCTCCATCTTGCATCCTCTCAAGCATTGTTGAAAAGGATTAAAGTATATATTTTTAAAGTAACATAGGATTGTGACACTTATTATAACACCACACACATGCAACACAGAAGAGTTAAATGGGAGCAAACACAAACTCGATTACTATTCCGACCATGACATGTTGCGGGATTAAGACAAGTGTTCTTATCCCATGGCATTTGATTCTCTTTGTTTTGATTTTCAAGTGTAATTTAAATTTATCATCAGATGGAGTCAAATAAGTACAACAATCACACTAGGAAAAAGTCAACTTACCTGGTCTAACAATAGAAGTATGGCAAACACAATAGTCTTCCATTATTCAATCAAACACTTTTAGTCAATGTATCCTTTTTAGAAACCAAAACAAAGTAAACATATCAAAGTCCTTAGTCAATACTTGCCAGGGTTGCTGATCTTAGTCAGATGCACTAATGTCAACATTGTGGTCTAACTCAATTCCCCTCTTTTCTGCCCTAGGAATTTTCTTATTTCAAAAGAAAGAGAGAGTGCAGTGGCTGATGTATTGATTGGGGTCATTGATTGGTATTTATATGGTTGACATTGAAGTATCCCTCTCAAGATAAAATATGAATTTTGATTTTTATTGCCCTTAATTCTGAAAATTCATTCAAATACCAAAACAAAACATGCTATACGAAATATCAACAATTCACAAGTGTTATCTTTATTTCAGTCAATTACATACATAGAAAACATTCTGAAAACAATTATGGAATATAAAGATAACATAATAAAATCAGAATATTAATTTTCCATGATTTTTCCATCAAACCCTAACTTGGAACAACATAAAGGTGGAATCTTTCCTTGAAACCCTAGATGGAAATGTCTCGGAATAGTATAGCAACCTCAAAGGCATAAAGATTGTATTTTACCAGAAATCCTAGCTGAAAATAATAATCGAACAGTATGGCAACATCAAACGCTAGTTGTAGCAGTACGACAGCCTTCAAAATAGTATGGTAACCCTTAAAAACCAACGACCAACTCAACAAAGTCAAATCATAGTGTAGAAAAGTCAATGCCCATATACGACAATCCTAAAAAGTCAACGACCAAGTACAATAGTGAATACTGACATCGTGAATAGTGACAACAAGCTGAAATGTCACCGCGGGAGAATATTTTCATACTTTCCTGAACTATTATAGCCCCATACACATACATAAATCAGCTTTTATATACTTGTGTGATGGATTTCCTCTGAATTTGAAAGCTTTGGTGTAATCCCTAAATGAAATTACCAAATGGGTTTGAGGGTTTTCATCTCCAACCTGTGCACATGGAGGTTTTCATCCTCTGTGTAAAATATTTACGTTGTTGCCCCAAATTTGCAAAACAAGGGTTTTGTATAAGTGTTTGAATGAATGATTTCTTTTCCACCCAATACATTTATTATTCACTTTTCCATTCCAACTCTAAAAGAAATTAATATTTATTTTAATTGAATATTCATTTTTTTTCCAACTTATGAATATTAATTACTTTTTGGCCATGTATCGAATATTTACTTTTGACCCCATTCCATGATAATAAATTGTCATTTTCCAAATTTATAACTTAAAGTACCTCTTTGGACAACTTAATAAATTATTATTAGATTATTTCCCTTTTAAAACCTCTCCCTTTAACCTATGGGAAATAAAAATAGGCTACGGGTCCTCTGATTTCATTAATTTGAGAAAGGGGATATCATCCCCCCTATTGGACATAAGAGTGAAAAATGACCCTTAGCCTTATTCTTTGGTGTTTCCCTTAGGCTAAGGGAAAGAGGACTTAAAAAGGAAGCATTGACTCCTCTTCAAATTATTAAAAAGTACCTTTTGTTTAAGTTCTAATTTTAAGTTGATGAGGGGGCTTTTTGTGTTAATAGGACTCACATAGCCATTAAGTGATTTTAAAAGAAAGTTAACCTTATAACATTTTGCACTTTCCCTTCAAATGGAGCGTCCAACTTGAGGAGTATGGTATATAAGGAGGATTGTGATTCATTTGAAAAGGTTATGCATGATTTTGATAATTGAAATTGTAAGCTTAAGCATGAAAATGCTTAACTTATCCATTGAGGATGAAACCCTTCAATGGAAGTTGGAGTAAGGATGGAAACCCTTACATTCATCTAGAGCATCTTCATTCAGGGGTTGCATTGAGCTCCATTAGACCTGATTTGGCAGAATTTCTATTTGTGTAAGGCAAAATATTCACCATTCTTGGCACGTGGCAACAAGGGACTCATTCTCCAAGGTTGACAATTTGGTTTAGGGCTGCAAGACAGGTAATGAACCTCAGTTAAGGGTGCAATGCAGGTGTTGGAGGCTGAATTTTGTGATTTTCTAGGGTTTTGGTTGTGTGGGATGGCATCGATCCACTCCTAGAGGAAGGGCAACCCCCTTTGGGGTCTATATTAACCTACTTGAGGGTTGTTTATGCCCAAATAACAACTCTAAATATTTGATAATTTTCTATTAATTTTAGTAGTATTTTCCAGCTAAATATGCATCAAAAAAATCCATAAACAAGGTATTTACTATGGTAATATTATTCAAGACTTGTGAGTGAAGATTTGAGGTTAAAATATTCTATTTGTGCCCTAATTGTTCAACTCCAACATTCATCCTTTTGGCTACGGTTTGGAGTATTAATAATTAAAAATTCATATTTGTTTGGCTAGGGTTTGATATATTTAAAAATCAGAATTTGCACGTGTTGTTAAGGTTTGTTGGTAAATCCCTTTGTTCTAATTTCAACTTTAAAAGGGACATTTCAGGGGGCATTACAGTCTGCCCTTCCCAGAATTGTTTACCCACAAGCAATTACAAACTGGGATGCTCAAGAATTTTTGCATCCTCCCAAGTAGCATCCTTTGTTGGTAGATCCTTCAAATGCATCAGATACTCTGTGATAGTTATTTTCCATAATTTCTTTGCTCTAACATCCAATATAGCTTCAAGAACTAAGATGAGTTTGCCTTCATCATCTAAGGGAGGCATCTTGAAAATGAAGTGTTGTGATGTGTTTACTACAAGTTGCAATAACTTGAATAGTTCTCCCTTAAACTTAGAAGCAATGCTTAGCCTCTTGCAATCTGTCCCATTTACTCTTCATCGAGGACTCCTGAACCTCTGAGATTCCTTATTTATATTGATTGCAAACAATTGCAACAACCTACAATTGGTTGAGGATAGTAGTTGGAACAGATCAAAATGCACCAAATTCCTATTTTTTGTGCATGTTGATGGTACAACTAAGGCTAATGTCGCATATATGCGTATTTTATAATTAGATAAATCACAAACCAAAAGGAAAATAATCCTATAAACTGAAGCTGCCCATGCCATGTCTTGCAACGTAATAGACTCATCTAGGAAAAGACTCCTCCAAGCATGGCACACGTTCCACTGAATCTTATCACCATCCTTTGAAATTCACAATGCACATTCTGCCAACAGGGATATAGGTAACAAATCAAACGTTCGACATTTTTCTGAATCCATACTTCCAGCATTGTGACATAACAAATCACAAATAATTGCCAATGCCCACGTTGTTGTGGTTCTGAATAATATTGAAGTATCATGTGTATTAGATACAATGACATTCACAGGCTCTCCCAGTCTATCATTTCTTGTAGAAATCTACATAAAACTTACTATCACATCATTTTCTTGGCACACAGCTGTTCTGACATAAGGTATATCATCATTTGATGTTGCACTTATAATAGAAGAAATAATGCAAGACTATTTGCTATTAGGAAGCAAAAAGAAGGTAGAAGATGTCAAACCAGCAAAACATGTAAGAGGAGTTGCTCGAATCATAGGAGCAACATGCACAAGGGTTGGAGGTAGATGCCTCTCCAATGCTTCTATCCACTGATTACAGCCAAATCCTTTTTTTGGGAGCATTTTGGCAGGCTTCCCTACCTTTCAACCTCCATTTGAAAACACTTGTATTAGCAAAAGCATATGTATTCCCCTTGATAGAATTAGGCCTCAAAGAAAAACAAGAAAAGGTGGCTTGATCAAACCTAATGATATCATTCACTGCCATGACCTTCTGCTCAAGTTTAACAACAATCTAGGGAAACAAATAGAAACCAGGATCCCACTCCTTTGTGCATAGCCAATTCTATATTTGAGTAAAAGGATCTATATGCTCTTCACTGCAAGTTACATCTTTTACTTTTTTCCCAGTTTTATATTACTTTCCATGATGACAAAAATATTGAAAGGACATAATGTAAAGTGAATCTATGTTATTACAATCTCTTTAATTTTTTGAATCGTACTCATAGGAGTGATTGAGATGCTTACCTTTTTCTTCTTGGACGAGGTTAAGCTAACCCTTTCTGGTATCAAGTGGATAATAGGATCAATCATTCCAACTTGCAAACTCAGAGTTATGTGCTTTGTGCTGGCAATGTTTACTTCATCCAATGTGCATTTCTTCATCTCCTTGATTTGAGTACTTTTCAAACTTAGGGTTAGATCTTCGATGTCTACTTCATATAAGGCATTTATGTAATTTTTACCGAGAGTGGCAACTTTTTACATTTTTACTTCTTGGAAAGGAGTTGTAGCATCATATAAAGGATTTAGGTAGTCTTTACTCAAAGTGGTAACCTTTACTTGTGCATCCTTTCTCACATTACATTTCATATCTTCTACTTGCATGGCAAATTCCTGATGCATTTGTTCAATGATCTCTATTTGGGCAATTTCTTGTGACTAATTTTTCTTCTTTCTTATGCTCCTCCCTCACAATTTGTTCCTCTTGAGGTTCTGATGTATCCAACACTTTGCCTAGTTCTATGGTCTTCTTTTTTGGCTCTTTTGAGTCTTCATCTGACTAGTCGTCATAGTGTAATTGTCCACTTCTTTTCTTCATCAATTTCATGAAGTTTGGAAAAGATATTTCTTTCTGAATATCTACTGGAAGAGCTCTATATTCAGCATGATTGGCAATAATGTCATGATTCACAGGTTGACAAGATCAAGGTTTGATATCACTGAAGTATCCCTTTCAAGATAAAGTATGGACTTTGATTTTTATTGCCCTTAATTCTGAAAATTCATTCAAATACCAGAACAATACATACATTACAAAATACCAACTCACAAGTGTTTTCTTTATTTCAATCAATTGCATACAAAGAAAACACTCTGAAAACAATTATGGAAGATACAAATAGCATAATAAAATTAGAATATTAGTTTTTCTTGATTTTTCCACCAAACCCTAACTTGGAATAGTATAAAGGCATAATCTTTCCTTGAAACACTAGCTGGAAATGTTTCGAAACAGTATGGCAGCATCAAAGGCATATAGATTGTATTTTTGCTGAAAACTTTAGTTGAAAATAATACTTGAACAATATGGCAACATCGAACCTAGTTGCAACAGTACGATAATCTTCAAAATAGTATGGTAGCGCTTAAAAACCAGTGACCAGCTTAGCAAAGTCAAATTTTAGTGTAGAAAAGTCAATGCCCAGGGACAATAGGGCTAGAAAGTCAATACCCAGGTACAATAGTGAATAGTGACATGAATAGCGACATGGTGAATAGTGATGTCAAGTTGAAATGTCATTATGGGAAAATATTTTCATAATTTTCTGAACTATTGCAGCTCCATACATACACATTTATAAAACGGCCTCTATGTACCCATGTGATGGATTTCTTCTGAATTTGAAAGATCTAGTGTAATTCCGGAATGAAATTACCAAAGGGATTTGACGGTTTTCATCTCCAAGCATGTGCACATGAGGGGTTTCATCCTCTGTTTAAAATATTGAAGTTGTTGCCCCAAATTTGTTAAACAAGGGTTTTATAAAAGTGTTCAAATGAATGAATGATTTATTTTCCACTCAATACTTTTATTATTCATTTTTCCATTCCAACCCTAAAATAAATTAATATTTCTTTTAATTGAATATTCACCTTTTTCCAACTTATGAATATTAATTACTTTTTAGCCATGTATCCAATATTTACTTTTGGTCTTATTAAATAATAATAAATTGAGTGTCATTTTCCAAAGTTATAACTTAAAGTACCTTTTTGGACAATTTCAAAAATTATTATTAGATTATTTCCCTTTTAAAACCCCTCCTATAGCCTACAGGAAATAAAGATAGGACATGGATCCTTTGATTTCATTAATTCGAGAAAGGGGACATTATAGACATGGCACTAGTTGACCTAGTCAAATCATCACCCTGGATAATGTTGACATTAAATCCCATATTGGTCCAAAGAGAGAAATAGGTCATCCTACAATCAAAAGTTTAGGAATTTCACGAGAAATAGGATGATGATGCTAGAATGATGTCGTAGGAATAATGATTTCATTAACCTTTTGGGGTATAGTTTGTGTCTCTTGTCACTTCTCACATCTCAAATTGTCTTCTCGAAATTTAATTATGGAGTTGACTATCTCATTTTGAAATGGAGGCCTACTTGGGGCGGAAATTATAGGGTGGTTGTTATAGAGATTGAAGAAAATGGAATGTAAAAATTTAATTATTTGCCAACAAATCAGAAGTTTTGGTAGCTTGTGTCATTTTCAAAAATTATTGTGGCATCAGAAGTATGGTCATAGAAATTATATTTATCTTCGGCTTCTGGGTAAATTGAAGATGGTGTAGTTTGCCTAAAATACAAGAAGAATGAGGAGCTTGTGAAGCTTGTATTGCAGGAAATCAGCATAGGGAAGGTTTTGACAATGCAGGTGCATGGAGGGCTATGCAAATTTTAGATTAACTGCATAGTGGCCTATTATTTGATCCCGTGAAGAAAAGATTGATCGGAGGTCCCTTTTAATTTACTGCCTTCATTTATGAATTTCCAAAAAAAAATGAAACTACTATTTAAAGTCAAAGGAAGAAATTTTCAATGCTTTAACATCCTTTTAGGTAAAAGTTGAAAGACAACAGAAATAAGATCAGATTCCTTCAAATAGATTGTAGAGGTGAATAAACGTTAGGATTTCCCATTATTGCAAAGTACATGGCATCCAAAGGAAATATATTAATCTGTATCTCCCTGTACAGAGTGTACTAGTGGAAAGGAAAAATAAAATAATCGTGGAGATGGCTATGATTATGATGAAAGGCATATGTCTCAACCCAAATTCATGTAAAATCTATTCATGCAAAATTTCCTTTTTTGAATAGGTGTCAAGCAAAAATGAACAGGCAAAGATGCAAGAGATCTAGTTCAACTTATGCATTCATTCCTAAAGAGAAAAAGGCATAAGTTGGACAATAGTGGCAGGAGATATATATTTTGGTTGTAAGGATATATCAAATGCCTACATATTGGTTGATGTTCATAACAAGATTCTTGTCAGTAATAATGTGTCAACTTTGATGAAGGCTATGTTACTAGAAACAAGAAACGAGAAATGAAAACTGCAATGAAAACATGTCAAACAATGTAGTTAGGGAGGTTGTGCATATGAAACCATAGTTCCACGGTGTTTCGGGGACGAGGGGATAGGGAGACGCGGGGACAGGACGGAAGGACGGGGTGCCTAAGTTTAGGGATGACGGCGGGGTGACGGCAGGGGAGCGGTGCTGAAATACATATAGCACTTGAAAAATTAGTTATAAAAAGATGTATAAGGATTAAGTATCTGTTTATTGCATTGAACATCAACAATTTAACATTGTAATTTAATGATTTAAGTTTCAAGTTTGATCTATTGAACAATGAACATTAACAATTTAACATTGAACATTAAACAATAAACATTGATAATTGAACATTGAATTTTCAAAATTTCATAATGATGATTCATGATTACAATCAAGTATCAACAATGTTCAAAAACAAAATACAATAGTGAAATACTAAAAGTAAATAGTAATTTTTTTTTGTCAAACTCACCAATGGACCTCTATTCTTTTTCTAGTCTATAGTTTCTATGACAACCTTGGAAAAAAAAACTAGACCGAAAACTTGAAATGCACCTACCCTGAAAGGTAGTCTTTATACTAATTTTCATATTCACAAGAGCTCCAGATTAAAAAATTACAAGTAAATACAAATGACTCAATGGCTAATCATCCCCAATGTGGAACTCCTCATCACTAGAACTGTTGGACTCCGCACGCTCAAGCTCCTCCAAGCTAATACCAACCAGCCCTGTATGTGTAGCATCATCATCAATCTGTGTTGGCTCCTCTGGCTCTACATCCCATCTAGTTATTGGACTCTCCTTGTACGCAAGTGTGTTGCAGTCAATGAGACGCAAGGCACTATGTACAACCACAAGCTTCTCTGCGCTCTTAGAGGTAACCCTGTTCCTCCTCATGGAGTGTATCCAACTATAAGTAGACCAGTTCCTCTCCGCAGTAGAAGAGTTAGAAACCTGGGACAACAAACAAAAGGCTTTTGGGAGGCCTTGGGGGTGGGGGTGGCTCCCACTAGCAATTAGGGTTAGGGTAGAAAGCATAAAAATCCTTTTTTTTAAAAAAATTTGAAAAAAAAAAACACTATTACTTTGTCTTGCATGGGGGACGCCTGGACGTCCCCGGGATGTTCTCGAGTCCCTTGGACATCTAGAAGTCTCGGGGACGTCCCTCCAAAAAGGGGACGTCTCGGGGACGTCCCTCCAAAAAGGGGATGTCTCGGGGACGTCCCCTCTTAGAGGGAGACGCCCCCAGGATGGCGGCAGAACTTGGCGAAGGTGGCGGGACGGTTGGGGGACGTCCTCGTCCCCGAAATGTGGGGTTTTTTTTGGGGGGACGCATCCCCATGGAACTATGTATGAAACAGATTTTTTCCTCTAGATATGTAATTTTCAATTTCAGAAAATAACCCCTACTTGATGTTATAATTATTCTTATATCTTGCTTTTAATAGTAAAAATATAAAGGCTATGCACAAGGACCTTTATAACACATATAGGGGGATCTAGTTTTGCAACTAAAATACAAGAAGCATAGACAAGGAAGAGTGGACAAGGTCAACAATACTCCTATGATTAGTTTCGAGAGTACTCTAGGGAATCTATCCATTTAGTGGTCATCAAGTTTCATACCTAGAGCAAAGACTTTCAAAGCCATTCCTAATGCCAACAACACTCGTATCCTTAGTTTCTATAGTACACTAAGGAATCTATCTATTCACTGGTCATCAAGTGTCATACCTAGAGAAAAGTCTTTTAAAGCCATTTCCTAACATTCACCTGAAAAAAGACATGCTAAATAAATAATATTTTATAAGACTTTTAAGTTATTTTTAAAAAGTATTCAAACTTCAAAATAACATTGTTACACTCAGATTCATGGCATGTAGGCACTCTTTTACACACAACAAAAATTTGTTAAGTAATATTATTTAATTTCCTTTAAAAGCTTTCTGTTTCCAACAATTAAAGATACCCAATGATACTATCTAACTACACTAATGTTAAAAGCTTTAAAGTAGATTATCTTTTAATGGAATTGGAATATTTTGCTTACCGGGATTTGGAAAAGTCAGATAAAGTTACCGTCCTACATGGTGTTCATGCTTCCATATTAGACGAGTCATTTCCCTAGAGGAAAAAATGCTACAAGAATCCCTTGAAACACATGTGGCATTGTGGGCGGTGTTTCATGCATTAAAACATGCAACAAGTCTTTCTCGGTGCATTTATATGGACAACGTTCATACGAGATTGGTATATTTCCAAGTGAATTTAAGATTGAGAAGAAAAGGTTGTATAAAAAGAAAATGAAGTTTTGATTTATTCTATCTAACATGCATTTATGGTTGATTTTAACTTACGGGTATCTGCATGCACTTCTAATCTAGAGACTAACATAATGATATCTTTTAAACATATTTTTGGCCCTCACATTTCCTTAGACATTAATATCTTGTATATAGTGAGTGGAAGTGCTTTGGACCAAAGAATCAGTTCTGGTAGACTTAGGATTATTTATCTCTTTTTTCATATTTATTGGATTGCATATGGACTTCTAACTATGACCTGAACATGATCATTTGTTGGCATGTTAATCATTTCCTAAATTTATGGTTGTACTTATGATGATATTACATTTGCATTTCGATATCACGACCTTATGATTACATTTGGTGGTTGTCAATTATTTGCATGCACTTGTTAATCATCATAACTATTGTCAACCTGGAGCTGCGCCCTGAATCAAAGACGTGCATGAAATGGCCAGTCCTCTATCCGGCTGAAACAATGGGATCTTCTCACGAGGGTGGGTGCCTCAATGGTGATAAGAACATCTAGAGAAGGCTAGTTCTTGTAAGATGTATCAATGAGGATTTCTACTCTATGCTGCGGACTACCATGGAAAAGGGAGAAGGAAACTTTAAGGGGAAATCCTACCTAATAAAGGTGATACACCAGAAGATTGATCCACTCAACTTGGAACCTTGAACATTGAACAATCAAGGGAAAAGGAAGACCTTTGATTTTCAATCAATCACTTATGCATAAATATTTCATGAAGAGGTTCGATCCAATGACCAAAACATGAGGGAAAACAATGGAGAGAGGTCTGATACAAGACACTTTGCAGCCACCTAACATCCACTTACAGCTTCAACAAAAGACGTAAAGAACACTGAACATGACTAGCATAAGGATAATCTAGCAACTAAGTATGAATCGGAATTTGAGAAGGGAGAGAAATCTACCACTTATGCAAATTGCTGAAGAAATATACACTATGCTAGCACTTGAAATCTAAAAGTACAGTTCTTCTATTGATTGAAGAGGTTACACAACTCACCAATGGCAAAGTCTGGTCTAACCAAGAGGGATGGATTATTTTTTAATCAAGGCTGAAAGCCATTTTATAGAGAATTACAAAAGCCAAAGATTGGCGTTGAAAAATTGAAGAGGCGGATTTACTTAGGTTAACTCAACGCTGACTTGGCCTTTCAATAAAATATGTTTTCTTTTTTGTCTTTGCATGAAGCTTCTTGCGCTTGAGGAAGTGAACTTGTCTTTGTATAGAACCGCCCACCTCTCTTTGCATGGAAATCCATGCCAATGCCAATTTTAGAACTCTACGTGCGCTGCTTGATGCTGAGTTGTAACGTTTGAAAGCTGAGTTAACCGTTTGGTAAGCTAAGTTGGATGAAGAGATCGGCTGAGTTGACTGTTTGGTAAGCTGAGTTGGACAGAGATCATTCTCCTTTGCATGGGAAACACCTGGTAGATGTGGCATTTAACAATTAGTCAACTCTAAATCTCGATAGTCAACTTGACATTCGAATTTAGAACTCTAGTTGAAGCTGAGTTGGACCTTCAGATGAGTTGATCCGGAGATGAGCAGGACTTCAACAACCAATCAATTGAAGGTTTGACCGGTGTTCGAAAATAGCCCCTGCTTGCATGTATTTTATCCTATTCTAGTCTCCCTGTTCATGTTTATTTTTGGCGGGATTCTGTATTTTGTCTATATTTGGTCTATATTTCCTCCGTTTGCCCTTTTTTCAACTTCCTGTCGCTTTGGATTTCCTTCGGAATTTATGCTTTTGGTTTCATTTTGCCTCAGGTTTATTTCCTCGTGCTTGTCTTCGGACTTTCCTGTGGCAACTTTTCCGAAGATATCCTTCGAACTTATGGCTCCTCACCTTTCCTTCGGCCTTTATTTCTTCTCTTCTTATGTTGGCTTCAGACTTCATTTTGTCGGGTTTATTTTCTTGGGCTTTTTGCGCAGCCATTTCTCTGAATTTCTTTGAACTTTTTGTCCGACTTTGCTCTTTGGCTTTTCCTATTAAGTCATTTTCCCGCGGATAAAATGTCCGCAAGAATTATCTTGGTCTCTTCTTTTGGCCTTCAGAATTCTTCTTCGGACTTTAAGCTTATCCTTCCGAGTTGTTTTTGTCCATTTCCTTTAGACAAAAAATCCGAAGGAAACCATGTGTCTTTCTTTTATTCGGATAAATCTCCCGAAAGAATTCTTTCGGACTTCTGTCTTGACCCTTTATTTTCTTCTGGCATTTGTCTTCGGACAAAAAGTCCGAAGCTTGACCACTTTGTTCTCTTTTCTTTCGGACAAAATACCCGAAAGAATTGCTTCGGCCTTTCCCTTGTTTAAATCTTTCGAAGGAATTCCTTCGGACTGTGTCTTGGACCACTCCTTTGCCAAATATGAACCTTTCCAAATTGACCTTCGGGCTTCTCGACAACGACTTTCCCGAAGGGAAAAAGACCCTTTGGGCTATTGGTATGCCCCTTTGGCAAATGGAGAACTCTTCGTATTTTACACTGGCCCTTCGGTAAAATTGGAAAAGGTCCTTCCTGCCCTTCGGGATTATGAAATGTGATTTTTTCGAAGGGCACATACCCTTCAGGTTTTCTGTAATGGTCTCTTTCTTTCGGCCTCTTACCTCTTGTCATTTTCCCCTCGGATTTTTTGCAAATGTTCTCTTGGCCGATAAAATGACCCTTCGGCAAATGAATGAACCCTTCAGCATCTTTGGTAGTTTTGACCCTTCGGATATTTTTTGCTAAGGTCCTCTCCTAGTGATCCTTCGGGCTTTAAACAAGTGCCATTTCATTTGGACAAAATGTCCGAAGCAATTGAATCTTCAGCGAGTGACCTTTCGGACAAAAAAGTCTGAAGGATTCAAATCCTTTAGAATTTCAAAATGATCTTTGCCCCTTTGTAGAACCACAAAACATCTGTTCTCTTTAGAATTTGCTCTTTCAACTGCTTGAATAAATCTGTTCTTTTCTTTGGGGTAAAATTGTCAACAATAACCATAGTGAGCAATCAACTATGTTATTGTTTAACCCTAAATTGGATTGAGGAATCTTAACTTGGTGTTAATAGGGTTAAGAATATAGAAATGACAATGCACAAGGGTGATGATCAGATCTACAGTAGGCCAATTAAATGCTAAACTCAGAAATAAACATACATTAAATTTTTTATGCTTATAATAGGCAAAATATAGAAAGTACAACTAAGCTATGTATGGAAATGACAAAGAAGTAATATACTTAGTTGGTTCTGATGCTAACTCAGTGCTGGATTTGGAACATGAAGAAAACAAGCTAGTAGGAGATTCTAGATCTAACGCTTTTGGAGCTCTGGACACAAACGTTAACTTGGGCCGGTTGTGTCGACGCTATTGTTTGGGTTTGATGCAAGTGTTCTATATGAAATACCTATTGGAAAAGGATGCGACCATTTGGATGCTTTTGGGTTTGACTTCACCTTCACTTTGGTGCATTTAGATCTGGATCATGGACTATTGTTCCCCATGAATTTTCAAAACCCTAGTTCTTCATCTTCATTGTGACCTTATGAAAAAATGGGTTAGTGGGCACACAGTGTCGAGCTGACTCCAAAGACCCCTCTATTAGTCAACATTACCTACATAGCCAATACTCCGAAGAGGGTCTTAGACTGATATAGTTCTTCCCTACGTGTTGGCTTGTGTGTGAATCATGCAATATGTGCAAAGCAAGTACAACAGTGACCATGCTTATAACTTGGCAAATCATGGTCTTGGGTTGCTCCTTTAGTACTTTAGACTTGTAGATGTGTTGTACCTATAACTAGTATGGAAATAGAGAAGTTTTACTCGATTGAATGCTCTTTGGTAAGAATACTTGGTATTGTTCCCTTGTTGCCAGGTGAGGAATGATGAGAGTTGATCTTATATTTATATCAATTTGTTTGGAGAAGTAACTCACATTAAAGCACTTAGGCCGACCATTAGGATATGTTTTATTTGCAAAATAGATGACTCTAAGGCACTGGACACTTGCGTTGGGTTAAGGCACTAACATCAATGCTAGTGTTTGTCCTGAATGTTAGTGTCCAGATAGTAGTAAAGTAGGTATAGGCTCAGAACTTGTAGATCTGGAAGATAAGTACATTTTAAGCATTCTAGGCAAGATAGAAGCCCTGGGTTATCAACATAAGACTAGTTGGACTAAGAGATATGAGCCAAGGGGTACAAGATAGAGCAGATGTGAGACTTGCAGAAGCAGGGAATGGTCCAGAACTAAGAGGAACAACCAAGGTCCGAGTTTGCCAAATGTACATTACTGAGGTGCTATATAATCCATAAATATCATTTATAGTTATATGTATTAAGTTGGACGATAGGAGTGAATGCTCTAGTGGAAAATGTTATTTACTTGGTTAAGTGGATGATGATTTCTGCACTATTGGGTGGGCACTTGAATTGTTTTTATGTGAATTGTGTGCACATTTTCTATTGCATTACGTGTTTGCCACATATCCGGATAGTTGAAATTCATGATAGGCTGAGGGATTAACTATGTGTGTATCACACCATACCGTGTTTTACCCTTTTTGGTAAGGGAATATAAGGCACTAAGGCAATCTCTAACCCTTGTCTATTTAATGAAAAACAATCACTCAGAGAATTATTTACATGTATTGAGATAGTGATGACCATGTGATGTTAACCATTTGAGAGGAAGTTCATGGTGGTATAGCCAACTATATAGCTTTCCGTATAGGTGCAAGTGTCGTCGACTCCATAGGCACCGTTATACTTAATCATCAAACAACACTTGGGCTTAAATCAATGCATACACATGCTAGACATATTACATCAATTTTCATGTCTTCACGTAGTTTAAAAATCAAAAGATGGTCCATATGTAATTTCCCCATATTGACATTAGAGTAGTTGAAGACCCTTAGCCTATTTTCTTGTTGTTTCCCATAGGTGAAGGGAAGGAAATATCAAAGGGAAACATGGTTCTTTGTTAAGTTGCCAAAAAGTACTTATACTGGGAATCTTTTTCTAATGTTGACTTATGGAGGGGACCTTTTTGTCATGAGCAAGCTAGTCCTTAAGTGAAAATTATAAGGAATGACTTATTGAATATTCAAATCCCTTCCCCAGGTGTAACACCCCTTTTTGGGATTGATTTTGGAGGGAAAAGATATAAAAGAAGGAAAGGAGGTTCATTTTTGGACTCATGTCATTTTATCAACTAAAATTCAAAGTTTGATCAGCTTGCTTATGCTTTCAACCTTAGAAGACAAAAACCCTCTTTGGTATTCAAATATTGAGGATGAAAACCTTCAATGTTTAGCGGGTGACTTCATTCATAGGTCACATTTGAGTGGAAATTGGCAGATTTCAGGTCTAAGGCATCTTTCCAAGTGGAGCATCGTAGTTGGGCAGCTTATTGAGGTGGTGCGCAGCCGTAATCAACCCTTGCAAGGGAAGCGACTTAGTTGGGAGCTCTCTCCTAGGGTAGTGCCCTCCTTTGAGGGTTTGAGATTGCAGTTTTTGGGGCAATTTGGAGTTAATTTTGGTATTGGATCATATACTCCTTTAGCTGGTGTTTTTATAATATTTTCCAGCTAGGTATTTGGTTCAAAAATTCAAATTTTGAGGTATATTGTATGCCTGTACTTCTCTTAATTTTTTCAAGGGTTTATGGCAGTTAAATATTGAATTTTGATCTAAAATAAGTGTTTCCAGAATTCTAAATTTTTTTGTGGTTATGGTTTGATAAAAAAATCAGAAGTTGCATTTCTTTTTAAAGGTTTATTGCAAATTCCAGAGTTGTATAAATGTGCTCTAAAATGGATATTACAGTGGTATCAGAGGCATCTCTTGTCTAGTTGTGGGATTTGAGATGTTCACAATGGATTGGTGACCGTAGTTCTTACCAAAGGAAGAATACATAGATTCTATCTAAGAGGTGCGGATGCAAATATAGAAAGAGTAGCAAAAAGTTAATGATTGTCTTGAAGAAATCAATTGAAAAACAAGACAAGAAGTACAAATGAAAAGCCAAGATATTAAGAATCAACTTATGAAGTAATTTTTTATTAGCTATAAATCCTTAGATTCATTTAAAAGAATGCAAAAGAATGATCCTATCCAAGAGGCATGGTTAGAAGAGCATTGTGATAGAGATGGGGTCAAACTTTTTGCTTTTGATGAATATGATAAGAAGACTGATAAATACAAATTTTATAATACCTTTGAAGAACTCTTGGAGGTATATATAAAAATTAGAAACAAAAGTGTGAAGAAGAAATATGGAAAGCCAAAACTTCAAAAGGATCCCAAGGAAGAAATCAGGAAGCAAGAGAATGCAGATCTCAAGGAAGTTAGGGAGCAGCCCATAAAGGAATCCACCATGCAAGTGGAAAGTGAAGGTTCTTCAATAGATACAGTCCTAGAAGTTCCTATCAATCTTCAAGCATTGCAACGATGGTTGCATCAAGACAAACTGCTCAAAGGCTCCTATTGATAAATTAGAAAAAAGAAAATCATGTTTCATATTTGAAAATAATATGCCATTTCAGATTTCTTGCCATCACGAACAATAGACTAAGGATAAAATAATAAAGATAGCTCGAAATACATTTGCATAATGGTATGGCATCTAGGTGATAATTTGAAATCTATAAAGGATAGAATTTTTGATTTCAATATCATTATTGTTGATAATTTCACTAACCCATACAAATGGATAAGAAAAAAATCAAAATTGATCTCAGAGAGCATAAGGAAACTATTATGAAAGACAATAGGATTTAGTGTTTGAAGCACATGGGCCAAATATCTCAGCGACGAGCCACAAGTCAGCAGCTGCAACAACAACACATTCAGTATCAACAAGGTACAATTCATGCTTGGGAAGCACATAAAGATATGCTCAAACCTATGTTGTTTGGGTACGGGTACGAGTACGGATACAGGGACGTCTTGGGTACGCGGGTACGCCATTTTTCAAAAACCTTGATTTGGATATGTCGTGGGTACGTCTGTGTATATATATATATATATTGTATATTGCTCATTTTTTTAGTAAAACACTTGAAACTACATATTGTGAATATATTTGTCTATAAATGATAAAACACTTAAAAATATATAATATTCATTCATTCATTACTTCAAAGACAAGATTTACATTCAAATCTAGAATAAATCATCTCGATTGTCCACAAAATCATGAATGCCACTCCCATTATTTTTCAACTTTATCATTTACTGACACTTTCTCTCACAAGGGCTCATCGGTGCATTGAATCTCATGAGTGCATGCCTTAAGGGGTGCACAGGGAATGGGGTGGGATCGGCTTGTGGCACTTTGCGAGTGATATTCTCATACTATTCTATCACGCATACATCCCTTCATGCAACCTTCATACCTCCTATGATGTCTCTTTGAAATCTTGAAACCCTGAAATATGGCTAAGTTTGAAACCCTAAAACCCTGGAATCTGACTAACTCTGAAATATGATAGGATCCTCCAAAACCTAGAATTTGCATTATAGCTCCTAGCAGTCTGAAACCCCTCTCAAACACCCTGAAAGTATATAAATAAAATATAACTTGAAGTATAAGAAACTAGATGTTTATTTTATTTATATACTGTTGGGTTCGGACTGGATTTACATTTAGGGTTACTTAGTTTTTAGGGTTTTTTTTAAAGATTTTTTGAGGTTTTTTTTTTAAAACATTTTGCCATTTTTCTGTCAGAATCCCTCGGGCATGCTCAAAAACGTCTCGGGTACTCCCGGAGGCGTCCGTGGCAATGCCGGACGTTTCCGGTATGTCCACGGACACCTCTGGGATGCCTTCGGGAGTACCCGGGACCAGAGGCGTCTCCGAACAGGAGGCGCCGGGGGGGAGGGCGTACCCCTGCAACGTAGGCTCAAACAATCAATTGTTGTTTTTCAAGTTGGGTTGAATGGTTGTCCTCTATACATGGTCCATGGTATGATAGATAGAGCAGTGTCAGTTTTCTCTTCATATACGGATTTTGATTCAATTGCTAATATACCTTTCAACATGGGCATGATATTCTCCATATCTAATGAATTGTATTTGTGTAACAGATTGTGATTGCATCATTATGATCCAATAGTTGTAGTCAAAGGTCAAGAAGGTAAGTCACTAAGCTGCCCATGTA
This sequence comes from Torreya grandis, assembly GCA_037957365.1. Taxonomy (NCBI): domain Eukaryota; kingdom Viridiplantae; phylum Streptophyta; class Pinopsida; order Cupressales; family Taxaceae; genus Torreya; species Torreya grandis. Next base: position 1,223,641 of record JARHVA010004269.1, on the reverse strand, counting down.
TCCTAAGATGGAGTTCCGGAGATATTTCTAGACATGAACAAGGTAAACATCATGTGGATATTCAGATTTTTCAAAATAAGTGTATAGTGGTGTTTAGAGATTATGATGGCATATGGGACTTGGGCAAAATTATAAATGACGAAGCGGATAGAAGCTTTGAATCTACTTTGGCATTCTTTATCTTTGGCAATTCGTTAGAAAGGAAGAACACATTGGGAATAGCCGTGTTCGAAACCCTCTGCTTAAAAGCTAACATCATCAACATTTCCAGCTGTTGCATAACAACATTTACAGCCATACAAACGCTTCCAATTGTAGGATTCCCTGCTTTTCCATTTGTTGCTACTAATGAAGTATTTCCAATCATTGTTTGGTTGTTTTCAGTTCCTATCTCACTAACATTGATGATTTTTGCTAAGTATTCTCCATATTGCAGCTATTATACCAATGTTGTACTGCTGAGTTTCAGGATTTCTAAGTTTGAACTGTACCATCAATCACTTACAGTCGTAGTACAGCTCCTTTGTCTTTCCAAAAACTTGAGGATATACTCAAATGTCATGGAGAAAGCACCATTTGCCAATACACGAAGGAGAAGCCTAATGAAAGATGGTGGCAGCCATTGCTTATTCCTCATCAAGATTGGGAGGGCATGATCATGAACTTCATCACAAGTCCTCACAAGAGTCAAAACAATAGTACTCCTATCATGCATGAGATCATTCGGGATAGGGTGACTCCACAAAATTGCACAAAATATTGTCAACAAGATATGAAGAAAGCATGGGGTGATAACATCCTACCATGTAAGGGTAGAGGGAACACCTTTGGGATGGCAATAAGTCTGATTTTTAGTGTTGTTTTCATCACCATTATCAATGACCACATTACCTCATTGATTCTCATATAGGTGGGTTTACAAGTGCCTTCAATCAAGGGAATGATTTATTTTCAGTTTGAGACTGCTTAGGGGATATTTTCAGTCCTTGCACGGTTGTTCTCAACCTTTACATTGCCCAAGTCAGCAAAGGAGGGTGAACTCCTTGTGGGCAGCCTAAGGTATGACAATGATGATCATATTTTAGATTTGTTGCTTCCTTCTATGTAGCTGCAAAAAAAATTTCATCATGTGCAACATGTTAAAAATGGTGATAAGATGAAGAATGCGTTGAGTAGCAAGGGGCACATATATCCTTTCATACAAGTTCCAAATGGTGTGTGCATAAAAGAGTGGGATCCGGGTGATCATTTGAGGTACAAGGATGAGCACTCCTTGGAACCAAGTCCTACACTTGAGGACAAGGCTATGGAGAAAGTCACTATTGTCGGGGTAGCAAGATACTGGATGTGGAAAGGTGGTAATCACAATAGGCATTATTTTTTTGTTGTTCAAGGTCCTTTGACTCAACACAGCGTGGTTTTGTTGGAGTCAACTACATGCAGATTTACCACTATTGGATGTGTGAAGGAGAAGTCAAAGATAAGAGTCTTCAAAATGGCTTCACCATTTTAGATTGTAGATTTGTTGTTATCCACATTTATAGCTTGTCCAACATTTTTTTGGCAACCATACTAGTGGTTCCTAGCAGAAAGTTGAGTGTTTTTCAGTTTGTCGTTGTTGTTGAAGTATTTTCAATCAAAGTGTGGTTGTTTCCAGTCTCTAGATTACTGTCATTGATGTATTTTATGAATAATATTCAGTATGGCATCTGCTGTACCATTATTTCGTCTGTTGCCAATGACAGTTCCAACCCCCTTTACCCTTTTATGACAGCCTTAAAACGATTTTCAGTCACATGGTGGAAGAATTTCCATCCTACTGTCAATGTTGAGGCATGTACAACTAGTGTAAATTGGTTTCCAGCGTTTACACCTTTTATTTTTGGAGAGGAATAGCAGTTTAACAATGGCTGTACCATTGTCATATTATTGATTTCGATAATTTCCGATTATGAGCTGCTGTTATTAGTGATGAACAGTTGTGGATTTGTACATTTTGAGAGAGTTTCCTTGCATGGTGATGTTAGCAAAAGATGTTCACTATTATAGACAGTCAACCCAGCCATCCTAATGCTGATTGGGATGAGAATCAAGGAGGTTTGTGGCTGTTATGACTTATTTCCAGCTTACATGCAAGCTGTTTTTTGCCATGATTTGGAGGGACTAGTCCACAATAACATTATGGGACCCATTGGAGCTCAAGGCTAGTCATGAAGCAAGTGTTTGGGATTACAAATTTCGAGGATGGATTTGGGATCCGGGTATCAGTAGGAAGGTTCAATATGGAGGGATTGGAGTTGTTACAGCATTGCTTGAGGACAAGCAATTGCGAGATGGGAGGACCAAGATTAGAGCGGTTGAAGACCCTTAACCTATTTTCATGTTGTTTCCCATAGGCTAAGGGAAGGAAGGATCAAAGGGAAACATGGTTCTTTGTTAAGTTGCCAAAAAGTATTTATATTGACAACATTTTTTTAATTTTGACTTAAGGAGGGGACCTTTTTGTCATGAGCAAGTTAGCCCTTAAGTGAAAATTATAAGGAATGGCATTTTGAATATTCAAATCCCTTCCCCAAGTGGAGTGCCCCTTTTTGGGATTGATTTTGGAGGGAAAAGATATAAAAGAAGGAAAGGAGGTTCATTTTTGGACTCATATCATTTTATCAACTAAAATTCAAAGTTTGAGCAACGTGCTTATGCTTTCACCCCTAGAGGACGGAAACCCTCTTTGGTATTCGGATATTGAGGATGAAACTCTTCAATGTTCAGTAGGTGACTTCATCCAAAGGTCATATTTGAGCAGGAATTGACAAATTTCAGGTCTAAGGTATCTTTTCAAGTGGAGCGCAGCAGTTGGGCAACTTGTTGAGGTGGTGCATAGTTGTAATTGGTCCTTGCGAGGGCAGCGACTCAGTTGGGAGATTTCTCCTAGGGCAGTGACCCCCTTTGAGGGTTTGAGATTGCAGTTTTTAGGGCAATTTGGGGTTAATTTTGGTGTTTGATCATACACTCTTTTAGTTGGTATTTTTATAATATTTTTCAGTTATATATTTGGTTCAAAAATTCAGATTTTGAGGTATTTTGTATAACTCTACTTCTCTTAATTTTTGCAAGGGTGTGTGGCAATTAAATATTGAATTTTATCTAAAATAAATGTTTCTAGAATTCTGAAATTTTATGTGGTTAAGGTTTGATAAAAAATAGAATTTGCACATCATTTTAAGGATTTATCACAAATTCCAGAATTGTATAAATCTGCCCCAAAAGGGACATTACACTATAATAATCAGCTTGAATTTTTATGTTTTGATTAGATTAATAAATTCTCAAATTCCATTACGGACTTGTTTACCCATAAGCTGTGATTTAAATTATAAAGTTTATTTGCTTTTATACAAGTGAATCACTGAATTTCCAATGATATAGAGGAGCTGGTTATTTGTTAGGATTTTATCTTTGAAAATTTAAATATAAAAGTAATGTCAAGGCATCATACTAAGAGTATAACGTTGTATCTTACAACATGAATTAATCAATGAATTAGTTGCCTCTAATGAAGGAGAATAACAACAAGAACTTAACTTGGATGTGGTAAGGAAATCTTTCTGTATGTGAACAAAAGCAATAAACAAGGATATGGGATGACAGACAATGCATTGAATCAAGAATGAAACGAATAGGTAATTCAAGAACTTCGGAAAATATATACTTGTGTACAATGGTTTTCCAATATCTACTGCCATTATATTGGCATGAAATGAGTATTTTGATGTGTGGAATGTTGTAGGCTGTTGGCAGGAAATACACTAATGATTCTTACGCATTAGATGATAGAATGAACTAGGATCCAGAGGAATACTGTAATTCAATAACTAAAGAAAAGATATATTTTTGTGCCATGGTGCTTCAATATCTTCTCCCATTTTATTAACATGAACTAGAGATTTTGATGTGTAGAATGTTGTAGGCCCTTGGCAGGTAATGCTAAAACAAACTGATGGTTCTTATGCATGTGTCGCTGAAAGCTTCAAAAGGTTTACCTTGAGCCAAGTAATTTCATAGCATCCTCTGTTTCCATTGATGATTTATAAATATTTGTTGTGTAGTATGGTTTGATAAAAACAGTTATAAAAAGATGCATTTAATAAGTACTACAAACTGCTATTTTGGCTTACAGACTAAAGAAGAGCTTTTAAGAGTCCTTGGACTACAAGAAGAAGAAGGAAGTTCTCTGGAATTTCTAAGAAGAGGTTTTAAGGTACAAGTTCTATATTGCATTTATGGTGTATTTATGATATAATTGATGGCTAACATGTAGCTCCTATAATAACAGTGGAACCTAATGATATCTCTTGGTATGCTTGAAGGATTAATCATGCGTGTTACAAATGCTGTCAAAGTAATGCTTTATTTTTTTATGCACTAATATTATAGTAAATTTGACAATTGATTGGTCAAAATAAATGGTATGTTATTTGCACAAAGATGTGAAAAGACATCTAGTGAACGAACCTTATACATATTTGTGAGATAATAGCTCCTCACTTCTTAATATCAGAGTTAGAAAGATACATATTTGGCATACTGAGAATACTGTATTTTATCTGTTTGGAACTCTTTTTTTTGGAAATGATAGATCTTTTATTACAATATAAAACAAACTGATTATGTAAGAAGATATACCAGACAACTGAATACAATCCATATTGGATCCTTCTTTTAGGCATGTACAGACAACTTGTCAGCTTTAGAACCCACATCTAAAGCATTGATTTGTTTCTCCAAAATGGCCATCCTAGTTTTGATTTTTGCAATAATTTTAGACACAAACAACTCTCCTAGCGAAGATTAGATGCATCATCACTTTGGGCTGTGTTACACTTGTGTTTCCAATCTAAATAAATTCCTGTAAGTTAGATTGTTCTCCGAATTACCTTACCTTGTCGCCTTGATCAGCCTCAAATTCCCTAGAAGCACCCTTCCAATGTTGGGGGCTAAGATAAAGATGAACACATTCTAGAAACAGCCATCTCCAAAGTAGTTGTGCTGTAAGAAATTGCTAAATAATGTGCTGCATAGTTTCTTCCCGACATTTATCACATGCCCCTTTAGCAAAGTTGGATTTGGAGATTTTGGTCTTGACAAGAATGCTGAAATTGAGTAGAAACCAGCCAACCAACTTAGATTTGAAAGATGCTCATGATTTCTTGATAGCTCAGCATGCTTTTATCCATCTCTCAAAAATCATGAAACCCTATCTTCTTCTCAGTCTTGTGGAAACAAGTGGGGTTCAATTTAATTATTCTATTCAAGGTTTTTAATTGATACTGCAGGTCAGAGATACCAAGCTTATGGTCTTTCTATATAGGATTTGTTGAAACAAATTGCATTTTGAATACACTTGTATTTGGAATGGCCCTCCAGAGCTGCAGAAATGTGGACTTATAGTTATGCTTGGGTGGAAGCCATTGCCTATGATTGACCATTATCCAATCTAACTTGCTATTCAATTGTTTTTGTTCCAAAAATCACCCCAACATTGAAAGCCCCTTCTACCTAGCCTTTATCAAGCAACATCGAATATTATGCCTGTCTAGCTACACGGAGAAGAGAAAGTCCCCCCTCCCCACACACAGATATATATATCCCAATCATTTCTTAGGCCTCCAAATTCCTTGTGTAGCTCTCTAGATATAAGCAGCCATGCATACTAGATCCTCTAAAATATGTAAAGCCATCTTTAAAGGAGCATTCCTTCACACAAAAAAAATGCTCATCTAATACTATCAATATGTACAATTCTACTTTACCGGATCCTTGTGCCCAAGGCAACCGGTCTCGATACAGCATGTACCAGTCCTAGTCATGTATGCTATCATGATGCCCCGGGTATTGCCCATAAGGGTTGGGTATGGCTGAGTTCATCCTGGGCATACCCAATATTGCTGAGTGGTACCCAAGATGTACACAATAGGTAACCACAATGAAAAAATGGTTTATTAATTTTCTTTGTTTTAGCTTTAAAAAATCAAGTTGGACATAAAATAATAAGAAAAAAACAAATGAAAGCAGGGGTAAACCCTAAAAGCCACTTTCGCATTTGTTTTATCAAAAGCAACCAACAAAAACACATTTAACTCTCATACCTCTCATTGCACATTTGCTCTCTTGCCTTTCATTGCCCGACATAGAGCTAGAGGGTTCTTCCCACGACTTGCATAGCGGAGCTAGTGAGAGTGGCACCGCTAGTGCTTGTGGTTCTAATGAACCACGTGATGGTGTAAATGCTCTCAATGAAGACATTGAAGAGCAATATGATTATAATAAATATGCTTATTTATCTTTATTTTTATGTATGCATTGTAACATTTGCGATTTTGCACTATGTACTTGTTGTAAGTTCGACCATTGAATATCATGACATTTAGCTTTGAATTATGTTTTTTAGTTATTTAAATTTTTTTCTTTACTCATGCATAATTTGTGGTTAATTTTATTTATTTTTCTATATTTTTTTGTACAACCATACCCATGCTAGACTTGGGCCCAAAAAAATACTGAACCGGCATACCCAAAACCCACACCCATACCCATACCAAGATCCGGTACTTAGGTGCAATTATATCTTAGGCCATGTAATAACATATGTCAGGGCCAGATGTGTACTTCAACATAAATGAGAATATGCAGTAAAACAAAACAAAAGAAATACAGAACATTGAATAGTAATACAACACAATTGTAGATATGGAATTGATGGTGTATCACTTTGAATTGTTTCCATACTTATTCATGGGACCTCTTCACAAATCTTTCTTTACAACTAGCATCAACTTTTAGTTAGTTCATAATAATTTTCAACTCAAAAGATATAATAGTAATTATCATAAATATAACACCAATAAATGGACTCTATTGCTTCTTGCAACACCCTCCGCCCCACAAAAAGAAAATGCGAGTCTACCCACTGAAATAAACTAAATGACATTGGTAGGAGGATCATGTGTTGTATCCCTAATATGTGGGTGAAGTAGCTTTAGTGTTCTCTCCATTGAGATCTTGCACTACCTATTGTGATTTATCTTCAATGGCCATTTAGTGAGTTGCAAAGAATCCTGATATTTGTGCCACTTCTTTCCTTCATCATGTATGATCTCTTTGAACTATGTAGCAATGGCAGTGATGCCGAGGACTTTGTTGGCACTGCTAGTAGGGGTACTAAAACATGTATTGTTTGTGTCATTGTTGTCGGAATTACCTCTATTCTATCTAGCTTAGTGTTGGATATAGGTGCTGAATAGACAACCTCTTTAGGATGATTTCCCTTATCATGACATCAAAAGAAAGCTTTAAAAGCTTCAAATTTGTGGTTCTCATCTTGAATTTCTTCCTTGCTAAGTTTTAGTGCCTCTATATCCTTTTTAGAGTTGCATCTCTTTCTTCTTTTTCAAGTTCGTGGTATGTGCAGCCCATTTTCTTCCCGTCCTAAGCCTCACAAGTCAAATAGAAAAAAAAAAAACTATTTGCACCCTCACACCAATCTCATCTCTAGAGCCCAATCTCAATCTAGTGCCAAAATAGGCAACATCACTGGGCATGCCAAGGTTCACATTTTGCCAATGTTGGTGGCACCAAACCTCACGCCAAAACCAATATTGATTCAGCAATCATCATCATCATCATCATGCATCAACTACAGTAGTTAGTGCTAACAAATTGGTTCCTAAACCATGACATCAACTCTGTGCCAAGATCCAACTTGCATCAAAATTCTGCAATGCCCATCACTTATAGTTATATTTGTGGTTTTTTTTAACATTTGGAAGTAACCATCTCAACTTATCAATAATACACCTTTCTAGATTTGTAACATGTTGACTATAGTATTAGTAATGTGTTTTAATTTTATTGAAAAACCATCAACATATTTATTAATAAAAAAATAATAGAGATAAAGTACAATTGATGGTTTACAATAAAAAGGTGGTCGGTAGGTATTCACAACCCATAATGCAAGTCTCAAAATATTTGAAACAAGGAAATTCATGGCCTCAACAAAAAAAAATTAGAACGCAGTCAAGCACATGCAATAGCGCTAGGAGGAGGTAGATCATCCCTCGGAGATAAGGAGTCCCAAGTAGGTTCTGCCAATGGGGTAGCAAGTGCCACGCAACCACCCTGCCCATCCCGTCTATTGATAGAAAGAAGAATCAACACTCCCCATCTAGGCAGAGGAGTTAACACACCAAAACCATCCAACTTTCGCAGTAGTGACCCATCGAGAAGGTCCAATGACAGTGTTTCCACGAGCATGTGGACTCCAACCACCATGCTAAGTGGCAAGAGAGGCAGAAAAGTGGCTATGAGAGTAGTTCCACCACCGTTTGGATGCTAGAGGCGAAGAACCTTAGGACGGGATGTCAGATGGGTTTTTGCTCATTGTGCAGGGTGCAGTACCCAATTGGTTGAGAAGGTCCCGCAATGTTAAAACTGGAGGGCCACTTTTGTTAGCAGATATAAACATTGAAAGAATCAAGAGAAATAGAAGGAATACACACTTGTGTGTGTTCATATTTTATTAAGCATAAAAGAAGTTACATTAGTTGGGAAGGTTGATAACCAACCATTAGTTAATGTTTAACTAACCACTAATCAATAACTTAAATACCCTCCTTTAATGACTAAACCAGACTACTCCAAGTTTGTCCCGAAATTTTACAAAGTGGGACCAAAAGGCGTAGTCATTACAGTTACAAACCGCTCTTTAGATATTAATATGAAATCTATAGTCCTTTGACATTTTGTTGCCATCCAATGTAGAAGCTTCGGTGTATACAAAAATCGAAAAATATAATCAACAGGAAAACACAAATTTGGTCGTGTGGACAAAGATATACCACGTCACCAATTTTGTGTAGAGTGGTTCATTGACCGGTGATGAATTATCATTCAATGATAACTTCAACCTGACCTCCATAGTTCTAAACCCAGAATCTAGGAGATGTTGATAAAAAATATATATAACAAGCTTGAGGAGTGTGCTTGAGTTTGTACAGGGACATAATCAACTTGTAAACCAAATGATCAGAACTAGGTACCTAAAAGGCTTCACGAAGCACCATGTAGACCATCTTCACAATAGAAGTGAAAAACAATTTCACTGCAGCAGAAAAAACTATCTCCTCATCTATTTTCTCCTGTTGGTAAAATTTGCAACAAAATGAGCTTTGTACTTGTCCAAAGTACCAAATTTGTCTACCCATTTACATCCAATGGGTTGTTTAATTGGTGGTTTTGGTACTATAAAAAGGTAAGGAATGAGATAAAAATGACCATGCTTTGTTGAATTAACAACCTTGTTTATGGTCCTCCGAGCCAGTGCTTTTAATTGAGGTATTTCATCCTCTTGCACAATTACCCATGCATTTGATTGAGGAATTTCATCCTCCCAAACATTCTTTATAGTGGATATTCCCTCCACAAGTAGTACATGTAGGTTGACTAAAATAGGTTGAACAACCCTATGAGGAATTTCATCCTCCAACACATCCTATATGGTGGAGTTTCCCTCCACATGCATTTAAATTGATTGTGAAAAGGTCAACAAGCCTATTTAAGCCACCTTTCCCAATACCTAGGAAAATAACTTTGTGTTGTTTTACATCAGAGATAATACATTGTTTCCTAGAGAAATGTACAACAATGTTGGGATTTTCCTATTAATTGACTAATAGATGAGATTTTTATTCATGCTAGGAACATGCCTAACAATCCTTCCTATGATTTTTCTAGCATTATTCAACACGACAAATATCTCTTATCCCCTCTACTACATGTGATTGACCATCAGTGAATGAAACTGAATCATAAAAGTTTGTACTTGTAAATTTGACATACTGGTCATTACAACACGTCAAATGTCTGGATGCATCAGAATCAATAAACGAGCAAATGGTAGCACTATCATTCAAGTATAATGCCACGAGGGCATATGCTTCCTCAAAATCTCGTTCTTCTTCAACTGCTACCACATTTTCTGCCTGAATGCTTAGTTGGGAAAGTACATATTGTTGCTTCTGGGAATCTTTTTTGATGTGCCCATTTTCATGATAGTAAAAGCACCTCACCTAGGACTTGGAAGATGAATCAATATGGATACATTTCCACTTCTCCTTTGATTTAGAAGTAAATGCACTCTCTGTTTGTCCAACACTGGACTTATTTGTCTGTGTTTATTTGCATTTCATCGACATCAAATAGAAGCTAACATGATCAAATGCTAGTCTCTGTCTTTTTGTCATCAAGTGTAAAGCCTTCACAAAAGATTCATATGAGGACATCAAGCTATTTAGAACAAGAGAAGCCATGTAGTCATCATCTACATTTTTGTTAATGGTAGCAAGCTAGGCTTGGAGATATTTTATCCAAAGATGTTGTGATGGATCCATCCTTAGTCATATTTTTGTAGAATAATAGATTCTTTAGGTACAAGTCCCGACTTTTATCCAAAGTTTGATATTTATTTTTTAGACTGGTCCAAAGCACACTTTCCTCAATGGTATTGCAAACCTTAGGTATCATATTATTTGACATAGACAACTTCAACAATATCAAGGCCTCCTTATCATGCTTGTCATAATCAACAAAATTCATGACAGGGCTTGCTTCAGTGTCAAGAATGATTGTCACAACGATGATATTCTACAATTGTTAGAATCTTATGACTCCAAACATTGTTATTTTGACTGATGATTTTTTGTGCTTTAGGCAGAATTAAAATCTTAATATTGACCATTTTACACAATATTTGTCCTCTAACCTGGAAATCGATGCAAAAGAAAAATGCAATACCCATAAAACAAGAAAAAATCTGAAAACACGATTTTTTTGAGTAGTTGTGTGAAAATTCGTGTTGTAGTACCATGTTATGATTTTCAATATTTTCTTTACCATTGGTCTTCAACTGCTGTATAAATCATGACCCTACACATCACATGGAAATCTTGATTTAGGTCTTCATACATTTTACTTCACTATAAAATGCCCACGACTCTCCTTTTGCCTATCACAATTTTCCTTCTGCATATCATGATTCTCAATTGCATCTAGTACTTCAAATATATTATAAATTGGATTTGGAATTAGTTGTTTGTTCATGATCGTCCTGGTCTTCTTTTCCTACTCATGTCTTCTTCACACAACTTCACCGTCGTTCCTAGTTTCTACTTTCACGTATGATTTTATCCAACAATTTCTGCTAGTTGTGATTCTCCTACCTGTGTTTGGTCTTCCTCATGGCACGCATACTGCATCCTTTACATCACGATCTGGTTCAACTCATGATCCATTTTGGGCCTCTTCAGATCATCTGCAAATTGCAAACTCTCCTTCATGATTTATTATTTTGCACATGCTCTATAGTAAATTGGTTTGCTCTCTTCAATTGTCGTTTTCTTTTCATGAAAGTCTATACACTCAGATCATGACCTTCTATGATCTGTGTTTTTTTTCCTTTGATTTGATCATGAAACTATGAAAATCCTCTTAAACTGCCTCTATATCGCTTGTACCCTTCTAATCTTCCTTGGGCTTTCTTGAATCTCAAACCTCTTCTTCTTTTCGGCAGTTCGTAGCCGACTAGAGCTTCCTAGGACTCTTGCAACTTGCTATCCGTATCCTTTTACCAGGGCTTCCTCAAACAATGGCTCTGATATCAATGTTACTAGATATAAACACTTAAAGAATGAAGAGAAATGGAAGGCATACGACACACTTACACACTTATGTGTGTCTATCTTTTATTAAACATAAAAGAAGTTACATTATTTGGGAAGAGGTTGATAAGCAACCAGTAGTTAATGTTTAATTAACATCTAATTAATAACTTCAATAACTTAATCCACTCAAGCTTGGATCTGTAGACACAGAGGCAAGCACATGAACTTTCTCATTAATTGAAAATTGTTGATATTATAGCAACCTACGAAAAAATAGTATAATTTCTATATTTCCATAGCTGAAAAAGATTAGTAGCTGTAAATAAGTTGCAAACAAAATCTATGTAGCCCAACCACTATTTAGAATGCCCAAACAATGCAATTCTCCAAGAGATGGGCTCAGGATGAAAAGGGGAAAAATACTATGGATTCATTTCCAAGCACTGTAGGCACAAGGACAAGTCCAAAAGAGATGCATGGAAGTCTCAAACTTATGACAAGGAGGACGCTTAAAGTAAGCAATGGCCTTGTGATGCAACTAATCCCCTAAAGGTAGCCTTTGATACACTAAACACCACATAAAATGAGCCAATGTTTTTTCCAACTAAGCTTTCTAGATGTGGTTGAGGCGAAAAAACCAAGTCGTAGTCGAAGAGTTCAAACCCACCGACTGTTGAGTTTATCAAGAGTTAGTTATGCAGATGGGAATTGTTGGAAAAGCTTACAGCCCTAAAAGGTGTGGAAGGGAGAAATTACAACTATATGCAAGAAAACTATAGCAAATGTGAAGGCTCAGGTGGGCAGCAAACATAAAACACAAGAATTGAGACAGGTGAAGGGAGAGAATGAAGCACTAAACACTAAAAATTGTGTGTGTGTGTGTGTGTGAAAAACTTCTTTCTACAAAAACAACTATAGCTATATAGAAATCACTCACAAATAACCTCAAAAAAAAAAAAACTTGTTTACTTTGACTGTTGTCAGCAAATATATTTCTCTTGCTGCTCCTACTCTGTTTTCTATCTTTTCCTACAGGTGCTGCGATGTTCTATTTTGTTGTATATTCTCCCTTAATTACGGACTGCTGAAATCCTTTCTCGTGCTACGGACTGCTCTGCTCTTCTCCGTAGCTTTGTTGTATTCAATTCCCCTGCTCTCTTCTTTTACAAGCTGTTGCTACTTCTATTCTGCTGCGTTGAAATTCTTCTATTCTTTTCCTTGCTCTGCTTTCTTACAGGCTGCTGTCGTATAGAAAAATAAACTTCTATGCTGCTGCGTTGAATTCCCTTTTTCCTACAACTAACTACTACTGATAGTTATCTCATCTACTTTTTTTTCCGCCCAACTCTAATGACAGCCAAAATTTCAAAATTTGAATGATTGCATTTAATGATTGTAGCTGACTGTTCTGGAGCTGGTTGTGGTGTTAGGTAGGTGTCAAAAATAATAATATTTTAACACTCTCCCTTATTTTTGACCTTCCTACCATGGTCAGCTGGACTTTTCTTAGCCTCCAAAACTTCCTTGTAACTTCTACTTAACTTTGCAAATGCTTCTACACCTCTTTTATCCATGTCCAGAGCTTTGTTACTGAAATCTGTAGCTCTGCTAATAGAGTCTGTAGCTGGACTGTTGAAATTCGTAGCTACTCTGACGAAATCCGTAGCTCTGTTGTAAGACTCCGGAGCTACCATAACACTTTGTAGGCCTAATGCTACTGCATTAACGACCCCTAACCTCTCTTAAGTGCATGAAAGTGTCTTTAGACAACGGCTTAGTAAAAATATCAGCTAGCTACTAATCTGACTTGCAAAAACTAAGCTCTATAACACGATTTTCAACTAATTCTCGAATAAAGTGATCCATGATTGCAATGTGCTTATTTCTACTATGAAATACGGAGTTCTTTGACAATGCTATGGATGATACATTGTCACAATAGACCGTAGAAGCTCCTTGTTGCTCCTCCTACAAATCAAAAAGTATCCTTCTCCACCATATAGCCTGGCATGCTACTGCATTAGCTGCTATGTATTCCACTTCAGCTGTAGAAAGTGACACTATGGGTTTTCTTTGAAGCCCAAGATATGGCTCTTGACCCAAGATGAAACACATACCCCGAAGTGCTCTTTCAATCATCAAGGCTACCTACCCAATCACTATTTGTGTAACCAACAAGCTGAAACTTATCTGCTGCTGCATACAAACTCCATAATACCTTGTTCCATTCAAGTACCTCAATATCTTCTTGTCTGCTTGCCAATGTGTCTCTTTTAGCATCTCCATGAATCTTGATATGAGGCTAACTGCATACATGATGTTTGGCCTTATTGCAGTCAAATACATTAGGTTTCCCACTAGGCTCTTATAGCGTGTAGGGTCTACATTGCTGCTGCAATCATCTTTACACAACTTAAGACTTGTGTCGGCTGGAGTGAATACAAGCTTGTTGTTCAACATTTTGAACCTCTCCAAAATCTCATTTGCATACTTAGATTGGCATATGAATATGCCTTCATCCATTTGCTTGACTTCTATCTCGAGAAAGTACTTCAAGAAGCCCAAATCAGTGATTTCAAATTCATTTTTCATGGTTGTTTTGAATTCTTCAATGGACTGATTTGCATTTCCGGTGAATATTAGATCATCCACATACAACTATAAAAATACCTTCTTTGCATGTTTTGATGTATAATGTGGGTTCACTTGCACTTTTGATAAAGCTGTTGCTCAACAAGTATGAGTCTATCTAATTGTTCCATGCTCTTGGGGCTTGCTTGAGCCCATACATCTTTTTCAGCCTATACACTTGGTTCTCATGCTTGAGAATCTCATATCTAGGTGGCTGTCCCACATAGACCTCTTCTTCTAGCGCTCCATTCAAGAATGCCGACTCCACATCCATTTGATGCACCTTTCACTTATGTTGAGCAGCAATGGCTATGATTGTCCTTACCATTTTTAGCCTTGCTATGGGTGCAAACGTCTCATTATAGTCATATCTAGGCCTTTGCTTGTAGCCCTTCACCACTAGTCTTGCCTTATGCCTCTCTATCTTGCCTTCGGGAGTAGTTTTTGTCTTGTATACCCACTTAACTCCTATGACCTCTTTTCCTTTTGGTAAGTCAAATAACTCCCAAGTCTCATTTCTCTCTATGGCTTGCATCTCTTCGTCCATTGCCTCACACCACTTGTTGTCCCTCACTGCTTCTTCAAAGTAGATAGGATCAACTAATAAAAAGAGAGCATAATTCATAGTTTCATCTTGATTTTCTTCATACCTTGACTGCTCATAGACTTCTTTCAAGCTCCTTATCCTTGCTTGGCGTTGATTTGAGTTGGAGGAGGATGATGTTGTCTCATGAACAGCTCCTTGACCTCCTTGATGGTTGTTGCCATTAGATGAATCAGCCCTTTGTGAAATAGGGGTCCAACTTGGTGCATTGGTGGCTGTACCACCTATTATTTCAGATTCAATAAAGGGTCCACTAGCCCTTGTTTCCACATGCTCTTCTTCTTGTCTCTCTTTCTAAGCTTCATGCTCAATGAATTGAACATCTCGACTGATTATGAGTTCTTTGGTGATGGGATTATACAACCAGTATGCCTTTGACTGGTCACTATGCCCTATGAAAATGCATTTCTCACCTTTGTCATCCGACTTCATCCTTCTTTGCTTGGGCACGTGTGCATATGCTACACAACCAAATACTCTAAGGTGTTCTATATTTGGCTTCCGACTGCTCCATACTTCTTGAGGGATCACATCCCTAACACTCTTCGTTGGACATATATTCACAAATACACAATTGTTGCTACAGCCTCAGCCTAAAAATCATTAGGCAAACCCTTTGCCTTTAGTATGCTCCTTGCCATCTCTTGGATGGTCCTATTCTTCCTCTCGGCCACATCATTTTGTTGTGGTGTATACCTAGCTGTAAATTGTTTCTTTATGCCATGAACCTTGCAAAAATTCATGAACTCATTGGAGATATACTCTCCCCTTCTATTTGTCCTCAAAACCTTGTAGTGGCCATGTTGCTTCTCCACCATGGCCTTGAATTGCTTGAAGGTCTCAAATGCTTCCAATTTGTTCTTCAAGAAATACACATATATCTTCCGGCTGTAGTTATCTATGAATGTCATGAAGTAGACATTCTTGGATAGGGATGAGGTCTTCATGGGACCACACAAGTCTGAATATATCAACTCTAAAGGAGCTCTAGCTCTCCATGCTTCACCCTCGAGAAATGCACTCCTATGTTGCTTCCCCAATATGCATCCTTCACACACCTTGTTTCGTTGTTTTATAAGGGGTAGCCCTTTCACTAGTGCTTCTTGTGAAGAAGATTCAACCCAAAGCTCAAATGCCCTTACCTAAGATGCCAAAGAGTAGACTCATCTACCATCGTTGTTTTGAATGCTGTTGCGAGCTCACTTTACATTCTTAACGAAAACATCATATTGTTTGTCATCTTGACTGCTGCAATCTTTCTATTGCGACCACTCTTATCAAAGATGATGCATTCACCATTCTCAAATCTGATTTTGTACCCCTTTTGCACAAGCTACCCAATGCTAATAAGGTTGTGCTTCAACCCCGGTACATAGTAAACATCATGAATTTGCCTTTTGTCACCTTGCTTGGTGCGGATAGAAATGTTGCTTTTGCCCATGACAGGAACCTTCTCATTGTTTTCCATCTTCACCTCTGATTTGATTGAGTCATCTTTGTGGTTGAACATCTATTTGTTTCCATTCATGTGGTTGCTAAAACCACTATCCAAGTACCACTTTGCTCGACAATGTTACATGTCATGAACAAGCTTCCTCCTTTCTCATTCCTATTAGGTTCAGCCTCTTGTGTATGAGAGAAATTTGAATTCTGCTTATTCATGTCATACTCCTAGTTTCTACACTCACCAGCATAGTGTCCATACCTCTAACAATAATAGCATTGGATGCTAGATTTACCATACCTTTGTTTAGAACCTCCTCTAAAAGTGTTGTTGCTCCTTCCTATTCCTCTTTCATGGAGTTCTTGATGGATATGCCTTCCACCTTTTTGACTGTTGCAAGTTCTTCCTCTTCCTCTATTGTTTGATCATCTCCCCTTTCCTTTCACATTCACATTGGTCTTGAATGTTTGCTCATGGGAGGAGGTGGCTGACTTTTTCAATTTTTGTTCATGGGTTTGCAAAGAACCCATTAGCTTATCCACCATCATTTGCCTCAAATCCTTTGACTCTTCTATTGCAACCACTATAGAGTCAAATCTAATTGGAAGGCTCCTCAACACCTTTTCTATGATCTTCAAGGTCTATGTTCATATTCCTTGTGAAGAAGTCATTGATAGACTCATTCTCTTTCATTTGTAAGGTCTCAAAGTCCATTCTTAAGAGCTGCAACTTGACAAGCTTCACCTTGTCACTCCTTTGATAAGCATATTGCAAAATGTTCCATGCTTGCTTGGAATGGACAGTTGTTGCTATCTTAGGAAAGATTGCATCATCCAATGCCATTTGTACATAGTTGAGTGCCTTGGCATCCTTTCTCCTATTCTCCTTCAGTACATTACTTTATGCTTGAGTTAATGCATTGAAGGTTGCCATGTCTGCAACCTCATTATACTCGACTTCAACTAACTCCCATAGTTCTTGAGAGTTGAATATACTTTTCATTTTGATGCTCCACACATCATAGTTTTTTCCATCAAACATAGGGCCCTGCTGCCATGACCATGAACTACCTGTTACCATGTCTAAATGGACTCACAACGCGGTTGCTCTGATACCAGTTGTTGGAAATGCTTGAGGGGCCAAGTGAATCGCTGCCGTACTCCTCTGCTAGGACTTACTCTCAACCTCTTAAGGACACAAATACAAACACAAACGCAAGAATTCAGAATGGAAACAAAAAAAACTTTATTTAAGAATCATACAATGTTACAAAGATTCACTCACACACCCAACCTTTCCTCTATTGACTACGAAGAATAAATTACACTCAACCTCGTGGATTGACTTTCATGAACATACATTACACTTGTAGGCTCTGCTCTCTGCTCTCTCTCTCTCTGAGCTAAACTCAGTTATCTTTTAGCTTTGACCTCTTGGAGTTGGAACTCTCTTTTCTATCACAAATTGTCTTCCCAACTAACTCCCAACTCTTATTTTAAAAAATGATCCAAATCTTGCTTCCCTGACAATGACACCCTACAAGCCTCTTCGAGCTCCATCTGTCCTGGAGAACGGTCCACATGTCATGTTTTTCAGTTCTAGGAAGTTACTTTACCCATGCTTTCACTATGGGAAAAACCATCAGTTAGGACAAATTAGCAGTTACATAACCGACTGTTAATGTAGACTGATAGTTTCGAAACGGCCATATGCATGAAATGGTGGTTTATTGATTGTCTCCAAAAGGGGTCATTTGACCTTTGGGAGATGACTGAAACCGTCCCTTGATCATTTTTCTAACATGTTGAACTCTTGACAATGTTTTTTGGATTGTTGTCAATTTTCCACTTGCACAACATTGTCAACATGGCCAAAAATTTGTTCAAAAATTAATGCATATGCTCAAGCTCCATAAGAACCCAATATTAGTTTTTTTCATTGATGCAAGATTGTTCGTGAACCTAGATGCTCTTGCATCTAACATCGATAGAAAACGAAATTGTCCATGAGTCCCGGCTCATGAGGCTTCCATGAGCTCTTCAATGAATGGTTTTTATGTACTTGTTAACTTTAAATGCACTCATCCAATTTGTGTCTTCAGCTACTATGTTTTTGCACTTAATTAGATACTCCTTGTAATCTACCTCGTCTTTGTGTTGATTTGTGTATCCAATATTGTTTTCAATCCACACTGAAAGACCTTGAATTTACTTCATCATCACTCCTTTGTCCTTTAGAGTAAGGGTACAAATCCACTATGTTGAAGATAGGTGATATGTCAATCCCATCTAGTAGCTATGTCACATATGGATTCATTAAAAATCTCCTCAAAACTTTGCAAGGTCCAATCTTCTTCCATTTGAGCTTGTTATATGTTCCTTTAGAAAGTCTATCCTTATGCAAATGCGCCAAAGCCAAGTCATACTTTAAAGTCTCGCATTCTTCTTGTTTGATCGACATGTTGTTTATGCTTCAAGAATTTTTCTTTCAACCTTCTCTTCACCTTTCTATGCAAATTATGCATACTTGTATAATTCTCTGCTTTAGCAGCACTTCTCCTCATATTCGTTGTACTTCTCAACTCACAAATTCTTTATATGATTGCAACCATGCACAATTTGAAAAAGACTCATTGTTGTACTTTTGTTCAATTAGTTTTTGTATGCAAACTTAGCTTGTGTCAATGTTATATCCTATTGTTTTTTCTTGTCTCCTACCAAACATCTCAACAAGTTACCAAGACTTCTATTCACCAAGTCCGTTTGCCCATCCCTTTGAGGACGATAGGCTGAACTGAAATCTAACCTTATGCCCATGAAACATTATATCTCTATTTGATCCTATGCTCCTTGGCAATCTATGTAGTCTTACTATTTCCTTGAAAAAACAAAGTTGTTGCGTGTGTGACATCACTTGTCTTTTTACATGCTATGAAGTGTTTCATCTTGGAAACTTTATCAACAACAACAAAGATAGAATCATTACCTATTTGAGTTCTTGGCAACCCAAGAACAAAATCCATGCTTATTTCTTCCCATGGCCTCTCCAAAATTGGTAAATGTTGGTACAAATCTGAATTTTGAATTTTGCCCCAAGTATGTTGGCAAACTCTACATCCTTGCACAAATTTATTTGCATCCACACTCATCCATGGCTACTATTAATTCTTATTCAATTGTGCTAATGTTTTATTAATACCAAAATGAACAACTTGACCTCCACTATGCTTTTATTTCAACAAATTCTTCCTCATTTAACATTGAAATATATATAAGCCCTGCTGAAATAAAGGAACAGAAACGAATGGAAACGGAGGATTATATGGAAGAAGGTGGAAGCAATCCTAAAAAGAACATAGAAAATTGGAGTGACAAAACGCAGAATGACGAACCTACTAGAATGGCCAATAGTAAAGCTGATGCTACCCATCAATTCGATTTATGGACGTATAAGGAGATTATGGAAATTAATAGGAAAATGGAAATAATGGAGGGTAAACAGGAGGCAGTATGGAACAAAGTCAATAACATGGAAAAGCAGATGAGGGACATTCCCATAAAACTCAAAGAGTATGAGAACAACCTAAGGGAACTCATAAAGGAGAGCAGAATAAAGATGGAGGAGGTAACCTCTAGCATTTGTGCTACTGCGGTAAACATTGGCAAAAGAGCAAATGAGGAAATCAAAACTTTGGAGGGGCCTAGCAAGAGAACTAGACAAAGCTCAAGAAAGAAAGCAATGCAAGAGGGATCTATGCAGGTGACGCTGCCATCCAGGACACTGTTGTGAAAGGTAAGGAAGCAGTGAAGATGATATTGGAACTAGAAGAATAGTTCCTGATTCTTTTAGTTGGTTCTGCTAGTTGGTTGTGTTTTCTGGTCTTGGTAGCTGGTTTTTTGAACTTTTACTATGGAGTTTACAGGGCTATGTAAAACCTGGGGGATAACTTTGGCTGTTCGTTTGGTAGCTTCCGGTCTTTGTATGTTGGTTTTGTTACTTCAGTGAAGTAGGCTTTTGGCTTGCCTGTGGACGTTTCTGTTTTATCTTTCTCTTTTTGTTAAGGGTTTTGGGGTCCCTTCAAACCCTGTTTTTACCTTAATCTAAAACATTGAAATATATATAGCTGTTGTCCCTGAATTAAAAACTATCTTGCAACAAATATTCCAGTCATGGAGTTCTATCCATGCTTTTTGGATTTTTGCATGTTGCCGATGCATCACGGACATCCAAATCTTCTTCATTCAAATTCTCCATTGAGTCCCACCCAATGACTTATACTCTTATTTTATTCATCACAAGAACTTTATTACTTGAAGCATCTGCAACTTTATTTGATTGACCATTTATGTGCTTCAAAACAAATGAATAACTTTGAAAAAACTCAACCCACTTCATGTGTGCTTTTGATTCAACTTACCTTGGTTGTTTATGAATTACAATGCTTGATGATCCGTGAATAACACGAACTCTTTGCACAACAAATAATGCTTCCACTTCTTGAGAGCTTGTACCATAGAATAAAACTCTTGATCATAAACATAATACTTCAGCTTTGTTTCACTCAACTTGTCACTAAAATAAGCAATGGGCTTACCTTTTTGACTCAAAACTGTTCCTATGGCCGTCCAACTAGCATAACAATCAACTTGAAATATTTTATCGAAATCCAGCAATGCTAACAACTGATGTTCCATCACTTTTTTCGTCAAAATTTTAAAACTCTTATGCTGCAACAATCCACTCAAACTTCTTTTTATCACCTTTCATTGTTTTCATAATGGATGCACATATATTGCTGATGTTTGTAATGAATTTCCTGTAGAAACTTGCTTACACACGAAAGCTTCTAGCAATAAACATACCCTTAGGCAATGGCCATATAACAATTGCTCTTACCTTTTGGGGTTCATTTTCAACCCTTCACATGAGATCACAAAACCCAAATAAGTCAGCTCCTCCTGCATGAAACTACACTTCTTCAAGTTGACCAACAACTTCTCGTCCTTCAATATTTGCAATACCAACCTCGAATGCAACAAATGCTCTTCTTTTATATGATTGAAAATCGAAATATGGTCCAAATAAACATTGAGAATCTTACCTAAATAAGGTTTCAACACTTCATTCATGAGTCTCAATTATGTGACTCATACAATCCATCCTTTGTCTTGAATGTGGTTTTCCATTCACCACCTTCTCTAATTCTGATTTAGTGATATCCAATCTTTAAATCAATTTTCGTGAAGTACCCTCCCCTCAAACAATCCATCAAATCATCCGTCCTCGACAATGGAAATCTATACTTGATAGTGATCTTGTTAATAGCTCTTGAATCTACAAACACTATTTAATCCCCATTCCTATGTTTTTGGTTGATGCAAGATTGTTCGTGAACCTGGATGCTCATGTATCAAAGAGATAAGGAGACGGGGCTAAGAATTATGTAAAGCAAGCTAGAAAAATAATTTATGGTGTGTTGAAGTTCTAGCTCAAGTCTTTCCACGAAGTAGATGGTCGCTGAAGACCAAGCTAATAGAGCTTTGGGATTTGCATGATGGATGGAAAATTAAAAGTAAGAAACTTGTTTTTTTTTTGTTTTTTTAAATGGCCAAGGAGATGAATCTTTTGAAGAAACAAGATCATGGACAGTGTGAATGCCCTTCTTTAAAATCCCAATTGCCTTAACTCCCAAAGGCAGGTGTTGTTATTGATGATGGGAGACTACCAAATAATATGGTTGTTAAACAAAGGCCATCCCTGAACCCATCGCCAATTCATTTAAGGAACGATTTAACAGACTCAAAAGGCTTTCCAAATACCGTGAGATACAAAAGTTTCATTAATCTCTACCAAAGTAGTGACAATAAGCAAGGTATGAATACCAAGGCCATTCCACATCCTTTTACTATATTACACAAATGTAGAAATGTAGTGTCTAAGAAGAATTTTCCATGCTTCAGAATCTTCGATGGCCTAGCCACCCATTATACACAAAGGGCAATACTCTGTCATGGGACATTAATAATGCCCATTCCTCATTTGTCTCAAGGAAGACAACAAATCTCCCAAGCCACTTTGTGGAAGCCCCAAGTTGCTTGGCATTAGCCTAGAGGAAGCCCCTTGCCAGCTTGGCAAGTTTTGTCGTAAGTTGCCTTAGATGAAGCCCAACTAGAGTAGTATACGTGAGTAGTTACAAGAAATTTTTTGCAAACATTAAATTTAGCGTCTAGGGATAATGGCTTGGTTAACAAGTAGGATTTTTTTTTCTCAACCTATTTTAAAACATATTTACAAAGAGAAGATGGGGAGCTTTCGAAGGAGAAAGGGATTCCTAGAAATTTGAACGCATTTTCCTTCTCTATCCTCTTCTAGTTGAATAAATCAAGCCACTCAGGGATGTGCATCATACTCTGTGGATAACGAATTAAAAAATGAACTCCGTGTTACGAAAGCATGTGTTCATGCCATGTGAAGCGATCAAACACTCTGTTTTGAGGCTAAATTTGATGGGCCCACAAACTGTCACAAATCCACAAAAGATCCACAGGCCACATGACACTGCCATGTGGAGCATCAAGATGCTTTGTGACCGCGAGCTAATTAGTGATGGCCATGTGTCACTGACTAGGAACATAGAAAACGTCAACAACAAAGATCACACCTCAACACCGACGTGCCACATGTCATCACAAAAAGACACCACAAAAGTCAAAGGCCACGAGTAGATACGTTGAGATTAAGGGGAATTAATATAGCCATGGGACTGTGAAAATTCAATAAACAAAAAGGGAACTCCATGCACCCCGTGACTCCAACATTGGACGTGATGCTGCCATGTGTATGCTAGATGCTCCATTCCTTGAGCCAAATTTGACCCCCGTCACTTTGTCACAAATTCACGAAGGGTCACAACATTATGAAATGATCACACAACGACCTTGCAAATTCAAAGTAAATAAATAGAATGTGCAAAGATCACTAATAAACACATAGATCATAGGCAATCTCATATTTTAATTGATTTCACATTGAAATTGGGATTGAATACAATGATTGCATAGGGAAGGCAAAAACCATAGTGAATGACAGAACGCACAAAACATGTAGGGGACATCATAGGCAGAAAAGATCACAGTGATCTCACAGTTGCATATAGAAAGCAGTGGCCACTACATTTAAAGTTCACTTCAGGAAGACTAATTAGACACATGTCACGAAGGGACTAAAATTATAAATTCTGCTTGATTTATAGAGATCTTGTAGAAAGCCTAATATTAGACATAAAAAATTCAAATGACCCCAAAAGTGAAAGTTTTGTCACAATGATCTCTTTAAATTTGTTAAAGTTAGATTTAAAACAATAGTTTTATTTTCAGCTGCTTTAGATAAATTTAGAATAGATTTTTGAATAAGTGATCACATGCAAACTACTTTTTTAAAAGCAAGGCGGTTGCCATCAGAGTATTATAAATACTTTGTATTGAGACAATTTTCATCAGAAAAGCTCTGAGAAACTTGACGAGTTTGAGAAATTAAGATGGATGTTTTGTGAGTTTGTTCATTTTTTTTTTTACTTTTTCAAACTCAGATTGATCTTGTATTTTCTTAGTTTAAGTGATCACTATATGAGATTTATATCCTTTGTTATGAGTATGTTGGATTGAGTATTTCTATTATTCTAACCAATTCTGTAATTAATCTCTGATTTCTTATTATTCTAGATGGATGTACAAATTTGCTATTTTCTGCAGTGCCCTCCGATCTTTATTAATTACTAATGTGCATTTGCTAATCTCTATGGTCAATTTATCTTGCAAAGAGATACTGCTGATATTTACTCAACTAATTAATGCATAGACTCTCGCATTGTTTTTAGTTCAATTTTAATGAATGTTGGATTTGATTAATGTTGGTTATTCGTAGTGAATCTCAAAAAGTGTTTACTTTAACAAAAGAATATCTCAATAGCTATCTGACACTTTCTTTTCTGCCCTACATATCCCTCTCATTTGAATTTTTTAAATGATGATTAGATTATTGTAACATAGCATCATTTTAAATATCCATCATTTGGTTAGTCTTATGTGTTGTTAGGGAGTCACTTGGTAGAACATAGGGAAATTTCAGAGACTAGTCTACAACCACAATGCTTACCAATCTATTCCACCAACTGCAACTTGTTCCCTGGTTACAATTTATGATCTTAAAACGAACAAGGTTAGCCCTTCATTTGTCAGACCCTGTTCACAAACTTGCATCAATTATCTCCTCCTAAGTATTGTAACTTCATGATTATGTTTATTTCCAAAGCTGAATTTATCAAAAAAATCAATTGAATAACATGTCTCCCAAGTTTTCCAAATGTTTATAATATATACTAATTCATGACCTTTGAATGTTTTTTAGAGTAAAAATATTTTCCTAAATAAATAGGATATCTTAGGATGTTTTTCTCACTTTCCACACAGACGTCTACTTGGTGGGAGGAGGATATTGATTTAGAGTATTCTGCAGCTTGGAGGAGCTAATATACAATTTTTTTTTTATGACAAATGTCACGATCATCATTTTATTTCTCTAATATTCATATTTTCAAACAAGTAATGAACCTTGTGTAAAATTGGTTCATATTTTCCTTTACAACAGTATGTTAAGATTTGATTCATTAGTTCAATTTCCAATTTCTTTGAATGGGGGCCATGGTGTAAACCTTTGTGAATTGAGACTGAAATGGTAATGCATGAGTTGAGGGGTGATAGTGAAAGATGGCTTGAGAATGACAATTATATAGATATATAAACAAATGAATGGAAATATTTATGAGCTGTTGTTTTTTAATTTACTTTTCAGAAATTAAATTCATCGAATGATTACACCATAAAATTGGAATAATTGTCAGTGTTCTTTTCTACCTTTGAATATCAAAAAATGGTTATTTTTTGAGAAAACAAATTGAAAATGCATAGTGAAAAGTTCAAATTTCATAGTACAATGGAATTTTGATGTCCATCGACATTGAAATTATGTCATTACGTTAGAAAAAAAAAATGTGTCAATATGTTCCTCACCTTTTCAACATCTATACATGGATTTTGTTTTCTTGTCTAACATCGAAATTTTGATGATTTCTAGTTCATATATAAAATCAAAAATCCCATTTAATGCATTTCCTATTGGGATGTGTGTAGGAATGTTATTTTTAATGTGTGCACGTTTAAAATTTGGAAGCATAGCATTAAGGCATGCAACGTTTTTGATAAAACGTCTCAAAGGAATGTGGTGTTATGGAAATGTCTTTGAACAATACTCATAGGCACAATGGAATTTTCAAATTCTTCGTCTTTTGTTCATTGCACTTAGAAAATAATTTCTTGGGCATACAAACATCTTCATAATAGCATATAAATGCTACAAGAACTAAAAACAATTATTTGCTTTATACGATACACAATAACATCATCCAATCATTTTAATTACTTGGCTGATTACTATAGCATTATAAGATAGTGACAATGTATATATTCTATTCAGACATGTATGGTATGAGTGCTAAGGATGTTCCACAACCTTTAACAATGCCAACAAATGATATTCATTACAATTTCATCACAAAAGACAATGAACTTGTTATAAATTATAAATTTCTCATACCCCACTAATTTGCATGTGTTTTGGGAGAATTATATCCATACAACTCCACACAATTTGATATTGACAACATAATATAAGTTTTTCAACCTTTTTAGCGATCCGATGCATAGAACAAGTGAATCAATCACACATTTTGAATCTTCAGTGACTAAATTTGGAAGAGTGCATCAAGGTAAAACGTAGAGCAATGGCATCCATGTGTAGGGAAGAGTTGGATGATTTGTGAAATAAGATACCAAATGTGTGAATGCCACGAGTATTTTGAGCAACTAAGAATCAATCTCAGGTATGTAGTTCAATGGGGATTGAAGAAAAAACGATCCTTTGGCATGGAGGGATCTATGCTGTCTTTTCAGGCTGTTGATTATTTGCCATTCCTTCATAGGGATTTCTAGACGATGCAAGACCTAAAGAATTTGACCAAACAAGTATCCAATAATGAATACAATAAAATGAAAGAGACAAATTAGGGTAAAGTTCTCAAATTACCCTTCTTTTGGTTGTTGAACAATTTTGTACAAATAGTATTGACAAGAATGTGAGATGGAAAAATATAGTTGACTCTAAATTTGATTATATGAGTCAATGCAAAAACCTTGAATAAGGTAACTAATTTGCGTAATGAATGGTAAAATGTTGCTCAATATAAGGCAAAAAGTTTGGCATGTATAATCCAAGAAGTCAAGAATATATATATATATATATATATATATATATATATATATATATATATATGGAAGATGGAAATGAGAGCAGTTCTCTTAGGAAGTGTGAGTGAGATGATGGTTCAAAAACTTGTTGACTACATTAGGGATCGATTCAAGAATACAACTAAAGATTAGAAGGATGTTTCAATAGGGATAATTGCTATTGCACACTAGATGGTCACTTCCAACATCAAATTCAATCGGTCCGAGTACTTTGCAGTTGAATTGTTGGAGATATGTGAAACAAGTTTCCAGGTACAACACTTTACAAAATTTCTATATACTTTTTTGTTAGTTTTAATACTATATGTTTATTGGAAGACCCCATATGGCCTAGGGACTCTTTTGGCGAGCAATGACCCTGAAGTAACATTTAGAAAGTATGTTATTTTGGAGGAAAATGGGTATACATGTTTGGAGGAAAATGGGTATGCACAATACAAGGAGACAAAATTTGGCACTTTAGGTTTTTGATATGAGGAAACTCATCAATAATACCCAAGTGCCAAAAAAGCTTCATTTATGAGCACAAGGAGAACATTACATCACATTCATGAGAGAAACTTTGGGTTGTGGCTACTTGGCACATAAAGGTTCGTCTTAATCCATTGCCTTTCATGCCAATGGATGAATTTTCATTATGGGAAATGCTACATTAGCAAGGCATAGATCCAAATGTAAAGGTAAATTCAATTTCTTTGAAGGGCCCCAATATAACAAGATTATCTAAATGGCCTAAACAAAAATCCACCAAGCCAAGGAAACACTGCAAACCATCTGAGGCAGCACCTAAAGAGGCGACTAGGGTTGGGCTTTAACAATTTAAAGCCAACACTATTAGGAAAAATAAAAAAGTTTAGAAGGATGTGTCGATGGGGAATGAATCTCTAAAATAAGAAGCCATTAAAGTAATGGAGAAGCCATGTTATTTTTGAGAAAAGGCATCAAAATAAATCAAGTGACCTCATACACAGAATTGCTAGTAGTGCTTTCCACAATAAGGGCATATTAGCCTAGAAGGCTATTACATTAGGTGTAGGGAATTATCCATTAACCAATGAGGAATGAGCTCACTTTATTTGGATGGAGGTTTTTTGATAATGCCAAAGAATATGGAATATCTAATATAAACGGACCATAATCTCCCAAGTGCTCACGGATTGTAAGATTTATTGCATCTACAACAAAAGGGGTGAGTATTGCTCAATCCTACATTGGGGTAAGACTTTCAATCAACTCTTCGTCTTTGCCTCAAGTTATTCTAGATACACTGTTACATGATATGGACATTATGCATACAAATGTGAAAACCAATCAATGCACACAAGAATATATTTCATTGGAAATTGCATTTACTACCCTTGGCAAGTCATTGATGAGTAACTTCAAAGATCCAAATGTGATAGGGGACACTTCTAAATGCACTGAGACATAATTTGTGACGGGTATAGATGATGAGTTCCCAGAGTCAGAGGATTTGGGAGAAGTTGTAGGGATTGCAATGGGCACATTTAAAGATAAAATGAAGATAACTACTTGATGTCCATCTTTGAAATATGAGAGGGGGGTTAGAATACCGAAATAGACAGCTAGTAAATGGGGGAGAGGATCTTAGTGATTTAAGAATGTTGCATACAATATCAGATCCCTGGAACATGCTGCAAGAATATATTGAATTGAAGTCCCCTACATTAGAAGAAGGTAGTCCAATAGGAGTGAAAAATAGAAAGGAGCAATTGACTAAAGAACCACCTCCTGATTTACTTATAAAACACCACCATGTGTTAGTGACTGAAGATCAATCTCATGTTGAACCATTTGCTCAAGAAGTATTGACTCAAGAGCTGCATGTGATAGACTTTATTTTACCATCAAGGGGTTTAAATATAATACAAAGGGAATGCAAAGGGAGGAGCATCAACTTCAAACTATTTTATCTCATCAAACAATGGATAGTGAGAGGAATAGGTCCTTAGGTCTAGTGATCAAACGACATCATGAATGAGTTAGTCATCTTCTTATCATTTTTTCTATTGAGACTAACAACTAATATATTACTCCAACAATATGATGCCCTTTCAATGGAGGAGCCAGGAGGTTGGAATAGTCGGCTAGATAATGTTACAAAAGAATGGGAGACTATGAAAGGTGATGTTTTGTCAATAGTGCTAGAGGTTAGAAAAATAATGCATCTACCACCTAACAAATCTCCTCCTCCATGATAAGTTATTTGAGATTGTTTTGTCAAATTTTGAGAATGGAAAAACCTTATCGGACTATAAAAGCTTCACATGTATTAAAATTCATATGTTAAAAGTGTATAAATGATCACAAACATTTAATTTCTTGTTATTTATTTTATATTGCAAAAGGATCGCAAATGTTGGTGATTTTGCAATATGTTTTTTCCCCTCTAAAATTTTATAGATAACTAATAATTAGAATATAACAATTTCTTTCAATGGAATAGCTAGCGATTGCCTAAAAGGTACATGTTACTTTGGAAGCGATACAATTTTTTGTTTCGGTAAAGCAAGGTTTTGCTAAGCAAAAGAGTGAAAAATTAACAATCATACCTAAATTGAAACCCATGATTGTTGACCCCATCTGACCTTTTGTGCATGAAATGTTAAGAAACAATAATATCATTTTTATGGTGCAAGTAAAGGTAAAAAATTATGTGGTGTGTTACTTCATATGGTGTCACAATGAGTTATGCAGGGAGGAGATGCCACAATTCATGGTGAGCTTGAGCAATGGTGAAGTGTTTGGGAAGGGAAAGCTCATAACAAACATGAAAGTGGTGAAAGATATGAAGGTGAGTTGGGCAAGGATGGTGAGAGGAAATGACATGGTATTTCATGGGATGGACTTGAAGAAACCTAAGTAAATATACATGCAAAGTTTAGTGACATGACAAATGTTTTATTTAAAACATGATAAAACACACACACACACACACACAATTTGGTTTTATCTTGTTTTAAATAAAACATGTGTCATGTCACTAAACATATATGACACGTCTATTTTATTTAAAACCAAGTAAAACCAAATTAGATGATATATATGTCCTCTAACTTGGTTATTTAGTTTTAAATAAAACGTGTCATGTCTCTAAACATGTGTGTGTGTGTGTGTGGTGACATGACACATGTTTTATTTGAAATCAGATAAAACCAAATTATGTATTTACTAATATTTGTTATTATTATTATAATTATTGTTGTCCTTTTCGTAGCCGCTATTTCTTTTAATATTAGCTCTCCCTGGAACCATGTTCAAATCCAAAACGGCTCTGAACCTTGAAGCTCAAAAATTTTCTATTACATATGGCAAAGAAATTTATTTATTCACTAACAAGGTTTATATAAGGCTTTTCTCGGTTGGAAGTGACTTATCCACAATCAAAATTTACCTAAAAGATAGCTCATAGTTTGCCCCCTTTTAAATCCAAGCGTTGAGCGAAGCACATCAAATTCCATAGCTAGAATTGGCATGAAATCATTAGTTTCAACAAGATCCTTCAACCTGAGATAAGTAAGTACATAAGATCCTAAATTAATAAAATAAGGAACCTCGTTGAATATTGAACATTATATAAAAATATACACTTTTTAATATAATATTTAATTATATGTATGTATGTATGTATGTATGTATGTACACACATGCACACACACACACACACACACACACACACACACACACACATTGTGTGTGTGTAGATGTGTGTATGTGTATGTATGCATACATATATACGTATTATATTATTGCTTTGAAAGAGGTTCCTTGTTTTCTTAATTTAAAATTTTATTTACTTATTTTAGGTTGAAGGATTTTGTTGAAACAACTGATTTCTTGCCAATTCTAGTTGTGGAATTTGATATGCTTTGCTCAATGCTTGGATTTGAAAGGGGGTCTCTTTTAGGTGAATTTTGATTGTGGATAAGTCACTCCCAACCGTGAAAAGCCTTATAGAAACCTTGTCAGTGAATAAATCAATTTCCATATGTAATTGAATTTTTTTGAACTTCATGGTTCAAAGCCATTTTGGATTTGAACGTAGTTCCAAGGAAAGCTAATACTAAAAGAAATAGTGGCTGGGGAAAAAGACAACAATGTTATAATAATAGTAACAAATATATGGAGCCTTTAGATTTTAAGATTGGTAGCGAGAGTGCAAAACAACAATGATAGATGTAGGGTGACTCTAGAATGCATATTTCTTCATATGTGGTTAATTCAATGTTAAAGCCTCCTCTAACTAGGTAATTGAATCGACCAAACCTTGAAATAACATTATACATAGTAGATACACTAAACCCTTCATGTTTTAAATTAGAGAGAAAATTGAGCTCAATTATCGATGGTCACTTCTCGTTGCCACAAAACAACAATGATAGATGCAGGGTGACTCTAGAATGCATATTTCTTAATATGTGGTTAATTTAGTGGAAGTTAAAGCCTCCTCTAACCAGGTAATTGAATTGACCAAACCTGGAAATAATATTATACACATTAGATACACTAAACCCTTCATGTTTTAAATCAAAGAAAAAATTGAGCTCAACTATCGATGGTCACTTCTCGTTGCCTACTTACTTCCATTCATCAAGCATAACACAAAAATTAAAAACCTATCCATGAAACTGCCCTTGTCCTCCAAAATACACTGGCCAATAAACTGCCCTTGTCCATAGGAATATGTTATCCACTAGAATATGTGGAGATGAATATTTTCATAGCGCTCCCTAATGAAAATGTGTCTAATGTAATGAAATCACATACTTTTGAATAATATACAAATTCATACATACCTAGGAAGTATTATGTAATGTTAGACATTCTGAAAGAAATCGGTTTCCTCTGGGTATTTGAGGTGGTGTGATTTCCTTGGGTACTACAATTTCCACTTTTAACATTCAATTGGGTAGCTATTAACATCCCAAAAGTAGAGTTGAAATGTAATCTTTCTAGCGATGTAGTAGTTCATTAAGTGGGATGTCTTCAAGTGGAGGATTTTTATTACTATCATCATTGACATTGTTAATCATTAAAATATTATCGCATGCCTAAAAAAATTACATCCTTGTAAAAGATCTGCATTCCTATAAAAGCATCAAGAATATAAAAAACATTGCACGTCTAAAACAACATCATAATATATAAAAACATCGCATGTCTGAAAAACATTGCATGCTTCTAAAATCATCTCATACCTATAGATTATCACATATCTATAAAAGCATTGCATGCATTTAATATCATCACTAGGGTGGAAAAGCTTTGCTTTGCTAAAAAATCATCACATGCATGGTAAAACATCATAGACTTAGGAAAGCATCACAAGCTTAGGAAATCATCGTGGGAATGGAAAATGTCAGCTTAGAAAAGCTTAATATAACCTCATTAATCTAATCAAAATGCATAAATCTCAAAAAAAATAGAAATGATCACAAATATGTTTAAAATTGGATCAATATTTTTATCTTTAGGCTATAAATTGCAATGCTAGAAGATTTTTTAATTCGATCGATAGATTTCCTAATTCACATTCACAAGTGTTTGATTTATTTGTATGTTTAATCACCTATTTATTGGATCCTTTTAGACTAGTTGAGTCATTAAACATTGTTGAAGTTGCAACTCACAATGATGAAAAATAACATTTAATTCTTAATAAATGTATATGTATATGTGTATATATATACCCAATCTAAATGTGTGTGTGTGAAATATGCATGCGCACGCACGCACGCGTGCGCACACACACACACACACATTTAGGTTGGGTATAACTAACTATTTTAATTGCATTTCAATTTTTTCCTTTAATATTTTGACGAGTGTGATCCAAGTACCCATAGAATGTGTGGTGATCCGAACATGTTTAAAATCATGGACCATTGATTTGTTGAAAATTAAAAAAAAACCCATTAGGATTATAAATCATTTGTCTATTTCACTGGGAAGTAATATGTATGGGTTTTTTTGGTGAACTGTTGTGCACCGTGACATTACCCACATAGCCAATCCAGAGTCTAACAATCCCTAGAATTTCCCTAATTATGAATATTCGTCTCTAAAATTTTCCCTGTACATAACAATTATAACATAAAAGATATCATTTAAAAAATTATCGGTTATAACAAAGATTTCATAACAAATTTTAATTTCCTACCACTACACAAAACATTCATCTTATGGATTGGGATATTCGTAAAATATGTATGGAATGGGGTTATATATATATATATATATATATATATATATATATATATATATATATATATATATATATATATATATAAGTAAATATAATGGTATAATTACTCATTGAATTTATATCTTATTTACTATATATAATTGTAATTGTGCTCTCTCTCTCTCTCTCTATATATATATATATATATCAAGTACTATGAATAAAGAATTCATAGCGGGGAGGTTAGTATATTGTTAGTAAAGAAAATAAACACACTAAAAAAATCATCTTTAGCCTAAACACTAAGGAGAGCATAGGTAACAAGCATACAATGAAAACACACCTACAAAACCAAAAAAAACATCCTTTTACCTTTCTTGTAGCTCCAAAATGGCTTGTTCAACTTTGTGTATCAAGAAGTATTTATCAATGAAGCTCCCTTTGCTCCACCTTTCCTTGGCACCTTGGATTGGTTGGTTGGCTTTTGAATTTGACATGGTAAAACTACTTGAAAGGCTTCTTTGTACCTATTTAAGCATAATAACTTTACACCAAAAGAGATTCTTGAAAGTATTTTGGCATAGTAACATTGCACTAATGCAACTTGTTGATTAATAGATAGGACTTTGTATTTATAACCTCTAAAGTTAACTCTCACCCAAAGTGAGTTAAGGTTGAGTTTAAACATGGAATGAGTTCAAACTAACCCTAGGTGAATTGAGGCTAACTCTAGTTGAGCTAAAAATGTGTCATGTAATTATTATTTTTAATTAATAGGCATGGATCTCAAATTAGATATTTTGGGAGAGCTTAACAACTCATAAAGGCAATGATGAAAAGACTTGATATTTTCAATTTTAGAATTTTTATTTTTATATATTCATTACTTGCAAATAGATAATTTAACTAAGTATTTAATCTAGTTTAATTAATTGATTCATTTTGATTATCATTTTAGCTCTTTTAAGAATTGTTCAAGTGCCCCGCTTAATGGTTTCATAGGCCAAACTGTCAGTTATTAGGTCGCAAGATGATTGGAGATGAATATATAAGAGGTTATTGTTGAATATGGTATAATACCCCAAATAAGGATGCCTTAACATGATTTTGAATATTGATGAATGATGCACAGACAAAATTAAGATGTTTAATGATTCTAAGGCTTAATTTGCAATGTTTGGTAGAAATCAGTCTAAAGTCTGGTTGGAAATCAGTTGTGGCTAGAATGAGGTGTCTACAGTTTTCTTTTGTTTGGGAAGGTGTTTCAAGCTATAGGCATAGTAATGTCTTTTCAAAAAATGAAAAGGTCTTATATGCTTGATTCCCCAATAGGCAATGGATGAGCCCTAGATGCCCCCTCAAAAGAGCGGGCGAAATAGAAGGTTGATGATTATTCGTTCGAAAAGAAGAAAATGATGGGACCCAAAGGTAAAGGGAGGTGGAAAAGATTGATTTGTCCAAATGTAGTTATAATCAGTGGCATAATGAGATGTCCCAATTGGCTAAATAAAAATAATGATTTATCTAAAGACAGTTATAATCATCGATAGAGTAAGGTAAAAAGATAATAATTTTTTCTAAAGATGGTTATAATCATTAGCAAAATGAAACATGCCCCAATTGAATGGATAGAGATAATGATTTTCTGAAAGGTGGTTATAATCATTAACATTCAGAGTTGAAACACAATGATTTTTATAATGGTCGATATAATCATTAGATCAAATAGGTCAAAACACAATGATTTGCCCAAAGGCAATTATAATTATTGGCACTACGGTTGTAACAATATGGTAAATTGGAAAAGAGGGCTTAAGAACTGAATCCATACTCACAGAATAAGAGTAACTTAGTACAAAGGAGAGAGATGAATTAGGGCAACCTGCTAGTATGGAGATGCATGTCCTAACTAGCAAGGATTAAAATTCATTCATGATTTAATTACTCTATATTTGGATAATGATTTGGATAGAGAAATTTTTTTGTTAGGTAACCAAGGATAAGTACTACGACATCATTGCTTGTAATATTTTTTGAGATAATTTTTGTTGTAGCACGTGATGATATGCATCATGATATAAAACACCATGATGACTTAAATATAATATGCATAAGCACTGATATGTGATCTAATAAACAAGTGAAAATAATGCACCAATGATAAAAACCATGATGACAATCTTGACATATGAATATGAATGGACTTAAGTATAATGTGCAAGGAATCACCCAATGAACACATGTATACTAAGTCAAGTCACAACAATGAAAGCAAACAAACAAGCAAAAAAATAAACAAACAAAAAATTAAAAGGGTAGATGCACAAAGTTGGAAAGACAAAATATGAAACAATGAAAAATACAAGTCATTTTCTATAAAGAGCGTACAACCTTTTCAAAAGGGTGTACGACCTTCTCAAAAGGGTATATGCCATTTTCAAAAGAGTGTATGCTTTATATAAAAAAACAATGTAGAATAGCAAAAGATCGGTCTTGACCCTAAAGGGAGTATGCCCTTTGCAGTTCAAAGGGTGTATGCCCTTTTGAAAGATTTTTTTTTTTTTTGCAATTAGCAATATTTTTTTGCAAGGATATATTTAGTATTGAAAGACATGTATTTTTTTTTGTTTTGCAATTAGAGTTATTTTTTTGTAAATATATATTAAGTAAAATAAATGTTAAGTATAAAAATATAAAATTAAATGTAAACAATTTTGTTTACATTTAATTTTATATTTTTATACTTTAAATTTATTTTACTAAATATAATAAATTAGGGCCACTTAACATCTTCTGAAATTGATTATAGAGTTGTAGGAGTCACCATTTAAAAGTTAGTTTTTCAAAATTTAATCTAGTCAATACTTAATTTTTAGAATTTCAGGATCAGAAAATAAAATGAGAAATTAAGGTACAAATCATATTATGTATGTAATAGATCTATACCATTAAGGAATCCATGTCTATTTTACCTACTTAAGTATTCCCTATCTACTTGAATATGATCTACTTGATTAAATAACTGAGCCATAACTTAATTTCAAGGAGTATGCCCTACCTAAATACATAATCCATATCTTGATATTTACTATTCCCTACTGATGTCAAATTAAGTGCTCCACTTACTCAACCTAGTATACTTCAAGGTCTTCTAGAAACTTGCTTGCAATTAGGTCTCTTCCTAACCATGAATTATATCTTGGTCTATCATAAATGTCTTATGAGTATTGGTATTGAAAGACTAATGACCTTATTCTTTAGTATTATCTCTTGAATTTTTAGCCTTTGTATTTAGATCAAAAGACACTTTTAATAACTTAGAATAGGGTACTCAGTTCCAAAATAGTAATCTACCTTCAAGAAAAACCCTTTTTTGATTCCTAATCACTCAATTGTATATCCTCACTTTTTTGAACAATACTATGAAGGTTTGACCAATTATTTGACTCAAGCTTCTTAGTGCATGAAAAATTTCAACTCAAAACTCAGATGACAACAACTCTACCCTTTATAGGCCAAATTCTACCTCTTAAGGACTTGATACAAAGAGATCTATAACTACCTTGTTTTTCGAAATCATTCAATTCACAAACTCAATGAAAATATCAATACAATGATACAAGACTCATAGGTGTCTTTACACAAGCTCAAAATACCAATTAGATCACCAAAGTGCCCAAAAAGTTGACTAAGTCCTAAGCACTATTACAATATTGTGTACAAGTGTGTTTGGTCTTAAAAAGGTGTTATTAATCTAAGTTCATCAAAGGATTTTTATAAATATTTATTAATATGTTTGGATACTATCTCTAAGGATAAGAAATCAATTTCCTTTATTGCTTTCTTAAGAATTAGAATTCAATGAAAACTCTACTCTTTAGGTTTGGATGGCCTAATCTACTTACGTGGAAGGATATTGACTTGGCTTAATTGTCAAATTCTTTGAATCACTTTACTTGTAATTATTCTATAGTGTTTACATAATAACATTGGACCTTCATAAGAGGTTTATACTCAATCAACAAAGTTGGAGATGTGCTATACTTGGAGTTTGTTATCTTTGCCTTGGAATCTTCTTAACAACCTTGTTTTCAACTTATAAAACTAACTTTAATTAGTGGGTCTATCAATATGCATAAATGAATATCCTACATCATGAAACCTATAACATATATATAGTAATGATACCGTCATTCATACATTACATCTACCACATACATGGTACTACATGTAGGTATTCGGTCACTCATACATGACATATTCCTGTGGTCATGATCTAGTCACTCATATTGGATACAAATGCAACAAATAACCCTAGTGCACTCCATTTCCACCTAAACCATTAACCCCAAACCCTAAACATTAAACCTTAAACATTGAAACCTAAACCCTAAGCCATAAACCCTAAACCATGAACACTAAATAATATACATAAACCCTAAATAATATACATAAACCCTAGACTCGAAGCCCTAAACCTTGAACCCTTAACTCTAACACATTATCCCTAAACCAAAAACAATAATCCATAAACCCTAAACTATAGAACTTAAACATATAAACTTAAAACATTAAACCCTATAATTTATACCCTAGACCCTAAAACCTAAAACCTAAATGTAGGCCCTTAACCCTAAATCCAAAATCATAAACCTAAAATCCTAAATATTAAACCATAAAACCTAAATGTAATCCCTTAACCCTAAATCCCAAGCCTAAAAACATAAACCATAAGTCATAAACCTTAAACAATAATTCCTAAACCAAAAATTTTAAACCGAAATAAAAGAACCCAAAACCTTAAACACTAAACCTAAATCCCTAAACCCTTAACCCTAAACCTAAAATTGTAAACTCTAAACCATAAACAATAAACCCCAAATCTTAAACCATAATCCCTAATCCTAAACACTAAATCCCAAACCCTAAATACTAAACACTAAGTTCCAAACCCTAAACCCTCAACCAAACCCCCAAGACCAAAACCCTGAACCTTACTCCCTAAACCTTAAACGCTAAGTGTGAAACCATAAACCCTAACCCCAAACACCAAGCCCCAAACCCTAAAAGCTAAAATCTTGGTCCCTTGAGCCACAAACCATAAATCCCAAACCTTTAAGCATAAAATATAAATAATAAGCCCTAAATCCTAATCCCTAAGCCATAACACTAAAACTTAACCCTGAATGCTAATCCCTATACACTAAACCCTAAATTGTGAATCTTGAACCATCAACCATAAACCTTAATCCCTAAATTTATAAATCCTAAACCTCTATCCATAAACCATAATCTTGAGTTATCTCCTATATAGAGAAAGGAGAGGGGGCATTGGCTAAGCCATATCTTGAAAGGTTAGGGGTCATTCTAACCTATATAGAGAAAGGAGTGATTAGGGAAATTCATGTAAAAGGCTTGAAGGTGGATTCAAGATGAATTCCTAAATAATTTAGGGATTTTTTGATCAATGGGTCTATCAATATGCATAAGTGGTTAGCCTATAGCATTCAACATATAACATACATATAATAATGATACAATTATTCATACATTACAACTACCCCATACTTAGTACTACATGTAGGTATGTTGTCACTCATACATGACATATTCCCGTATTCATGATATAATCACTCATATTAAACATAAATTTAGCTAATCACCCTAGTACACTCCATTTACACTTAAACCATTAACCCTAAAACCTAAACCCCAAACCCTAAACAACATAAACCTTGAATGTTGAATCCTAAACCTAAACCCTAAACACCCTAAACCTTGAAAACTTAACCCTAATACATTATCCCTAAACCCAAAACAATAATACCTAAACCCCAAAACCTAGACCCTAAACATAGAACCTTAAAACCTTGAACCCTAGATTTATACCTTAAACCCTAAACCCTAAAACCTAAACTTTAAGCCCTTAACCTAAAGCCCAAACCATAAGCCTAAAATCCTAAATCCTAAACATTAAACCATAAAACCTTAACCCTATACCCTTAATATTAAACATAGAACCTTAAACTCAAAATTCAAAATCATGAACCTTAAAACCTAAACACCAAACCCCAAACCCCAAACCCAAAACCTTGACCCCTAAAATCTTAACACTAAACCCTAATCTTGAAACCCTAAGAACTAAAACCTAAACCTTGAAATTTGAACCCTAAACCACAATCTTAGAACTATAAAACCTCAAACCCAAAACCATAGACCCTAAATCTTAAAATTGGATAAATCCTAAATCTTAAAACCTAAATGCTAGAACCTAAATAATCAACCTTAAACACTGAACTATAAACTTTTAACTCTAAACCCTTAACCCAAAACCCTAAAAATGAAACCTAAATGACAAACACTAAACATACATTATGGAGACCACACCATAGAGGAACAATGTAAGCATTGGTAGTTCAGTTCAACCCCCTATCCACTTCCCTATCATAATTCCTACACAAGCACAAAGATTCCAATGCATGGAGAAAACATGCCATAAGAAAGTCAATGACACAAATGCCAATAATTTATACTCATGACCCATATCATTCTTTGAGAATAACTCATAAACATGAGAAGATCCAAAATGCTCTAGCCCTTTCACTCAATAATTTAGAAATAACTGTGTCCAGAAGAAGGATTTCACCTCATACGAAGCAAGTACAAAGAGGTAATTTTTGATCTATCATCATTTTTCATCATCCCTCATCATTCAAAATGATTTTTTGACATGCAAGTTTAAAGAGGATATTATCTTATTTCCACCATGTAAATCATTCAACAATCTCGCTAGAATTAATCCATCATGACCCTATCTAATCTACTAGACATGAATTAGAATAATCACCCTAATACATTCCAATCAAAATGAAAGGAATTTAAACACCATTTAGGATTCATCTGAAAAAGATATTGTTTAGTCTGAAACAAATTTATACTGACTATTGGATTGGAACATACTCTACTAGATGAGGGAGTGACTAGGGATGATGGAGTGATTAGGTATGATAAGGGACAATCAGGGAATGGTTAGGGATAATGAGGGATGAGGATAGATGAGGAGGGGGTGATTAGGGATGATTAATTATGATGAGGGTTGATGAGGAAGTGATTAGGGATGATGAGTGACAATTAAAGATGATGAAGGATTGACTAGGGATGATAAGAAATAATGATGGTTAATGGGGGAGTTATTAGGGATGATGAGAGTGTGACTAGGGATGATGAGGGTTGATGAGAGAGTGATTATGTATGATTAGAGTTGATGAGGTTTGATGAGGTATTTTTTATGGATGATCAATGACAATGAGGGATGATGAGGGAGTGACTATAGATGATTAGGGTTGATGAGGGAGTGATTAACAACAATGAAGGATGATGATAGCGAATGAGGGAGTGATTATGGATAATGAGAACTAGTGAAGGAATGAATATGGATGATAAGTGAATATGAGGGTCAATGAGGGAGTGATTAGGGATGATGAGGGTCAATGAGAGAGTGTCCTATGTGAATTTGGAGTGTTAGAATATGACTTTATTCTGCGTGACTTTAGAATAATGCATGCGATTGAAATTAAAGAATGCATGGATTGACCATCTATCTAACATTTATTTTAGAGTGAATGGTATCTTTTTAGAATTAATTTGAATGGTGTTTCAATTTATTCTATTTTAAATGGAGTCTATTAGAGTGATTATCTACATTCATGTCTAGTATAAGTTATCGTATCATGACTATAGGTAAATGTCATGTATGAGTGAATGCATACATATATGTAATAGGTATGTGATAGATGTCATGTATGAGTGACAGTATCATGACTATAGGTATGTTACAAGTTACATGATACAGGGTAGTCATTAATGTATATTGATATACCCATTGATTAAAAAACTCACAAATTTTTTAAGAATCCACCTTCAAGATTAGGTATTCAATTGGGTAAGGCATACTCAATTATATAAAATATGGGGTATAATCAATGGTATAGATCTATTACATACGTAACATGATTTTTAAACTCGTTTCTCACTCTATAGTTTGATCTTAAATATCTAAAAACTAAGTATTGACTAAAATGAAGTTTGAAAAACTAACTTCGAAATGGTAACTCTTACAACTTTGTAATCAATTTTAGAAGATGTTGAGTGGCCCTAATTTGTTATATTTGATAAAATAAATTTAAAGTATAAGTAATTGAATGTAAATTTATACTTAACATTTATTTTACTAAATATATCCTTGCAAATAAAATACCTCTAATTTCAAAACAAAATAAAAAATACATGTCTTTCAATACTAAATATATCCTTGCAAAAAAAATACTTCTAATTGCAAAAAAAAACATCTTTTAAAAGGGCGTATGCCTTTTCAACATTTCAATATTTTTTTGCATTTTCCCTCTAAATTTGCCTTGGATACAAGCTTGGAGAGGTCTGAACCTAGCTTGAAACTGGTCATGGAGCAACTCCCTTAGTTTCTAGAAAATTCAAGAGTCTTTTTCATCTTTGTCGACACATCTGATTAGAAAAAATTTATTATTTAAAAAAAATATATATGGGTTTGTAGAGGAGAAAGTGTAGTTTTAGAATATATAAATTTTTTTAATGTTAAAATATTTATAATTATTACTTAAATTATATATAGCATACCTCATTATGGACTATATACCTATCCTCACATATTATTTTATAACTTTTCAAGTATTAATCAAAAGTTTATAAAACTTATATCTCAAAAATCTACACATTGTCAACTATGCTTTAAAAAAAATAATTATCATGAAGCTAAGTTCAAAAAGTTGTGTTCATACACTTGTAGTTTTAATTTTCTAGCTATCTTGATTTGTAAAATTATTTAAAAATTATATATATAATAAAAAATATTCTCAACAATATTTGACATTTCCTCTATCCATATATGAAGTTTCATACAAAAATTCAATCATTTACTCAAAAAAGTGCATTCGTACACATGCAATCTCCTTATCTTTTCATAAAAATAACCAACTTATTGTCATAAATGCATCTATTTCACATAATTATATCATCTATGTATTGAAAAAAATTATATATTTAGAAACTACTTCAAAATTACATAATTAATGTTCTTATGTAATTTTCAATTTTTTTTCCGAAGAGTCTCTAATATTCTCTTTAAATTTAACTATTGTTATTTTTAGAAAAAAAAAGTGTCGCTTTATGCCCCCCTTTTGTCTCCCATTATCTTGAATCTACCCAAAACACCAATAAGCAAAAATCAAAATAAAACACCAAGAAATAAAAAGTGAACACAACAAATAATGGTTATTCACAATGTTATTGCAAACAAAATACAAATTATTCATGCATGTGTAATAGAGGTGTTACTTTTAACTACAAGGTGACCCCTAAGCTAGATAGTAATGACACTAGTATAACAACATGAACAATTGGTAAAATATTTACCCTAGGCTATAGGGAAGCAACGACACAAATAAGATGACAAACATTAACCCTAGGCTATAGGAGACATTGAAACAAATAAACAAAATAGGGTGAAGAGAAAAAAGAAATGGGTAGTCAAGCTGAATCCAGATACACTAGGCAAGTGGATGTTATCTACATAGTTTTATGGATGCAAGATCTAACATGAACTTTAGGCCAAGTATATTTCTCCCAAGATATGTGATACAAGAAAAATTATGATAAGAAAAATATGATTGTGTTGGTAGAGGAATATGAAAATAGTCTCTCAAAACGACAAGGGCATGAGAAATCAAGAATAATCTCAAAGTGGTGAGAGCATAAGATTAAGCCTAGTGGTCATTAATGGATCAAAATTAAATACATAATGCATACAATAAAAACTTTCAAAATGATGAGACCAAAAGGCTTAGGCTAGCAAAGATGGGGAAACTAAATGATAAGTAGTTACTCATGAAATAGTTAGGGTTCCAAAGATCCTTAAGGTAAAAAAATAGTAAAAAAAAGGAAGGTATGACTGAGCTAACCCAAGATACCTCATGTATCCAAGTGATACCTACATAGTCTGTGTGAAGCTCAGGTTAATGTTGTTCTCCCAAAAATAGAAATAACAAGACCAAGGGGGTTTAGAAATAAACTGAACAAAAAAGATGGCCCATCTTGAAAATTTTGACAGCATTATATTTCACATGGAAATTCTAAGTCGATTTTCATGATTTATTTTTTAGGATTTGGTAGTTTTTTTACAAATATTTTTGAAATTTTCTATGCATCTCAACTTGATCAAGAATTAGGAGATACTAAATAGTCCAACTCATAAAATGATGAGAGCATTCAAACTTAAATTGCTCATAAAATGGTGAGATCATGGAAAAGGGTGACTGAGCTAACCTCAACAAAAATTGAGCATTGCCTACATAGTACCATTAGGACCTTAAGTCAATGTAGTTATGCCTTATAATAAAAGAATTTGACTATGTCACAATTAA
Source organism: Torreya grandis (assembly GCA_037957365.1). NCBI lineage: Eukaryota > Viridiplantae > Streptophyta > Pinopsida > Cupressales > Taxaceae > Torreya > Torreya grandis. Next base: position 1,180,225 of record JARHVA010004269.1, on the reverse strand, counting down.
TGCATGAATTAGGCAAATGACATAGTATGGTAATAAGAATGACAAGGTGATACAACAATGTATGATAAAAGTGTTATTCCTAATTTGTCCAAAGGTGGTTATAATTAGGAAACAATAGCATGGGTAAATGATACTAATATATACAAATGTGGTTATAATTAGTAGCACAAAGTGGGACATTGATTTTACCAAACGCAGTTATAATCAATAATAATCCAAATGAAATAAAATAACAAATGAAAGATGTAACTACCAAACCACTATCATATTAGTCTAAGATACTACCTCTGTCTAGAAGAATGAATCAACTACTGAAAATTGATTTGAATCCCTTCGCTAAAGGTGCCCGAATAAATAATAGATTAGAACCAAAGTCAAAGGGGTGGGGAGGGAGGGTAAAAACAACTTTAGTCTAAAATGAAGGCATGGTAGAATGATATATGATATGGTCAAAGAAGATGACAATATTATGGTATAATGAAAATTAGCCTCATAGTCAATACTTTAGGTCTCTTAAATGAAATAATGCTTAAGGTGTATGATGTTCATTGTCTCATCAAGTTCATCTCCATTTGGTGTAGTGAACTGTATGCTTTGGAGCCATAATTTACAAAAATGATATATGGGATTATCCAATTGGGTTTAAACTTGCCTTTTTTCTTCTTCTCAGCCATGGTGTTCTTTTGGTTTTCTTTGAGAACAAGATCACCAAGCTTGAACTCTCTATGTTTGACCCATCAATTATAATGGCCATGGAATCTATTTTGGTATGCTTGAAGGTTGTTAACAGTGGCCATGTATTTTTCATCAAGTAACTCTAGATCTTATAGGTGAGCTATTGTGTAATCTTTATCATCCAATACATGCTTCAATGAGATACATAGAGAAGGTAACTCGACCTCGATGGGAAGAATGGCCTCAGTGCCATAGACTAGGGAATATGGAATGGCTCTAGTTGGAGTATGGTAATTGGTGTGGTATGCTCAGAGGGCACATAAGATTTGAAGGTGCCAATCATGGCTAGCATCATTGATAATCTTTTTAAAGATGTTGACAATGGTTGTATTAGATGCATCTTCTTGATCATTACCTTGTAGGTAATATGTAGTAGAAAAATCTTGGGTGATATTGTACTCGGCACAAAGAATTTTGAAATCTTTATTCTTAAATGATCTACCATTATCATATATGATTTCAAATGGGATACCATAATGAAAAATGAGATGATTGAAGATGAACTTGGAAATCAGTTTTACAGTCACATAAGTGAGGGGTATAGCTTCAACTTATTTAATTGAATATTTGATAGTGGTAAGGATGTGTTTATGGCCATCAAATGAGGTAGGGTTAATATTATGAATGAGATCGAGTCCCTATGTTTCAGATGACCATGGTGTAAGCATTGGTTTTAGTGTTATGGCTAGGGCATGAATCAAATTGGCATGTCTTTGATACTTGTCACACCTTTTGACATAAGCAACTGCATCTGCTTCCATAGTTGGCCAATAGTAACTAGTACATAGGATATTTTTGGCTAGGATGGCCCCACTAGTATGGACTCCACATACTCCTTCATGAACTTACCATAACACTTATGTAGTTTCTACTGAATTTAAATAATAAATTACAGTTCCATTAAAGCTGTGGTGGTAAAGGGTTGGGCCAAGTAAGGTATAACATGATGCACGGTGGATAAAGGCCTTTTATTGTTTGTGTGATAGGTCTAATGGCATGGTATGGTCATGAAGTAGTTAAAGAGGTCTAAATATCAAATAGAGATGGGACCAACAATATCATAGATCATAGTGATAGTTGAAGGTTTATGAGTAGGTGCTAGAAGATTTTTAATGAGAAATTGATATTATTTTGCCTTGTTGATGTGGTGGATCAAAAAACCAATGGTGGATATGGTATCTAATGACATGTTATTGGCCTTAGGTATGTGTTTAAATTATATGTATATAATCTACTATTTGAGAGCATCGACCATGGCCTTGTATGGCACTGACTTCTCATCTTTGGTATGAAAGTGGTTTATAACCTGATTGATGATTAACTAATAATAATCATAAATTATGAGATGTTTAATATTATATTGTACTACCTGGCAAATCCTTATAATGAGTGATTCATAGTCGGCCATGTTGTTAATAAAAGGAAATCTGATAGGTAATGATTTAAAGATAATATCCCCTTGTGGTGTAATAAATAATAGGCCTAGTCCTGATCCATGTGATGTGAATAATCCATCAAAATATAGCTTTCAATGCTGCTCCTCATGAGGTTTTTCGATGATGGTCATGATGGACTCATCTGAGAATTGAAAAGTGAGGGGTTCGATATCTACAAGGGTATCTTCAACAAGTTGATCTGCAAGTATTTATCCCTTTATATCTTTCTGGTTAACATAATCAATCTTGAATTTACTCAGAAGCATGATCCATTTAGCCATGTGGCCTTGTAAAGTTGTCTTTGATAGTAGATACTTGAGCGGATCTAATTTGAAAATAACTATGGTCTTATTGTTAAGCATGTAATGTTGCATCTTCTAGACTAAAAAGACCATATCTAAAGAAGCTTTTTCTATTGGTGTATAGTTGTGTTCATACGTGACCAGTGTATGACTTAGATAATACATGGCATGTTATTTTGACAGATAATACATGGCATGTTATTTTCTATTATCATCATTCTGAGCTAAAATTACTCCCAAGGTGTTGTCTGTGGTAGATAGGTATAATAAAAATGGATTTCCTAGCATTGATGGTAACAAAATAGGTGGATTGATAAGATATTCTTTTAGGCACTAAAATGCTCTCTAGCATTATTCATCCCAATAAAATTTGACACCCTTCTTTAGTAAGTGTGTAAATGGATGGCATTTATTGGATAATAATGAGATGAATCACCTGATAGATTGAATTTTTCTCTAAAAACTATGGAGCTAATTCAAATTAGAAGGTGGTGGCATCATGGTAATGGTTTGTACTCTAGTAGGATCAACTTCAATTCCTCAATGAGAGATGATGAATCCTAATAATTTACTTGAAGTGACACCAAAGATGCACTTTTTAGGATTAATTCTGACCTTGTATTCATAAAGCCTCTCAAATATTCTTCGTAGTGTATCTAGATGATCGACATGGATCTTTGATTTACCCAATATGTTATTGACATAGTCTTTAATAATGTCATACATCATATTATGAAATATGATGGTCACGTCTCTTTGGTATGTGAACCCAACATTCTTGAGACCAAATGTCATAACTTGATAACAAAATGTTCCCCATAGAGTGGTGAACATTGTCTTGTGTTGGTATTCTAGTGTGATCTTAATATTATTATACCTTGAAAATCCATATATAAGTGAAATTATTTCATACCATGCTATGGAGTTAACTATCATGTCAATATTCAGTAGAGAAAATTCATCCTTAGGGTAGACCTTATTTATATCTATAAAATTAGTGTAGATTTTGATTCCTTTAGGATTATTACTAACAAGCACAACATTTAAGATCCATTATGAATTATTGATCCATCAGATACATCTCACTTCTAAGAGTTTTTCTAACTCTTTATTTACTAGTGAAAAAATGTGAGTATGCATCTTGCACAATTTATACTTCATAGGTTTGGAATTAAGATGTAAAATAAGGTGGTGTACAACCAACATAGAGTCTAAACCCAACATATCTAAATATGTCCAAACAAAAATGCCAACAAATTACCTCAAAAGGGTTGTAAAGATTTCACGTTCCTCCTCATAAAAGGATGCACCTAATTTGATCCATTTTGGGTTGTTTAGAGTCCCAATGTTGACTTACATAATATCTTCTAGGAGAGTCAAAGTATATTTTAGAATGGTTGGCAATGATGTGAATTAGCCTACAACTTCAAAGTTATCTAGTTGGACTAGTTCTTCAATTTCTTATAAACAAGATGAATCTAAATCTCCTAATGGAAATGATGACCATGCCACAAATGGTGTAGTAAATTCTTGGGTAATTCAATCAAAGACATGTTGTTCTGCTAAATTAAGCTTAGACTCAAAGGCAAGTTCATCATTGATGGCCTCCTAAGCTTCATTCAATGAAAGGTGAACACCCCCATCTAATGGTGCCTGAAATAGGTTTTTACCAAAAGATTGGATCTTCTCTTTAATTTTACCCTAGTCTAAAAGTACCTCAAATAGGTTTTCACTTTAGGACGTAAATGTTTTATTCTTTTATTTTTGGCTAAGGGTGTTCACTCGCTCTCCAAAATAAGCTATAGGATCTAGTTTGATAGAGAAGCCTTATTTGTGGTCTCCCAATAGAACATTGTCTTTTAGGCTTAGAAAATTTCAAAAGGCCTCATCATTCTCAAACTCATCTAAAAACACTATGGATTCTTGTTGGTCCTAGGCTATAAGTTGAGGGTGATAAAGAGGAAGTGGGTTATGTTGACTAACTGGGGTAATGGTACAAATGGGATGTGGGTCAAATAGGATGGTATTAGTAAGGTCTTTGTAAATGCAATAATTGGACTCTATTTCGATATCAACATCATTTCAATAGACATTGACATTGGAACATGAATAAGATATGTGGGGTCATCCCCATGCGGTTTACATCTAAGACCATAAGTTCCTTTGTACTGAGTTATAAAAATTGACTCAAAAATACCCTACTAATTTAGCCTTCACCTTCACCTTCACCTTCAAAAGGTTGAATCTCCATGATCCTATTAGGAATGGGATATTTTTCATTTTTGTAGCAATCAACCAACTTGTCATTGTACAACTAGGATTCATCATTGGCCAATGAGTCCTTTCCTTGGCTAGTGGCTAGTGTGAAAACAATAGTTATTGGGATATGAAGCTTGTCTTTTCATTTTTGTTTCCATTCCATGCAATGTGGCCTAGATTTTGGTCTTCCATATAACTTAGGGTTCAATGGATGCTTGGCAATGTGAAATGTGTCATGAGTCAAATACTCTCTTAGGCCATTAGCTGATATGGTAAACTAATTAGACATTTCAAGAGGAGGCATATGTGAAGATGAGTCAAGGCTATTTGGGTCTATACAATTTTTCTCTAATAATTTGATAAGTATTTATTTGTATTCATCCTTTTTGGGAACTAAGTCTAGGCCAAAGCATTAGTTGTAACTTTCATACTCAACCTCCAAATGTTTAAAGTTTTCATATGGCTACAAATATCCATTGATAGTTACCTCCATCCCTAAGTGTGAGAACTTGAGACACTAGTGAAATGACAAAGGGATTGCATTAATTTCATGTATCCAAGGTCTACCCAAGAGTAAATTTTAAAATAGGTCAAGGTCTAACACATGGCAAAGTGTATCATGGGTCAAGGGCCCAACAATAACTAACAAGATTATGGTGCCTTGTGATTCTTATTCTTCATTATTCTAAGCTTTGATAGTGAATTTTTTACTTTATATTGGTTTTTATATATTTGAGATGATTGATGATATTTAGAGACATAATATTTAGGCCCGATCCATTGGCTATGAGGATATGTTTGACTTGGTGACACGTTATGACAATTTCAATGTACAGGGTATTGAAATGGAGAGGGCTAAGGGATGAAATATCACTTTGGTGGAAGGTCAATTGTTAGCATAGGGATAAATGTCCAACCAAACCTTAGAATTTATTTGGGGTTATGTCATTTGAAAATTAGGATTGGCCTAGGAGTTCTGTTAAGATGTTCTTGTGGATAGTAGATGTATGCAATAAATACAAAATGGAGATTTGTGCAGCTGTATTTTAAATTTATTATATAATGTCATATGTATTTTATTTAACAATGGTATATGGCTTGTTCTTATCCAACACAGTGGGTTAGATTAGTTCATTGGGAGGAGGCTATGGGCTTGTAATATTAATATTAGACCACCAATTATGATTACATAATCAAGATTGGATACAAGACCATTATAACTTAATGATGATGGAGATAGGATAGATAGGATAAGTCTCGATTGTAAGTACACTTGGTTATGATCATGGGGAAATGACAAGTTATTGGTATAAGGTCATAAAATAGTAGTCCCTAGTTGTTGTTGCACTTGATTGTAGTCCCAAGTCAAGGAAGGATTACTGGCATAAGTGGTTTAATCAGAATTATTTGGAAATAGTCTTGAACTATTAGCACTTGGTCTATGATTAATGGTGATGTTTGAAATGTGACCTCTCATAATTTGTCCTACAACTTTGGTGTAGTTATGTGTAATTGCATGGTAAGTTTGTTGGTTATTGGAATCATTCTAACCTTAGTACCTCCCATTCAGTTATTCTTGATATTATTGTTGTTGTCATGGTTGTTGTTAATACTATTGTTGTTTTTTGGGACTTAATTATTGTTGTTGTTGATTGTTATGTTGTGGAAAAGGGTTTTGATAGATACCCAAGTTCTGATTGGACTTAGATGCTTGATTATGCAATCTAATATCCCCATTTTCCAACATATTTTTGATGAGTTGTTCTATTTGCACATAATGACATAGATTATGTCCATGAACATGATGGTATTCATCAAGATAATTCTCTGTGTACCAATATGGATATGAAATACCCTTAGGATAATCCTTCAAAATTATCCAACTAATCATATTAGTTATTGCTAGCTTATAAAACATTACTTTGATCAGTTCACCAAGGTCATTGAAGACTTGAGGAGTGGGTTTTCTTCTCAAAGGGGTTTGCAAAGGTAGTGGTTGCTACATTTGTGGAGTTGGTCTAAGTTGTTGCAATGGTTGTGCTTGTTGAATAAGATTTTAATAAGGAGTATGTTGTATTTGCAACATACGCTGAGCAGATAGTGATTGGACTATTTGGACATGGCATGAATCAGTTATTCCATTTGCAACAACATTATTTTTATGATTGTATTGCTTGGATTTTTCATAGTTATTGGCTTGGGTGAGTATCAATGCTTATGCATAGACTTGGTTAGGGTTCTGATTTGATTTGATGAGGCTAAATTGGTAATACATTTATTAATTAGGTCCTTTTTAATTAGAAAACCTTTTTTGATGATCTATTTGAAGGTGTGCACACACTGAATCTCCAGATGATAGGATATCTCAATGTATAAATTTTTATTAAACACAGTGACTAATTATTTATTTGGTAAGTTGTGGGTGAAGCGACTCATAATCACTCTCCATATCTATAGATAGATTACAAAGCTTTCACTAGATTTTTTGCTTAGCTTCAGTCAAAAAATATACCAATAAAATTTCATGTTCAAGATTATAGGAGAAATGCTACACAAATTTGTCTAAGAGGACATCAAAATCTGTTACAAAATTCTTTGATAATTTGAGGAACCACTGCAAAGTCTATCTTTATATAATTCAAGGAAACAAAAGGAGTAAGTAAATGCCACTTTAAGCCACTGGATGGCAAGCAACAAAGAATTTTATCAAATGGGCCTTAGGGTCTCATTTACCCTTGTATTTATCAAATTTTTATGGTTTATAGCCTAGAAAAAATGGTATATGGAGATACTCCATATTTAATGGGTAGGAACATATGCCATATACCTTGAATTTATTGGTTTAGTTTTCTACTTAAATGGAAAAAATCACATCTTTCATTTGCTGCAGTTCTTGGGCCAAAAAACTAGATGGTACATTTGGTTGGGGTGGTGGTTGGCTAGTCAAAGGTGGATTATCTTGACCTAGGTTTAATGAAGGTATGATTTGTTTTGGAATATTAGTTTGATGATTAAACCATATAGGAATATGCATCTATAGATTGGAATGTAGTTGTTGAAATTATATACATTGTTAGGATATATTCTTGTTTGGATTCGATATATAACCTTGGCTTTGAGGGAATTAGGGATATGATGAAAGAATATGGCTTTGGTAAAAGTATTTTTCCTATTGAGGTCGAGTAGGGACTTGTTACTGACTAATCAAACTTGGTAGAATAAGGGGAACTTGTTATGGACCAAGGCCCTATCTTCAGATCTGTGGCACATGGTAAGTAAAAGATAATTTCTACCTAATTGGTACTTATTGGATAATGGCACCTCTTTATTTCATAAACTCCTATTATGAACTAGATGCTTGTTAGGTGTTCAACATTTTCCTTTGACCAATAGACACACATTATTGATTATATAATTTTTGTGATTATAAAGGTATATTAGTCTATGACTGTTCAGGTAAATTTGCCATTACCTATCAAGGTGGAACATTTATCACCACCTATTGAGGTGGGGTAGTAGTCATCACTTGTTATTGAGGCAAATCACTAGTCGACACTTGATTACTTAATCTCTTTGGTTGTGTGCTTGACAAAGCAACTGGTTGAGAATTGGAAGTAACTTGTAGTTAGGACATAGGAGTTGTTTCCCCCTATTGTTATGCCTCACTCATGGTAGTAACTAAAGGCACTTATTTTTTAGGACTATTTTTGGTGTATTTAAACCACTTTAGCATGGATTGGAAGACACTTTTGTGTTATCCACCATTTTTTGTTAGAATTCATAGTCACCTCTTCAATAGATGATATATTGTATATGTCACTAACTAAAGTGCTTAGAGCAAATGGGTCTATACCCAAATTATCTTAACCTGTAAACTCAATTAATACTCCTATTGAAATAGCTAGCTCTATGAATGGAGTGTTTGACATGGCCATGAAATTAACATTGTATGCTAAATTCAAATAGGTTTGATATTCATTTCGTATTTGTATAAAGTTGTCCTCCATGAGTCCCTTTACTTTTACAAGCATATTTGGTTCTTGATACGACATAGGTATGAGTTATTAAGGATGGATAGTAGAGGCCTATAGATTGGTTTGTGTATAAGGCATGTTTAGAGGCACTCCAATTAAATTTTCATTGAGGAAGTCTACTATAAACTTGGACCCTACCTTCATATCTCTAACTAAAACCTCATCCTTGTTTTCAAGTAAGTGACAATCAAACAAATAAGGATAATATTTTGATGGCATAGTGACGTAATATATTTATTGTTGAACTTATTCTATAATTGATGGTATGATAGCCAGGTATTACATGATTTTCTCTTGGTCTTGCTCTAAATATGGAGGCATGTTAACCAAATAATGGGCTAATGGATCTTGACTTTGTTCCCTAGATTGAGTAGTGTAAGGAGGATAAGGATCCATCTCACAAACCACATCATCATCATAGGGGTCTTGAACAAAGTCATCATTTGTGACCACATTATCATAACCTAGATTATACATGACTCCACTATGAGTGTAATGAGACATATCTAAATTGATGACTAACATTCTGTGAACAAGGTTTAGAGTTCTACAAACTATTAAAAACAAGGTTTAAAAGACAAATGGCCCAAAAATTGGTCTAAAAACTTAGTCTAGGGATGGAGTTGTTTCTCTAAAATGGTTAATGATCAACTTGGTCTAAAACATCCTTAAGGTCTAATGTCAAATGTCTTACACAAATTGTCAAGTGAATGGGTAAAATCGAATGCCAAACTTAATTAAAAAGTGTTTCAGATAATTCTAATCTAGGTCTAAAGATAAAAAATGTTGCTAGGTCTTTAGGAACAAGGCACAAAACTAGGCTCAAAACAACTACATTTAAAATAAAGAGGTAAGATGCTAGGACTCTTAGAAACATGACACAAGAGCTAGACTTGAAACATGATAGGTATAAGAAAAAAGGTAAAGTGCTAGGTCTTTTGGGAACACAACACAAAAACTAGACTTTGAAACACACTAGGTCTAAAAACAAATGGGAATTACTAGGTCTTTTGGAAACAAGGCACAAAATCTAGACTTAGCACAAACTAGGTCTAAAAATAAACATGAATTTCTATGTCTTTGGAAACAAGGCACAAAAACTAGACTTGACACAAACTAGGTCTAAAAATCAAGATAATTAATCTAATAGATTTGAAACACTTTGAATCAAAATAGGCATTCAAATTTTAAACATAAACTTGAACCTTATAAAAATACATTGGACTTTAGGCACATGGAAGACAAACCACTTCCCACATCTAGGCATAAAAATAGTCTTTAAATCGATCAAGGAACTAGTCCCAAGCCATTTTTTATTGACATAATAACATCACACTACTAAAGCAGGTAATTTAGTAGCATCAACTACTTGATGTTTTGTACCGACTATCATAAATTGTTTTCCTCTCTTTGATCCATCAAAAATAAAATCATAAGCTTATGATAAAAAATGAGCAGTTTGAGTCAAATTTATAATATAAAAATATTTACGATGTTTAAAAATGTAAGGTGCCATTTTAGGGTTCAATTTTCTAGTTTGATGACCGAAATGAAATCCTACTCTTATCATCTCTTTCAAATTTATGTTCCAATTTCTTTTCATCATTTTGTTTTCATTTATTTTTTTCATCATTTTTTTCATTTATTTTTTCACTATGAACTATAATTTTTACATTCTGATGGAATGGATTCCATTTCCAAGATTGCTTGCCCATATCATATGTGGTATGAGATATCCATTTAATTTGATATCCTAAGAAATTCCTTCATTTCTAAAAATTATTTATTGTGTTGGTCGTTTCAATTTTTTCTTCTTTAATAAATTTTAAGAACTTTTTTTTTGCTTAATGGACAAAACAGAGACTTTTTATATTGATTATTATTTTTATATTGATGATGAGATAAAATATCTCACTTTTTTGCTAAATAGATTTTTATTCCCCATTCTCAGATCCATTTCACTCCATTTTCCCAAAATTAAGTGAGGTAGAGGCATAAATCAATCAATGTTTGAATATGAACTTATCAAGACTAATTTTAAACTCTATTTTGAAGGATTAGTTTCTTAATTGAACAACAAACTAGACCAAAATGGATGGTATAATAATACTAGGCATATACCAAAAAGGCACACATGGTTTTAAAATTGTAATTGGACACAAGGCAAAAAGTCTTTGAAATAATGTGAGAAGTGTAATGACACTATATTGATATAAAGGTATGATACATGGTTTGTTTTAATAACTCTAAGGCACAAGAATTGGAATGAAATGGTCAGTGTGATGATTCCCCTTTCAAACAACTGACACACATACAAAAGTTTGATAAATGACTAAGGAAAAGTATGGTGTTAAACAAATGGAATAACACCTTTTCAAATAAAAGAGTGGTGTGCAAACATGACTTGTTTTGGACGTGGTATGATAAACAATTTTTTTTGACTCAACATAATGTAAGTAAAAATAATAAACAATAAAAACACCTAAGTCTATCGTCCTAATCCTAAAAATTGACAAGGTAGCTTTATACTATTAAATTTTGTCTATATACTTGCACTTGAGAGGAAGTTATGTTATTAATATAAAAATTAAAATTCACATGAAAAGTAGGGTTATTAGGCCCTCTCTTCTCTCAAGAGTTTGTATAGTGACATGGAACTTTGATCTTCTTACCTTGTATTGATAGTATATCCATGACAAGTAGAGTTGTCTAAAATATCAATTTTTGTAAGTTTTAAATGGTCTCACATGTGTGGTCAACACTAAGGCACAACACATCATTTGGATATGCATTAACTGACTTGTTGTGTAAAGTTCTTATCCTTTTCATAACCACTACATCCATCACTTAGTGCAGTGTGATATCTAGGTTAAACATATGTTTCGAGGCAATGTTTTACTAACAGAGCTTACTTAATCATTCAAACAAGTGTGCCAATAAATTGACCTCAGTTTGTATACCCATCCCATGGTGTGGGATTTAAGTGATGCTAGGAGATGAATTCCTGGATCAACACTTCCCTAGATAACCCATGGGGAGGCGATAAACTCTCACCCACAAGCCAAAAATGCATAAAATAAAGAATGTGAAAGGACTTTAGGATTTTTTTGGGATCACCCAAGTCATTCAGATTTTGGAGAAGGATTTAGTGACTTTTTTTCCATGCTTTTGGATAAAGCTATAAATGTAATAAGTGAAGTATTTTTTATCATCTAAGTTCCCTAAATGGGATGGAGAGAGCATACACACTACACTTATCTTGTAAAACATACACTCAACAACAATTGTCAAAATGAAAACTCTTAATAGTGTTTAATTAGAGCATGAGTTCATTTTTATAGAACCAAATGAAATATGTCATGAATTTTATCCCATTTTAATTATGTGAAAACTTTTAAAAAATTGAAAATGATTTAAGTGAGATATTTATAAAACACTAAATGTAGATGTGAGTTTAAATCTTAGTGTCAAAAACCATTTTTTTTCTTGGGATTTGGGTCCAACAAAATATGTTAGGGGGGTCCTTGTATTTAGAAACAAAAAAAAAGTGATCAAATGATTTTTGGAATTTAGCTCTCGGGTTTTAAATGTTTTGCACATAGTGTAAAATCGTAAATACACATAACAATACTATGATTTTATCTACAAAAATACATCTACTTAGCACAAAATCGTAACTTCTTGTAGAGCAAAGTGTTAGTGCAAAATCATAATTATATAGATCAAAAACACAATTATATAATGTAATATTGATAATCTATAAAGCAATATCACCGATCACAAATGCAATATCATGAATTTACTGTGCAAAATCATGACTATCAAGATAATACCATTGATTTCAAGATAAAATCATAAATCTCAAGGAAATAGAACAAGTATTGAAGGAAATACCATGGATTTTAAGGAAATACTACAAGTTTCAAAGTCAAAATTTTAACTTACCCTACAAAAACACAACTTATCAAAGAAAAATATCTACTTATCAGGATAAAAATGCTACTTATCAAGATAAAAAAGTAACTACAAAGTCATGATATTTTAGTGTAATATCATGACTCCTCAGTGTAATACCATGACTTTAGAAATAAAAATCACAATTATAGTGTAATAAAATGTCTGTGAGCCTCCAATTACCACTTTTGGTCAACAAGTTAGGATTTTGACATAAAATTGGTTAGAAAGAGGCCCTAAAATGTTATGGAAGGAAATTTGTGGGGTGCAAGTTCCATCGGGCCTACCATCATGTGAAAAAAAAATCCATAGATGGGAGGTTAGTATAGTGTTAGTCAAGAAAATAAACTCAAAATAAACATAATAAACACTAACACCTCTAGCCTAGACACTAGGCAAAGCATAGGTAACAAACATACAATGCAAACACAAGTATAAAATAAAAGAAATCATCCTTTTAACTTCCTTGTACCTCTAAAATGGATTGTTGAAGTGACTTACTCAGCTTTGTGATTCAAGAAACCTTTATCAATGAAGCTCCTTTTGCTCCACTTTTCTTTGGCACCTTGGCTTGGCTAATTGGCTTATGAATTTGGCATGGTAACACTACTTGAAAGGCTTATTTGTATCTATTTGAGCATAATAAATTTACACCAAAAGATATTTTTGGATGTATTTTGGCATGGTAACATTGCACTATTGAGCTTATTGATCAATAGGTAGGGACTTGTATTATACCCTCCAAAGTTAAGTCTCACCCAAGGTGATTTAAGGTTGAGTTAAACATGAAATGAGTTAAAAATAACCCTAAGTGAGTTGAGGCTAACTCCAATTGAGTTAAAAAGGTTTCATGTAATTATTATTTTCAATTAATAGGCATGACTATCAAATTAGATATTTTTAGATATTTTGGGAGAGCTTGACAACACATAAAGATAATGATAAAAAGATTTGATATTTTGAATTTTTATTTTTAGACATATGTTAATTATAAATGAATATTTTAGATAAGCATTTAATCTAGTTTAATTGGTTGATTAATTTTGATTAACATTTTAGCTATTTTAAGAATTGGTCAAGTGCCTCGTTTAATGAGTCCACAGAATAAATTTCCAGTTGTTAGGTCTCAAGGTGACTTCAGATGAATTCATGAGAGGTTGTTATTGAATATAATATAATACTCTAAATATGGATGCCTAAATATGATTTTGAACATTGATGAATGATGTGCAAATGAAATTGAGACATTCAATGATTCCAAAACTTAATTTGTGATGTTTGATAGATATCAATTTGAAGTCTAATTAGAAGCCAATTATGACTAGAATGAAGTGTTTACAAGCACAATAAATAAATAAATAAATAAATATATATATATATATATATATATATATATATATATATATATATATATATATAGTTATTGAATAAAGTACATTGAATATATATATAGATTACATACAATCATTATACTCAATGATATATATATCAGTACAAATATATCATTGAGTACTATATATCACTGAGTATAAAATACACACACACACATATTGTACTCAGTGAAATTATATATATATATATATATATATATATATATATATATATATATACATATATATCAATTGAGATATATAATTGTGCCAAGTGATACACACACACACACATACAATATAATATATTAATCACTGACAATAATTATATATCTCAATATAATATATAAATACATAAATGATGTATGCATACATTATATCAATTAAGATATATAATTGTGCTCAGTGATTGGTATGTATGTATTATATCAATTGAGATATATAATTATGCTCAGTGATTGATATAGTGATTGATATATCAATCACAAAGCATAATTATATATCTCAATTGATATAATCATGTATGTATGTATATAATTATGCTCAGTGATTGATATATCAATCACTGAGCACAATTATATATCAATTTATATACATAAATACATGATTATATCAATTTAGATATATAATTATGCTTAGTGATTGATATATCAATTACTAAGCACAATTATATATCCTAATTGATATAATATATACATACATACATGATTATATCAATTGAGATATATAATTGTGCTCAGTGATTGATATAAATTATATATATACATACATGAGTATATCAATTGAGATATATAATTATGCTCAGTGATTATATACATACATACATGATTATATCAATTGAGATATATAATTTTGCTTAGTGATTATATACATACATACATGATTATATCAATTGAGATATATAATTGTGCTCAGTGATTATATACATACATACATGATTATATCAATTGATATAATATATACATTATTATTATATATCTCAATTGATATAATATATACATACATACATGATTATACATACAAACATGATTATACATACACACATAATTATATCAATTGAGAGATATAATTGTGCTCAATGATTGATTTACCAATCACTGAGCATAATTATATATCTCAAATGATATAATATATACATACATACATGATTATATCGATTGAGATATATAATTGTGCTCAGTGGTTATATACATACATACATGATTATATCAATTGAGATATATAATTATGCTTAGTGATTATATACATACATACATGATTATATCAATTGATATAATATATACATTATTATTATATATCTCAATTGATATAATATATACATACATACATGATTATACATACACACATAATTATATATCTCAATTGATATAATATATACATACATGTATGTATATATTATCTCAATTGAGATATTTAATTGTGCTCATTTATGGATATATAAATCAATGAGCACAATTATATATCTCAATTGATGTAATATATACATATATATATATATATATATATATATATATATATATAATTGTGCTCATTGATTTATATATCAATCATTGAGCACAATTAAATATCTCAATTGATATAATATATACATACATACATGTATGTATGTATATATTATATCAATTGAGATATATAATTGTGCTCACTGATTTATATATCAATCACTGACCATAATTATATATCACAATTGATATAATAAATATATACATATTATATCAATTGAGATATATAATTGTGTTTAGTGATTGATATATATATCAATCACTGAGGATAATTATATATCTCAATTGATAGAATATACAATTATATATAAAGTGCAAAATGACTAATATAGAGAAAGGATGCAAGACAATACATACACACATGAAGGTAGACAACACAAACAAAACAACCCTCCATGGCACACACACACACACACACTCTCTCTCTCTCTATACACACACACACACACACACACACACACACACACACACATACATGAAGGTAGACAACAAAAAAAAAAAAACCCTCCATGATAATATATATATATATATATATATATATAGTGTTCAGTGATTGATATATATATCAATCACCGAGGACAATTATATATCTCAATTGATAGAATATACAATTATATATGAAGTGCAAAATGACTAATATAGATAAAGGATGCAAGACAATACATACACACATGAAGGTAGACAACACAAACAAAACAACTCTCCATGACACTCTCTCTCTCTCTCTCTCTATATATATATATATATATATATATATATATATATATATATATATATATCACAATGAGTTATACACACACACACACACACACACACACACACACACACACACACACATGAAGGTAGACAACACAAACAAAAAAACCCTCCATGGCAATATATATATATATATATATATATATATATATATATAGTGTCATGGAGGGTTTTTTGGTTTGTGTTATCTACCTTCATGTATGTATATATTGTCTTAAGTGATATATACATATGTGTGTGTGTATCATTGAGCACAATTATATATATTATTTGATATATATATCAACTGAGATATATAATTGTGTTTAGTGATACATGTATGTGTGTGTCACTAAATAAATATATATATATATAACTCATTGATATATATAATATTATCTATAAGTAAATATAATGTTATAATTACTCATACTTCATTTTCTCTCTCTCTCTCTCTATATATATATATATCACCAAGTACAATGCATGTGTGTGTGTGTATATATAACTAAGTACAATGTATATGTATATGTGTGTGTGTATATATTCATTTAATGAGTACATATATATACACACATATATACATATACATTTTACTTAGTTATATGTATATACACACACACACACACACACACACACAATGAGTTGTTAAGCACATGATACACTGAGAAGGGGGGTGAATCAATGTATAATAAAATTTTAACTTTTAAAAATTAATGTTCACAAAGAAATCATTCACACAAGATCTAATAATTAAGACAAGATTTACATGGAAAACCCTCTCTCGAAAAAAATCACAAGTAGAGATGATTGGATCTACTATCCAAATCCAGCTATAAAATAATAATCCTTAGCAATTTTTGTAGGCAATAACCTACTTGGAGACACCAATCCCCACTACCAAGCACCAATTTAGCAAGAGACATTAATCTCTTTATTCTAAGGTACCAACATCCACTGAAACAATATTTTACCTTACTATTATTACTTCATCAACGAATGATAGCAAATTCAATCTTCTCTTCTTCTTCTCCACAAAAATTTTCTTATGCTTGAATGATGGAAAGAATTATTTCTCATATATTTTAAAATCTTCTATCCACCTTATATAGCCTCCAAAGGCTCTTCACAAAGGATGAATTCTATCAAAGAGGTTCCCTTTCATCAAAAGGTGTGCATTTACTTAAATTTTAATTAATTCACTAAATGGGGTGATTCCCCCAACTCAACCATATATCAAGTGGGTCAGCCCAATAATGATAGGATTTAATACATGTTTTAAGAGGGGCAATTTTAGCCTTAAACAATATTCCTTGAGCATGTATTTAAAACTTATTTAATGTTGGTCTTTTCATCATGAAACACTATTACCAATTAAATATAATTCTGTTACATTAATGACACTTCCGTTGGAAATTTTATTTATGTCCATTACATTAATTATAATTCCTTTGACATCATTGACAATATTTCAAAAATATACTCCTTCGTCATTGATGGAAATGCTATAGAAAAATACTACATGAGCTCCCCTTATTGTAGTTCTCCTTCTTTGCTCCCCGTTTCTTTAATTATCCCCTTTTGACATCAATGGAAAAGAGACATAAAACACAATCACAATATATATCACCAAAATATCCATGGATTTGAATAATGCAATGATTATCTCCCCCTTAGTCCATGCTTCTCTTGACTGATTTAATGACTAGACAAAGAATGGATCACTCCCATTTTTTGCCTTTGAAACTCAAAATTTTATTTTGGGAGGGGCTTCATGAAGATATTTGCTATCTATTCATTTGTGGTAACATAATTTATCTTTACTTTCTAATTTACAACTTGTTCTCTCAAGAAATGATATTTGATTGGAATATGTTTTGTTCTAGAGTCCATAATCAGATTTTTTGAAATGTTTATTGCACTAGTGTTATCATAGAGTATCAAGATTGGATATTTATATTCTATCTTAAAATATTTCAATGTCTACTTCATTCAAAGGACTTGTGTACAAAAATACACTGATGTTATGCATTCTACTTTAGTTGTAGATAAATAAATGGAAGGCTACTTTTTGCTTAGCCATGACACTATATTTTTTCTAAGAAAGAATGCTCCTCTACTTGTACTTATCATATCATCAACACTTATTTCCCAATTTTCATCTATGTATGTTAGTAATATTCACCTCTTGAATACCACAAGATATAATCCAAAGTGCTTTTTATATATTTGAATATCTTTTTGACCATTTGCACTTGTATTTCTTTTGGGGTTGCTTGAAAATGTGCTACCAAGCCTACAAATTACGTGATGTCTAGACTTGATGTTGTAGTGTATAAAAATATGCCAATCATGGATCTATAAAACATTTTATTTGCTTCAATAGATTCATCATCTTTACTTAACTTGTATCCTATAACCATAGGTGTGCTAATAGGTGTGCGATTTTCCATTCTAAACTTCTTCAACATCTTCTTTATATACATGGTTTGGGAGATAAATATTTATTTATTAAATTAAGAAATTTTCAAACCAATAAAAAATGACAACTCATCGAACATGGATATTTCAAACTCATTTTGTATATCTTTTTCAAATGCTTGGGACATTCGTTCACTATTTCCTCAAAAAATTATATCACCTACATATACCACAATAATCAACTAATTCTCACATTCAATCTTGATTTAAAGATTACTATTAAAAACTCCCTTTTTAAAACCTTATTCTTGTAGATATTTATCTAACCTTTAATACTAGGATGCAAGGTATTGGTTTAGCCCATATAGTGCCTTCTTCAATCTATACCATAGTCATTTTTTTTATAGAAGGAAACCTTTTGGTTGTTCAATATATACTTATTCCTCTAATTTTCCATTTAGAAAAGCAAATTTCACATCCATTTGATAAAATTTGAATTTATTAAAGCCAACATATGCCAAAAACAATCTAATGGATTCTAATCTTGCAATAGGGAAAAAGGTTTCTTCAAAATCAATACCTTCCACTTGAGAATACCCCTTGCAAACCAACCTTGTTTTATTTCTTGTTATTTGGCTATCTTCATTTAGTTTATTCCTGAACACCCACTTAGTAACAATTACACTCTTGTCTTTTGGTCTAGGAATGAGTTCTCATGTCTCAGTATTTTCAATTTTATTCAATTATTATTCCATAGAATTGATCCAATGTTTGTCATTGCTAGCTTCTACAAAAATTTTGGGTTCTATTTTGGATAACAAAGAGAAGTTTACTTGCTCAGGTGTACTCATAAATCTTCTTCTAGTTTGTAACCCAACATCAATATTGCCAATAATTTGACTTTTAGAATGATGTATTTGAACAAATTGAGATGGTGCCTTTGTATCTTCACACTCCATTTCTTCTTCTTTGAAGTATGGTTCCTCTGAATGATCATTTATTTATGTACTTACTTTTTGAGGCCTTGTTTCATCCATCTTTATATTGGCACTTTCTATGATTATTTATGACCTTTTATTATAACATCCATAAGCTTTAATTTCTTAGGAATATCCAATAAAAATACCTTCATCATCTCTTGAGTCAAACCTTCCAAAGTCTTCTTCATATCTTTTAATGAAGCATTCACTCCTGAACACTTTGAAATATTTGATTAATGATGGTATACCCTTCCATAACTCATAAAGGGTTTTGCTATTATTTATTCTAACTTGTCCTCTATTCAAAATGTTGACTGTGGTGTTAACCACTTCTTTCTAAAACATATTTAATAGCTTAGATTCATTTAACATCATTTTATCCATTTTTAAAATAGATCAATTATTTATTTCTATAATGTCATTTTACTCTGGAGTCCTTGCAGCTAAGAAACGCTTTTTTATTCCATGTTGTTCACAAAAATCATTGAATTCATTTGAGATGAACTCACCTCCTTGATATTATCTCATGAACTTAATCTTTAAATTCATTTCAGTTTTAACCAAAACTTTAAAAGTTTTAAACTTCTTGAATGTATCATATTTTATTTTAGAAAGGAAAACCATGCCATTCTAAAATAATTATTAGTGAACAACATAAAGTAGCTTTCACCTTGTATGCTTTACATTATTGTAATCGCGTAAAGGTCTATATGAATTAGTTCCAATGGCTTAGTGGTTGAGTAATCCTTTGATCCAAAACACACTATTGTCTATTTTCCATGCTGACACTACTTGCAAAGAATGTTTGACGGTTTGTAATATTTGACATATCTCTTATGGCTTGCCTAGTGCTGATTTTTACTAGATTATCAAAGTTCATATAACTCATAATTCTATGAAATATCCAAATTTCATCAATTTAACTCATGTAACATTTCTCTCCCTTAACTTTACTAAGTATGTACAGGTTGTTTGTTGTACTATTTGCATCTACAACTAATTTTATCATGTGTATTTTCTTGATCTCACAACTTTGAGCATAAAATGTGAGAGTGTCATTGATCGCACATTTGATTGACACTTAGAAGGTTATGCTTCAAACCTTTAACAAATATATTTTTTATTTTTGTTTTTACATTCAATACTAAGGGTACCTTTTCCAGCTATTCTCATTGTGGCATTATCTCTAAATTTTACCGTGCCTTCACTCATTTCCTTCAAGGAGATAAATTTTCTCTTATTCCCAGTCATGTTAATTGAGAATCCACTATTAATATACAATTACTTCCCTTCATGTGTATGAAAATTTGTTTGCACAAGCATAGATTTCTCATTGTCTTGATTAACTTTCTCTTGCTTTTGTTTCTAGAATTTTTTAGGTTCTCTTTTCTTTACCATATGAGCATTCAATTTTTTATTTTGTCTAGGGGTTTTTACACCAACACTTCTACAAAGTCATGCTATATGTCCATAGTTATTACAATTATACCATAAAATTTTATTCTCTTTATATTTCGATCACAAGGTAAATGAGTTATAATTTATACTTGAAAATCCATAAGTACTTCCATTGTCCCATGCATACCTATTTCTTGCATGTTTCCTACACTCCATTGCTCTATGCCCAAAATGATTACATAAAAATTAATAACCAAAGCATGAATGTTGGAACCTAGTCATGTGTGCCTACCTTGGAGGAAAGAATTTTATGAATTTATCCTTGTAATCTTTTAGAGGAGTGCTTATTTTTTGTGGGAATTGACTCTCTTTATTCTTGATGATAGGACTTTTGAGAACATTTGCATAGTTTTTTGTCTTTTCCTCATTTACCTTATTTGATGGCTCTTTGTGATCTGCTTTGTTGGCCATCTGATTTTATTTATAGCCAATATCAATCATTATAAATAGTGATATCTTCCCACTTATGATATCATCTAAGATCTCATGACTCTTTTCAAATTTGAGGCTTCTATTCAACTTGGTGGTTGTTTTCTTTAGTTCCTTTCTCAAGGAGACAATCTCAGATTCTAAACTCTCATAGTTTAATTTCTTTTTGCTTAATTGGATTTGCATCTCCTCTTCAATCCTTTTTTATTCTTCAATTTGAATCTTTAGGTTGATGCTAATTATGTCATATTCCTCAAGGTCTTGGGACATTTTTTTATCTTGAATCATAATCCTCTTTTTCATATTTATATAGCTGCAATTTATATTCTTAATTTGATTGATCTTGCTTAAGGCATAGATGAGTTCTTATTCAAGATCTATCTCTCCTTCATATTTGACATCTTGTTCCTCTTACAAGGTGTTTTCACTTGTAGAGGTCTCATTTTTTATTTCTATAGCCATGAACAAAGTTTTTTTCTTTATCACTATCTGATATGTTCTCATCACTCTCCTCATCTAAGCTACTATCCTTTTTAGAATAGAGGACTTTATTGTGCTCACCAAACTTTTTATTATATTCATTTTGTTTTAAGATTTTCTTATATTAAGGTTTACTTTCCTTCTTATTCCTTTTTTAATTATGATTTTCCTCATCATCACTATTAGCCTTATGTGGATACTTAATAACAAAATGTCTTATTTTAACATAATTAAAACATTTAAAAGGTAGCTTACCTTTGTATTTGCCCAATCATTTCTTAAGCTTTCTTAAAAAATGACATCCTTTTCATCTTGTTCATCACTAGTGTCATCTCTTGATTTAGGTTCTTCATTCTTCAATTTTTTTGAAGCTTTAAAATTTACTTCCTTCTTAGATTGATTTTCCTTTTCAATTCTCATTTCATACATCATGAGAATCCCATGAAACTCATCCATTGTTAATGAGTCTAAGTCCTTTATTTATTCAATAGACAAAACTCTTGCATCAAGTCTTAAGTGAGATGACCTTAGAACTTTTTTAATGATCATGGATTATTCAACCTTTTCACTGAGTCCTCTGATAGTGTTAACATAGTCATCCACACAAAGAATAAATGATGAAACATTTTATTCATATTTCATTTTCAAGTTATCGAATTGTCTCCTATGAGTTTGGTGTTTTACCTTCTTCACTTTCTTATCACCCTCATAAATGTTATAAATTTTGTCCCATATTTCCTTTACTGAATCACATTGCATAATCTTGACAAACTCTTATTTTGATAAGCCATAAAAAATAACATTTATGATTTTGGCATTATTCTCACTATCCTTCTTTTTAGCTAGATTTATTGGAGTTGTTGGCATAAAATATCCATTCACCACTATTTTATAGATATCAAAACCAAAGGCCATTAAATAAGTACGCATCTTTATAGTCCATAATGCATAATTTTTTTATGTCAAACAATGGAGCCTTGTTTGTGGAGGAACCTTCCTATACATGTGTGCTCCCATGATATACCTTTTAATGGTTAGATTAATTCTGAAGGAACCAATCTAATACCAATTGTTAAGCACATGATACACTAAGAGGGAGGTGTGAAGTAGTGTATAATAAAAATTTAACTTTTAGAAATTAATGTTCACAAAGAAATTATTCATACAAGATCTAATAATTAAGCAACACAAGATTTACGTGGAAAACTCTCTCTCGAGAAAAACCACAAAGCATAGTTGTTTGGATCTACCATCTAAATCCATCCATAAAATAATAATCTTTTTATAAAATTTCATAGGCACCAACCTACTTAGAGACACCAATCCCCACCGCCAAACACTGACTTAGTAAGAGACACTAATCTCTTTGTTCTGAGGAACTGACCTCCATTGAAACAATCTTCCACCTTACTATTATTGCTTCATCAATGAATAATGTAAAATTCAATCTCTTCTTCTTCTTCTCCACAAAAATATGCTTATGATTGAATGATGGAAAGAATTATTTCTCATATATCTTCCAATCTTCTATCCACCTTATATAACCTCTAAAGTATTTTTCACAAAGGAGGTGTCCCATCAAAGAGGCACCCTTTTATCAAAAAGTGTGTATTTAATTAAATTTTTATTAATTCACTAAATGGGGTGATTTCCCCAAGCTAACCATATGTCAAGTGGGTCTACTCAACAATGATAGGATTTAATACATGTCTTAAAAGGGGATATTTTATACTTAAAAAATATTCCTTAAACACATATTTAAAACTTATTTAATGTTGGTCCCTTCATCATGAAGTTATACTGTAAATTAAATATAATTTTTCTGCATTAATTACACTTTCATTGATAATTCTATTGACTTTCATTACATTATTTATAATGCCTTTGATGTCAATGAAAATATTCCAACATGAATGTATGTATATATATAGTCATTATACTCACTGATATACATACATACACATCAATGAGTACATAAGTTTAATAAGTAATTGTAACATTTTATTTACTTCAAGACAATTCAATATATATATATATATATATATATATATATATATATATATATATATATATATATATATATATAAGTAAATACAATGTTGCAATTATTCATTTAACTTATGTATGTGTGTGTGTGTGTGTGTGTGTGTGTGTGTGTGTATATATATATATATATATATATATATATATATATATATAGAGAGAGAGAGAGAGAGAGAGAGAGAGAGAGAGATACATACATACACACAAGTTCAATGAGCAATTGCAATATTATATCATGCATTAACTAGAAGTAAATATAATGCAACAATTACTCATTGAACTTATATACAATTATGTGTGTGTTTGTTCAATGAGTAATTTCAACATTATATTTAATTTTAAACAATGCACATTATATATATATATATATATATATATATATATATATATATATATAATGAATAATAGCAACACACACACACATATACATATACATACATGTGTGTGTGTGTTTGTTGCTATTATTAATTATATATATATATATATATATATATATATATATATATATATATATATATATATATATATATATATATATATATATATATATATATATATATATATATAAGTTCAATGAGAAATTGCAACATTATATCATGCATTGTCTAGAAGTAAATATAATGCAAAAATTACTCATTGAACTTAAATACAATTATGTGTGTGTCTGTTCAATGAGTAATTGCAACATTACATTTAATTTTAAACAATGTACATTATATATATATATATATATAATGAGTAATTTCAATATTATATTTACTTTTAAACAATGCATGATAGATACATACACACACACAAACACATATACATACACACTCAAAAAACCCTATATTGTGCATTATTTAGAAGTAAATATAATGTTGTAATTATTCATTGAACTTATATATAATCCTAAAAAAATTGAGATTGACAACCTAATACAAATATTCTTACTTCTTTAATTATCCAATGATGAATTTTATATATATTAAAAAACCCATATTGTTCATTGTTTAGAAGTAAATGTCACAATTATTCATTAAACTTGTATACAATCCTAATTTTTTTGATATTAACAACCTAATACAAATATTCTTACTAATTTAGTTATCCAATGATGAATTATAACACAACCCGTGCTCCCTCTCACCTTCCCACCCTCCTATTCACACACACACATTCTAAAAAAAACCCATATTGTGCATTATTTAGAGGTAAATATAATGTTGTAATTATTCATTGAACTTGTATACAATCCTAATTTTTGATATTGACAACATAATACAAATATTATTACTACTTTAATTATCCAATGATGAATTACATGACAAATTAGACATACTTTCCCACATTAATAACTAAAAATAATCACTTTTTTTTATATAGAGTTCAAAATGTCATCATCTTAAACTTGCATCTGTTTATTTAGATTATTTTTATAGTTTACTCATGTATCTCTTCCTTGGTAATATTTTCTTCATCAAACATACATTCATGCAAGGAGGGAAATGAGATGGGAAGAAGGATCTTAATAGATGAAATAATAACTTCTAATAAAAGTTGCAAATGTAATATTGGATACTAATCCTACTTCCTATTTTGTCACTTCTTCCTTACCTCAATGAAGATAAAAAATATAAACTTCTTCAAATATCTTTCTAGTCTAAGGTAGATGTCAAATAAAAGCTAATAAATACATATAAAACCACAAAGCTCACACAATTTTTCACTATTATTTGGCCAATGAGACAAAAAAGTGAATATTTTGAAAAATTCAAAATCATTTAGGAAATAAGGATGAGAAGATCACATTTACCACATTAAAACTCTATAAACATATTTACTTTCATTTTTATCAATATTTTGAATAAAGTTTTCTACATGATAATGTTTTAAATAATTGACACTATTGTAAAAGGGGTTGTGACAAACCAAAGCCAAGGCTTCCCTAATGTACCTTATTGACTCACATTGCCCAAAAAAGTGTTTTGAAAAACTAAAATGGAGGCTATTTGGAGATACTTTATGATTGAATTACACCTCCAAAAAAAAGAAAAATAAGTAATCAACTATATTAGAAAGGTGTTTTGTCAACATTTGTATATAGGGTACCCCAATAAAATAAAAAATAATCACAAGTAGGTTTTTGAAAGAAAGACAATCAAATCATAGTTGTTGAAAAATATAAACAAAGTACTGAGGCACATGCTCAAAGAAAATATAATATTTTTAATATTTTCAACTTCAAATGTGAAAAATGATAAAAGGAACATGAAATTAACAAATAAAGTGTAAAAATATTAGTGTTTGTAGAACCTTAACCCATGTGTCATTCTTGTAACTTTATGTCCCCCAAAAAAGTTTTGAGATAAAAATTGGATTACAAAAAAGGTGAAACATGCTAAAATAGTATAAAATTATTTTGTTGTATTTAATTTTCTATTTCAAACTTGAAAACACTACCCTTAACAACAAGAATAAACTTTACATATATTAAGTAACATTTGTATATATTTTTAATTTCATTAGAGAAGACATGATTTATAAATAAAATTTTTATTAGAATTTTAGATGCTCTAATTTCAAAAATGTTGACATCCCACTTTAGATACCATACTTTCAACACCTAATTCATCCTTATTCATCCCTAATCTTGCCTAAACATCATCCTTAATAATCAATTAATCATACCATGACCCTATCTAAATCCCATTAATATCACCCTCTGGATTAATTATCTAATTAATCATTATTAGTTAGTTTATTAGTTCCTAATAATAAAATCCATGCACAAAACATGAAATAAAAATAAAATAGAATATATAAATCAAATCATAAAAATATCAAATCAAATCACCAAATCGCAAGTCAAAAACAAACCCAATCTATCCCATTCCTCATAAAATAAAATCCAACCTCCTCATCCAACCTCGTTCATCCTCTAACTCCCTCAACTTCTCCATTAATGAAAATGTTGACTAAATCTCATCCATAAAATTATAATCAATCTTAAATATCCATTTCCACCATTTAAAATCTATAAATTCATCCCTTCTCCTTCGCTTTCAACAAGCTTAGATAGTCTAAGGAGATCATGCCCATTGTGTGAACAAGCCATTATGACATAAGTTTTGATATCATTGTAGCATCTATCATCAATCATAGGGATATGATACCAAAATTATTGAGAAACTGAAATTAAAGTGAGAAAATATACATAATAAAGAAGTCTTCATGATAAGTGAAGTTATAATTTTACTCAACTAATCACAAGTATTTATGTTCAATTTAGAGTAGGAATTAGTTTAATTGCTTATTTTTAATTTATATCTCTAAGTTTTGCATATTATATTTTTAGCATGATCATTAGAAATTACCTAATTCTTATTTTGTATCTATCAATTTTTTTGAAGAGTTTTCTCAACTGGTATAAATTGGAGTCCTATTGGTTTCATATTTAAGTATAAGTTATCATTTTAGGTTTCTAGCTCCATCTTCTATGTATTGGAATTTGCACCCTATGCTTTAGCATTTTCATTCTCAAGAATGATGTATACATTATACATAGTGGTGTTTATATATTGTGTTAAAGTATGTTTAGTTTTAGATTTTCTTCCCCATGTAGTGGCATTTTTATCAACCCTAGTAGAATTTTTGTTAGTCTAGAGGGATTTTTGTCAACCTTAGTGGCATTTTTGT
This sequence comes from Torreya grandis, assembly GCA_037957365.1. NCBI lineage: Eukaryota > Viridiplantae > Streptophyta > Pinopsida > Cupressales > Taxaceae > Torreya > Torreya grandis. The sequence continues at coordinate 1,152,409 of JARHVA010004269.1, read as the reverse complement.
TAGCATGTGGTGTTATGTTTATGTTAGTCTAGTGGCATTTATATCGACCCTAGTGCTGTTTTTTTCAATCTAATGGTGTTTTTGTCAAATCTAATGGCATTTTTTTCATCTAATGGTGTTTCACATAGACTAGTGGTGTTTCTATCAACCTTAGTGTTTTTTTGTCAGCTAGTGGTATTTATACCAACCCTGATGGCATGCCTATCACCCTAATGGTGTTTATATCAAGACAATGGAATTTATGTCAAACCAATGGAATTTATGTCATGCTTAGTGGTGTTTTTATTAATTGAATGACATTTATGTAATATTTAGTAGCATCTACATTCTAAGGTTTGATGTCTACATTTTAAGGTTTGATGTCTAAATTATAAGTATTAGCATCTATGTTCTATGTATTAAAATATATGTTTCTAGACTTATTAACTTGAAGGTAATTTCATATTTAAAATACCTAGACCAATCTAATTACTAAAAATTATCTTTTAGGTTCACTCAAGGAAGACTTGAAATCAAACCAATCTCATATTTAGTCATTTAATCTTTATCAAGGAATCAATTTTATGTGTCTTTAGAGTTTTACTTGTGTGTTTGACCAAATATAGTGTATTTTCTTCCTCATGACACAAGGAATTCTTGTATATAAAAAATGGTTTGTCATTTGTGTCTCCCAAGGATAACCACATATGTTATTTCCTCGTGCCCAAGGTGATCTTGTAAATTATAAATGCTCATTTTTTAAAATTTTTTTATAGGGTCTAGGACTTAGATTTCATCACCAAGAGATAGACAAAGTTTGTGTTTATGTGGAATTTAAATATGCAAGGGGTTTCCATTATTATCTAAGTAGAAATTTGGTTTTACCTAGATTCTATGAATTGAGGTGGTTATCCACCAATACACAAGCCCCAAACATTGACCTTGCATCACAAAGTTGAGCCTCACATACTAAAAGGTATATCAAGGACACCCTTAGTCATATAGTTAAACCTAACATAGGATCCATTTATATGTAATACAATAGTGGTGTCAAAATCATAACATTCTATAAGATTACCCATAACCTAAATTTGAGGTATTATTTGTTATCCACTATCTCGTTTCAATCCCATTTGACTAGGGTAGGTTGTTATTGTGTACATTATTTGTTTCCATTTTATTAGAAACTAATTTCAAATCAAACCCATGCAGACCAAATTAGATCTAAAATAAACCTAAACATAATCCAGTGGCATACCAAATAAAATTCAAACTTAATATAATAAAGATCTTAATGATGAAAACTTTTTTTAATCAAAATCTAGTCCCACTAGCCAAAACTAAGTAAAATTTCCATCCATTAGTTACAATCATAATCATGATATTCCCTAAAGTCAACTACAAAAAATAAATAACTCTAGCATCCCAATTTTGAAATTAAATATTGTCTAACCAACTCCAATAACTTATACAATAGATGGAAAACATAACATCCTATATCAGTTCTTCAACATCAAGACATGCATCACCTAATCAATCTTATGACATTCAAACCCACCTAAAATCCAATACCCATTAGGCCCCTAAGTTATATAAACCCCACTTTATCCTACCCTTTTAAAAAAAATCCAAAAACCAAAAGTTTATCAATATGCAGCCTATAGATCAATCATCCCATACCAATCAGGCCCCTGAGCCATTAAAAATGCATTTTCACCTACCCCTCTCAAAAATCTCATCCAATAAAAAATACACCAATAAATAAATGATGGTTACAAAAATCATTCCTTCCAAATGATCTAACCATCAACCATCCCATACCAATCAGGCCCTTGAGTCACCAAAATTATACTTTATCTAAGTTTATAAAAGAAATAAATGGTCAATGATCCCAAAATCAACCATGGCCTAATCCATAAGCCAATCAACAATTGATGAATTGATAATCACCTAATTAATATCTTGAGCCACAAAAATCAAACCATGAACAATCCAACACTAATCAATCCCTTAAGCCACAAAATTTCAATTATGTCCTATCATCATCACTCCAAGGAATGTCATTTACCTAATAACAAAGTGCATCCACATTAAAATAAAAATAATTGGGGATATGCCAAGATCCCCTTAAAAATCATGATCAAACTAATCCACACCCAAATCAAATCGAAAACACCCAATATAGTCATATCAACTATAAAAAAAGCTCCTAATTGTAAGCATTCATTGGACACTTGTCTTGGAGTTAATAACCCACCTATGACCAATATGACATACCACCCATTAGCCCATCACCTAATTTCCCCTCACATATTAAGGCCTCCAACACCAAACATAAGTTTAAGAAGGTACTTGTAGATAATGAAATCCAAAATGACTTATATGAGGCTAAGCTCCATATCTCTCTTAGAAGTCATGATAATCCCAATGTAAATAAGAAAATGGATTAGGTATCCTATCAGTTTGGCTCAGCCTCATTTATCAAAACTAACCTTCTTTTAGATGAGAAATTAGAAAGATCCAATGAATCTTAGTTATATGAATATGGCTTAGTCTCTTGTTTCCAAATAAATAAATATGCCATTGTAAATAAAATGTGTTGAATCATTAACTACAAAGGGGAAGGCTTTGGCTTTCATGAATAGGGAATCAAATAACTAATCCAAATTTATTAAAATCAAGAATATAATGATGTTAGATTAAAACCCATAGGTGACCAATATGAGGATGCTAGTGACACTTCCACTATATATGAGGAAGCTTATTCCAACATTGAAATAAGTTCTTTACATATTATTTATGAGTATCTTGTTGCCACCAACCTTTTCAATGACAACATTGCTCTTACCATTCACCTTGACGTCCAATATCCTAAACTCATCGTTTGGGACCAACAATATCATGTACCATTAAACCTATTTCAAAAATATAAATTTATCACATAATTAATGGAACTTCAAGATGGCATCATGCCAGGGGATCATAAATAGGGATTCAAAATCAACCTTGAATCATTAACATATTTTGGTGAGCATGAAGAGTTATTTATTCATATTAAATCTAAAAATAAAAAGAAACAAAAAACTAAAAAATTGAAGTCCCCTAGTGAAAATCTATTTGAAGCTTTACCGAACCAATAAAATTAAAATAAGGATAATAATAATAAATATATGTCTACTGGTGAAAACCTTTCAAAGGTTCAAATAGATAATAAACTTAACCTTTCCCTTGTGTCAGCATAGTTACAAGGTGGGTCCACATAACATGTTGAAGAAACCATTGATGTCAACATTAGAATAAAGAAGAATCTCAAAATCACTAAACTTGAAACAACTCTCAGTGCCAAGGAAAAATATCCAACAGTATCCTTGTTAGTAAGAAACTAACAGACATCATAGTATGCATAAAATCTAAAAAGGTTTATGAGATTATTGGTCTCTATCTCCCTTGTCATCAAGACATGTGCAATTACCTCCATGATCATACTATCCCTCCAAATTCTTCACATAATTAAATAAAATCCTTAATCCAATGCACATCCTAATTTACCCTCCTTGGTGGTATCCTTTATCATAGGGGATATCATAGATCCTAGTCAAGATGTTCATAAGAAACTAACTTAGTAATCAAAGAAGTCCATGACTGAATTTGCGAAGCATACATCAAGGATATGGTTTTACAAAAGAGATTATTTAGAATATGAATTAATTGAAGGATCTAATGTTGTCACAATAAAATCATAAATTAATAAAAAAATTAAAAATAAAAAGAAAGAGAAAAAATTTCCAAAGGCAAAAACCATTTTTATAGCACCTTGGGCATGTACTATGAGGAAAACCATTTCTAGCATCGTGAGTAAATATTTTCCTAGAAGTACCCTAAAATTAGGGGAAACCCACTTTATTAAACCTTCACCACCCTAAACATGTAACCATACCAAGGATGCTCATTACTCTTCTCATTTTTAACATGGAAGATTCATTGAGACATGTTTTGGAAACATCTTGGTATATCAGATCTTCTTTAGATCACATTATAATACAAACACCATAAAGACGTGTATGATCAGGTACATGGTTTTTTTATGACATGGTCCTTAGAGATCCCATCTTGATTCCTTCCCTAATTCTATCCACTACCACTTCCATCCTTGATGCTAGAATGATTTCTCCCTTTTCTCATAACCTTGTCAAAAAACATAGAAAAAACAAAAAACCAAAATTCCAAAAAAATTAGAAATTTGAAATTTAAAAAAAAAAAAAGAAAATCTAGTAAAATAAAAAAAATATTAAAAAATCCAATCCAAAATAAAAATCTATCAAATTCAAAAATCCATCTTGTCTTGTCCTTCATCCTATTAAAATCTCTCATCTACTTCAAACACATCATTGTAGCTTTATTGGGATATATCATCCCCAATCCAACCCCCTTGCATATATTATTTCTTGGGGCACATAAAATTTATCTCTATCATCAATCATCAAAATAATGGTTTCTTAACTTTATAAGGGATAACACATTTTCTTTTTATTTAGTGTGTTATTTTTATTGCTTATTTTTTGTGTTTTTCTTGTTTATTGCATTTGAGTCAGTCCTACAACATATTAAAATAATGTCATCATAGTTTTACATATCATGGTACATCCTGTCATATATTATATTAAACAATAGGTTATTAAAAATTTGAGAGTTCCTTTCAAGATTAAAAACATGCACCATCACATCATCATCACCCATTTTGAAACATACATTTATTTTAACTAACGATCTATACTTAACATCTATTCTCGCTAATTAAGTGTAAATCATAAATAATACAACATGAGCACTAGGCCATACATCACATCATAACATACATCTACAATAATATATATATATATATATATATATATATATATATATATATATATATAAAATCCATCATCCCAACAATACACAATCCTTCATCATTTCATCATCAATCCATGCAATCATTTAACTCATTGATCCATGCTTTCACATCCAAACAATCAATAAAATCTAACATTGTAGCTTCATTGAGATATATAATTCCTAATCTAACCCTCTCATATACATGTTTGCTTTGGACACATCAAATATTGTAATTTTATTAGGATATATCATTCCCAATCCAACCCCCTTACATATATCATTACTTGGGGAAAATCAAAACAAATCAAAGCATGCAAGTCTTAAATCAAATTCATTAATCTTATCCATCCATAACATCCACAAAAGTATCTATATCCATAATCATCATACAATAAATGGGACCCAATCCCTCTTTATTCACTCCCACCCCTCTATTTTAGTGCTAATTCTTTCATTTTAACTCTTCTTCTCATTTCGAGATCCCATTCATGTCTTTCATCCCTGCATGCCCTCATGAGGGGGCATCATGTCTAACCAAATTATCACTCAATTCCATCTATTTCACTAACCATCATACCACTAAGGGCATCTTCATGTGCTTGATTTTATTCTTCTACATTCTTTGAAAGGTTGTTACTTCTTCTAATCGCATCACCCTTTCAAAGGGGTAAAATGTAGACATTTTATTTTGAACACTTTTGATACCCTAATTCACCCTTATTCATCCCTATTCATCCCTACACATCATCTCTAATCATTAATTAATCATATCATGGCCCCATCTAATTCCCACTAATATCACCCTTTAGATTAATCAACTAATTAATTATTATTAGCTAGTTGATTAATCCATAGTAATAAAATCCATGTACACAAAATCAAATAAAATAAAAAATAAATTAATAAATCAAATTATCAAAATATAAAATTAAATAACCAAATACCATTTCAAAAAAAATAAAAATCAAGCCCATTCTGCATCAAATCCAATCCAACCTCATTAATCCTCTAGCTCCCTCAATTTCTCCATTAATAAAAATGTTGACTCAATATTAGCCAATTGACTCTAATTAATCTTGACCATCCTTTTCCCCCATCCAGAATATATAAATTCAGCCTTTCTCCATTACTTTAAACAAGCTTGGATAGCCTAAGGAGATCATTCCTGTTATGTGAACAAGCAAATAAACCATAAACCTTGATATCATCCTAGCATATATCATCATTCATAGGGATATGCTACCAAAATTCTTATGCAAAATCTATTGAGCAACTACAATCAAAGTGAGAAAATCTACACAACAAAGAGGTCTTCATGGTAAGTGAAGGTATAATTCTCCTTCTTAGCTCAATAAAAGGTATTTATGTTCAATTTAGAGTAGGAATTAGTTTAATTTCTTGTTCTTATTGTAGAGATCTATTTTTTGTATATTATAAGAACATTGTTGAAGTTTTTATTTTTCCTTATTTTTAATTTGGAGTCATGGTTTATATTATATAAAGTAGTTATGTAGTGACATCTTATAAAACCTAGATATACTGGTCTCTCTTTATTTTAGTGTGTTTGATGGACTTAGTTTACTTAATAATTGTATCATGCAATGATGTGGATAATTAGTGTTATCTTGATATAGCTACATATGGACTCTACCTTGCTTATTTATATCATTTTTGATGTTAGTTTTGTAGTATATCTCTCTCTAGACAATTGTCTCAAAAAATGCAATCTTATGGATTGGGATGATTGTAGGATATGTGAAAAATGTGGTTTTCAATAGTATGTGTGTGTATATATTATATGTTTTTTGTGATGAGTATGTTAGTTTTGTGTTAGGTAATGTTTGATTTGAAATAAAGGGTATGAATTATTTGACTAGGATAATATGAATAAAATGCCTAAAAAAATGTGGTCTTATGGATTGGAATGATTGTAGGATATACAAAAGCTTTTATAATTTGATATTGACAACACAATGTAGGATTTTTCAAATTTTAGTGAAAAAATATGTAGTAAATAACATGAAAAATTATATGTACTTTTACATTACCATTTTATAGGGAGAAAATTATTTTAATAGTTGGGTTATAAACATCTTCACTTATAGATTATATATTTTTTTTATTTAGGTTAAAGTAGGGGGGATTTTTTTGAGATAGGGTCAAAAAACCCTAGGAGAAGTTCAAGTACAAAAGAAACAACAGGATAAACAAACCATTAAAGGAAACAAAGACTAACACAACCCCAAAATATCTAAAAAATAGCTTTGATATAGCTAGAGAACAACAAAAACACTAATCTAAATCCAAGATTCTAAACACATCTTCCCTACATTCCTTCATATTCTTAAGATTCATATAAATTTGTATCAATAAGTTTTCATGATCTAAAATGTATTGAGAATCACTAATCTATCCCTTCTTACCCTTTCCTTTACCCGTATAACTAGGTTCAAATAGTTCTCTGAGATGTACCCAAATATTTTCAACATTTTGAATACCTTCATACATTGTAGCTTTACTACAATTAACAAGAAAACTAATCTTATTACACAGGTTTTCATTAGAATGTTTGAAAACCTCCAATCTTAAATTCAGACCTTGAATCTGGTTATCTTCCTCCCTAGTAGCCAAATTTTGTATTAGATTTGCATTTTTATATTGAATCACATTAACCTTACCCTTTAGCTCAGTAATCTCATGCATAAACCACCTCATGATGGGATTTTGTAGGGCAAGTTCTTCCATAATTCTATCTATGCTCTCCTTTCCTTTGAGATAAGAAACCACGTTTTTGAAGGCCACATTTTGATCCTTTTGGTTCAAGGATGTCTCCCATTTCTATGGAAAGGTATCTATTGTATCCCCAATCCCCTTCTACTTCTCTACTACAATATATTCTTGTTCATGCTTACTTTACTATGCCACATCCTTCCTAACCTCTTCCATATCTACACTATCCATTTCCACATCAATGATAATCTCCTCACCCCTTTTTTTATGCAACTCCTTAATGACTTTATTACCTTATTTCCCCTATTTTTCTTTTTTGGGTCTTGTAGTTTTTGATACACTTCTGAGCCTTTTTTTAATGATGCCTAGTCTTTTTAATTTATTTCTAACTTCTTGGTATTAACGTTCTCAACATAGTTTTATTATTCCCTAAGACCCTACTCAGGTTCCCTAGATACTTGATCAAAACTTTTTAAATCTTCCTAATATCTATAGGCCCCTCCTCAGGCTTTTCTTTTTGGTTTTGAGAGATATCAAGCATAATTTGATTCATTACTATTAAATTACTTAAAAATAAATAAAATTACTCCCTCATGCCTAGGAGTGGTGTAATTTCCATGTTTGAATTTTAGAATAGACCCCTCTATATATTTGAGGATAAAGAAAGGGAGACTAAAAGGCACTCCTTGTCTAAAATAGTTAAACATTCTAAACAAAGATCATCTCACCATATTATATCTACCTTCTAAAGTAATGTATTGCATTAAATGAAACACTACCTCTGTGAATGGCCTAAGTAGGGATTCCTTATCGAATCCATTATGAAATTGTTCTAGTTGTTCACCTTCTTCTAGAAAGGTTTCTTTGTCAAGTTTGAACTCTCTCAAAGTGTAATAACTCTTAGTCTCCTCAATCACCAAGCTAGTCACATGAGAGATAGGTTCCTTCATAATGTCTAAAGTGACTTCATTGATGGTCATTGATCTATCCTCCCAATCCTTTATGAATAATATAGAAAAATGTCTATCAAAACCTTCAATTTTTTCCATAACACCTACGAATCCACTGACCTATAGGTAGCCCAAACTAATTCATTTTTCCTAACTTCTGGATAAAGATTTGGTTTAATTCTATTTGGAAAACTCATTATATTTTTCTTTCCTTCATTTTAGCTAAAACTACTGATCTTATTCTCTTGAACAACACATAAAGAGTTGCAATAGTGTGTTCTATTTGAGCCATCTTCAATATGTTTTAGCTATTTTATATGCTTCTCCTTCGAACCCCTAAGATTTTCATCAAAATTCCTGAGTCCCTGACTCATCTTATACACAAAAAAGTCCCCTATAGTCATTCATGAGTGCACCCACATGCATAAGATTATTATCATTGTTATTTTCTTAATTATCTAATTTTATAGTCAACTCCCTAGGGAGGTCTTCATGGCCTATCCAAGTTTTAAAACCCACATTACTAACTCCCCTATTTTCAAACTAGTCAACAATCCCATTCCCTTCCCTATATGTATGATGGATTCTCACCTATTGAAATGATTTCAAAATGCCTTTAGCTTCATCAATGACATGCTTGATAGACCATCTTGTAGAATCTCCCTCCACCAAAAAATTTTGAACATTTATTTTTTTCACCAATTTGATCTCCCATAATGAAGCCAGGGCTTTTAACCAATGGTCCAACCTCAACCACATATATCCCATGTAATTAGAAATCAAACTGACCTCATGATATCTAATAGTTACACCTCCCTCTGCTGCTCTTATATTTCCTTTTGAAGATCCATAGAAATTGAGATTCATCCATCCCTTGAGAGGAGGTCTCCACTTTATTCTTTTCCTAATTTCATCCTTAGTGTCTGGTTTCCCTAAATCCAAGGAGTCTATTTTCCAATTTAGAGCTAGTATTTGTTCAAAAGGTATAATATTTTTACCTTCTTAAATTTGAATATAACTATAATTTTCTTTGATATAATTAAATATTCTTTCAGAGATTACCTTGATGTTGCAACTATTACCCTTGAAATTTCTATTATTCCTTACTCTCCAAATCCCCCATATAAAGTGAGGTAGAGTCAAGTTACATATCTTTTTGAGATGAGTATTCTAGAAAAGACATCTCCAAGACTACCAAAATTTCTCTAGATAACCTAGTTGTACCCATGAAATATTATTTTTTCAAAGGAATAATTCCAACTTCTCTGCATGAAGGAGCAATTGACTAATACATGAAAAATTGATTCATTTTCCTCTTCAAACAACACACATCTACTGATAATAATGTATCCACTTTTCCTTAGGTTATCAATTGCCAATATTTTATTTTGAATAACAACCACAAAGAAAAAACTAATTTTAGGAGTAAGCCATTTATCCCACACTCCTTCCCAGCTTAACATAGCTTTTTATTCCTGAGAGATTAATTCATACCTTGATTTTAATTTATATTGGTTTTCAAATGAGTCAATCTAGACTAGTTGGTCTTCTCTATCAACCCTTGAGATGTGAATATTTCATAGCACATTATTCAGACCTGCCATCTTCAAAATGTCTTCTTGTTTTATGTCATCCATGCTCAGATTTTTCTAGTTTTTAACTCTCTCCATTACCTGCCAATAGTCAGCAACCTTATCCCCATATTATTATCTCATCTAACTTGAAGGTGAATACTTATGTCCCTCTAGAAATTCATTAATTTTAGGATCCAATTATCTTTCCAAAAGTTGATCTTCCTTCCATCTTCTATTTTCCATTTTGAACCTTCACTAATTAAGTCCTTGTTAGTTATTAAAAAGTTACAAATATGAGAACCTCTCATAAATTGATCTCTAACCAAAATGACTATCAGGTCTCTTCCTTCAAGATATTTAAAGGACCCCAAAATAATTTCTTGGATATGAATCTCCAAACAAATTTAGATATGAGTACTCTATTAATCATCTATAGATTTCTAATACCCAGTCCACCATATTTTTTTTTGTTACAAACTTTAGTCCATGACACTAAGTGGAATTTACTTTTTTCCTCCATCCCAACCCATAGGAAATTTATTTATATCTTAATAATTTTATCCTCCACTCCCTTGGGTAGGTTGAAAAATGATAGAATGTACACCGAAAGACTTTGTAAAACACTCTTAATCAACACTACCTTACTAGCCTGAGAGAAGAACTTAATTTCCATCTTGTGAGCTTATTTTGAAATAACTCTATCAAAGGATTCCAGGATAAAACATAAATATGATTACTAAAAAGTGTCATTCTCAGATATGAGGAAGGAATTTCTTTGATTTGAAAATCCAAAAGAATAACTATCCTAACTTGTCTAGCCATTGGAGTATTGAAAAAGTAGACCAAACTTTTTTTAAAATTTATTTTTTGGTTAGATTCCTTTTCATACATCACCACGATCTTTTTGATATTTCTATCTTCTTACATAGAAGATTCAACTAGAAAAATAATGTCATCAATGAATTGTTGATTTGTCACTAGATCAACATACCTAGCCAGTTTGAAGCCTTTCTATTGATCCTGAGCCAAAGCCTTGGAAATATATCTACTAAAAAATTCTACCATGATGATGAACATGAATGGTGATAGAGGGTCTCCTTATCAAACTCCTTTCGTGATCTTGAAGAATACTTGGGACACTTCATTGACTAACACATAAAATATGCAAGTGGTTATACAATCTCTAATAATCTTTCTAAACTTATCATTGAAACTAAATTATGCCAACACTCTATCTAGAAAACTCTAATCTAATTTATCATATGCCTTGGCCCTATCCAATTTAAGGACCATAGCTACCTTTTGGATTTTTTACATAAAGTGTATGGCTTCATGAAAACAAATCACTCCATCTTGGATTTTTCTTCTTAGTATGAAACCTCCCTACTGATTTTGAATAAAATTTTCCATCCTTAACTGTATCCTCAGGGCTATGATCTTGGTAATGATTTTACAAAAAGAATTATACAAGATAATAGGCTAAAAGTTTACAAAATTAAATACCCCTTCTTTCTTAGGTATGATCACTAAAAATGTATGGTTGAATTCTTTGAGCACCTACCTAGATTCTAAGAATTCATTAATAGATGTGACCATGTCATCACCAATTATATCTCAATTAAAAAAAAAAAACCTATTGGAATTTCATCTGGTCTTGGAGCCTTATCCAAGTTAATCTTAGAAATCACAAATTTTAGATCCTCATTTGTGGTAAAATAAATAATCATATCATTATTCTCTTGGATGATTAATTTGAGGATTAAATGCAAAAATTCTTATTCAAAAGCAATATTCTTCTTGAAATCATTTTTGTACAAATTGTTATAGAAAAGAACACTTGCTTGATTAATCTCATCAGCATTAGAGGAAAGTTGATTTTAATATTTTATTATCTCCCTAATGGCATTATGTTTCCTATGTTTTAAAGTAGAAAAATGGAAAAACCTTGTGTTTTTATCACCATCATTAAGTCAAATGTTCTTAGATTTTTACCTCCATAGAGTTTCTTTCCTAGCTACAATATTATGGTACTCACATAATAGCTATTTTCCCCTGCTCTGAGTCTTTAAAACATAACCTTTTCCCTCAATTTCCTCTTATATATTTAATATATCATATTTAATAGCATTTTTTTGAAAATATACATTTCCAAAAACCTATTTATTTCATTTCCTGAACTTAATTTTTACCTTCTTGAAATTATTAACAAGATTAAACATGGATGAACCAATGCCATTCTTTATCCACCACTCCAACATTCCCTCCTATATATCTGGGTGAGTGAACCACATATGTTCCATGTGGAAAGGGCACCTGGTACATTTGGCCTACTAATCAAAAATGCTTAATTCCAAAGGGGAATGATCTGACCCAATCTTCGAAAAGCTTTCAGATCTAAATTTTTGTGTTGAATCCACTCTCAAGAGATGAAAACTCTATCTAGTCTACATTATATCATATTCTCATCGAGTCTCTAATTTTTACAAGTATACTTTCCCCCCCAAGTTCTAAATCCATTAAACCAATATCAACTATCAATGAGGAAAAATCATCCACACTATCTATACAAAACATATTTCCTCCTTTCTTGTCTCCTAGATGAAGGGGTGAGTTAAATTCTCTCACCACAATCCAAAGAATATTGAATACAATTACTTCTAAAATATCTAATATAATCCCACAATTTTATATGTGCAGTCCTTATATTGGGAGCATAAACATTCAAAAAAATCTATTTGTTCTCAATACAATCCATAAATAGGACTACTACATGATGTTGGGACTTGAGAATGGGATCCGCCATTAGATATTTAGGATCCCCAAAATTAATCAAACCTCTCGAGGCTCGTAAAACACTAATACAAACCACTTATGCTTTATTCCAGTATAATTTTTTATGGTTCAAAAAGTAATTTTCCTCTATCTTAGATTCATGGATAGCTAGAACTACCACCTTATTATTATTATTTATAAAATCACTAACAAACTTTTTCTTACTTGTACTGTACATCTCTCTTATGTTCCAAGTAAGAATCAACATAATTAATATCTTAGAGAAGAGAAACCCCCTTTCAAGGGGAGAGTTTTTTGAAATCCATCCACTATATTTACTTGGGTTTGTTTAAAAAAGTTCTCCTTTTAGATGATTTTCCTAGCTTAGGTGGAGTTTTGATAGCTGGGCCCTTGGCACCTCTTTTAGTGACCATTGAAGGCACTACTTTGGCCTTTGTATTATTTTTAGGAGTACATATTTCTTGATCACTATCCCTATTTTCATCACTGCTTGTCACCAATGTAGAAACTTTATTTTGTGTGATTTCATCTCTTTCTCAATCAACTCTTTTACTTTTACCTCTTGCCCCAAGATTTGAAATTTGTTCTAAGTCTAAATACTAATAGGCTTATGTTCCTACCTTTCCATAGTATTTATTTTATGTACAACTTCATTTTTTTCCAAAACTCCCTTTTTTGTGTTTGCCTATTTCTATATCTCTATTAAGGCAAATTGCTTAGATAGGTTTTGTTTTTATCCTTTATTTGATAGTGTTTTATTTTTATTTTTCTTTAGTATGATTAACTTATGGAACATCCTTTTTAATATTTTCTCAACTTACCTTATCTCATTCCTCCTATTGAGTGCTAAGACCAACTACATCTAAAATAGGATGAGTCTTAGTCTCCACATTTGATGTCTGCATTTTGGTATATTTTTTAAATGAGACTCCTCCATTTCTTTGCCACACTATTGTGTTTAGACCTGTAAAGCATACCTTTGTTGAATGACCTAGTTTATAGAATTTATCACACATCATGGTGGATTTTTTAAATTTTATCTTTTGTGTTCTTAAACCAAAGGGGGTGTGTAACACTATTGAGTTTGGTAAATCTTTATTGACAAATGTGTTAACATAAAATATGGCATGGACAAGTCTAGATTGTGCCTTCATCACTGAATCCAAAGCTATGAGGTACCCTAATGATTTTTATATACTTGAAAATAGATCCTCCTCCAAAAAATTGATTGGGAGACCTGTGATTCTAATCTAGATGGGTATTTGGTTAATACTCTCCTTCTTAGGTTCAAACCTTGGTTCCATTTCTTGAGAAAAAGACCCAATTTTATGAAGAAACACAACCCCCCTATAAGAATATTGATACTGTCCTCAGGGTTATTAAATATAATCATGTAGAATCCATTCACCATTACTAATATCTCCATATGCCATTTTATTCACCATTTTTCCTTTTCTTAGGCTCTGAAAGAGTCTATGTTTGGTCTGGATCCCATGAAATTTCCAACTAAGGCTTGTTCCATCCTTGATGAAGCATGATTTATAAGAGAGGGAGTGATTTAAACATGTATATTTTTTCCATCCTTGATTTTTTTTAGATATTCAACAAGTTTTATCTCCTTTCCCATTGACCCAATTGATCTTTCACACCAAGAAGTCTTACTTGGTGTCTGCTTGGAGTTGGTAGAGTCAGAAATATTTCCTCTCTCAAGAGATATTACTTGTGTCAGTACTTCCCCTGACATGGATTTGAATATGATGGCCCATGTGATCTCCCTTTCTCCATCACCATCACCATCACCATCACCATCACCATCACCATCACCATCACCATCACCATCACCATCACCATCACCATCACCATCACCATCTCCTTTCTCCCTTTCTAAATTAGGATTTGAAAACTTTATTTCCCACTTACTGATATTGCCATTCCCTTGGCCTTGATCTACTTTCACTTCTTGCTACCATCGCCATATAGTTTTCAATTAAAGCATACTACTAGCATTACATGAAGCTATCTTTTGTAGAATATAAATTTTTATAGAACTAAAAAATATCATTTAATTTACAAAATAAATAATTTCATTTAATTTAAATCTAGTAAATGTGTAACAAATCTATCTAATCAATGGGATTAGGTTGAAAATTATTCAACTTATAATGAATACACATATAATGCACTTATTAAGTTTGTATTTTCCTTAATTATTATAAACTATAGCTTGACAATCAATTTTAATAAAAGTAATCATATGAAGTGTTGTGGCACAATAAATGCAAATAAGGACAATGACACTCATTTCTCCCTTAAGATAATGTTTCATTTAATCATTTCTTTTGGTGTTTTCATTAAAATTTAGAAGTCACTTAAATAGTTTCTTGTGCTTATTTGGACATAATGCAAAGTGTTCAATGTCCTTTCCCCTCTTGTATATAATACTTTAGTCCTTCCTATTATTGCATTCACAATATTATGTTGTAAGTTTTTTAATCAAAGGGTCAATCATTTCAATGTTCTTATTGAATAATATGAATACTAACCATGAATCAAAAATCACTATTGATTTTGATTATATTTGAGCTAGTCGTTCATTTGATATGTTGCCATTTTAAAAGTTTTCTAGAAGAACAATAATTATAGTAGAGGAATAGAAATGGAGAGAAAAAAATATTATTTTAAATGAATGAAAGTATAATGAATTTTTAGTAATAATTGAGACACCACAGGGACATGTAAATCAAATTTATTTCAAGGGTTCCATGGAAATGATTTGGACTAACAATTGCAGAAACATTTACATGAGTTTGTTTTAGAACATTTATGTAGTTAAGGATGTTGGGTCCATCAGGATCTAATATGAATTGTCCATTAGATCTAATATTATGATGATCATTCAAATGTCATATAATGTAAAAGGATATTCATCATCAATATTATAATATCAATTATTATCAACTATTTATAAATATTTTGGAAGTAGAATGCTCAAGGAGGAAATTTAATCCCTATATTCAATCGTGTTATTTCATCATTGATTTAGATATTAGTAAATGTGTGGCTAAATCATGCTTTAAAAAAATGTCATCCAATGCTTCAATCTAGACACTCTACCAATAATTCAAAGGTCAAGATCACAATATGATATTGCAACCCCAAACCAATGCATGCCCTTGATCTTAAAAGGGTAAATATCATTCGTATATTATATTTTTCAAAGGTTTGTTTAATATATTCTAAGTGTGACCCCAAATCAATTCTTGACATTAATCTACCTAGTTTTGATTTACATCATCTAATAACACTTCAAAGGTACTTGAACATAAAGGGTTATCAAACTATGATTCAATGATAGTGATAGTTATTGATCTCACACGATCTAATCTAGGTCACCTATCAAATTTTTATAATCCCTAAGGAAAACATAACATTAATTTTCAAATTGGACACATCTATTGATTTGGTAGAACTCAATCCCAACCATCAATTGGTGATTTTGGGAGCAGATCAATCATTGACATAATCCCATTCATTGATCTAAAAAAATTGATTTTAATGTCCACTAATGTTTCAAAGGACCTTTTAAGTATGAAATTATAATAATCCCCAACATGTTGATCTCATCATGATAAATCATAACCATTTATTGTAATTTTATTGATCAAAGTGAGAAGCAAAGAGTTATGTTTTGAAATGATAATGACCATTGAGCTAAAAACAATATTAAATCCTAACCATTGATTGAGTGTATTTTTTTCAAGTATTAATATGCATCAAAACTGTAAATGAAACATACTAAAATAGGGAGAAGAACCAATTTAGACTAGTAAATCTTAAATATTGATTGATCATCTTGTTGCTTTGGAGTATTGATATGCATTAAAACTATAAATAAGAAATTATTAAAATAGAGAGAAGAGCTAATTTATATTAGTGAATAACTATTGTAAAACATTTAGAAGCTAAAAATAGAAAGAGATGAAATTCAAAAGAATTATGCTTCCTACACCCCTGAATCATATAAAACCAAAGAAGCATATACAGGTTAATTTACAAAAAGGGTGAAAAAGTGTTAAAAAAATCATGACATTTAGGTAAAAATATAAACCAAGGTAAATATAACTAAATACAACAATAAACATCAATTAAAATCTATCGAGGGTCAAGAGGGTGGAATAAAAGTAGCATGAACCATAAATGATCAATTGAAATGAAAATAAAAAAGAGAAATATAAATAACTAGAATTGACTCATCTGGATCCTAAATGTGCCTAGAAATTCAAAGGATAATATTATAGAACCATGTATAATTAAATATATAAATTTGACTATACTCTATGTTGATGACCAATTTGACGTAAAAAAAGATCAACTTTCATGACTCATAAAAATGACACTTTTTTATGAATGTGGAACCTCCTATGAATATATGGCTCTATTGATCCTCAAAATATGTAACTTCTTGAAATCCTTTGACATCAGTAAATGTATAGATTACTCTCTTAGATTTGTGAATAATCATAATCAAATGTTATAATCTTGTCTCATCTTGAAGTAACCTTGATTCAGCCTTAATCACTAGCCTCAATCACCTAACAATACATCCAAAGATGAAATAAATTTTATCATATCCCTATTATGTTTGTAAGTACATATCTAACATACTCATAATCAAGGATCAATGTAGTTCAAGTGGTAGTGTCCTAACCCAAGCGAGAGAAGATTCAAAATTTTCTCCCTAAGATAGTCAAATGCAACCAATATGGAATTTATTGTAGATCCTTTTTTAGAACAATTATGAAAAAATAAAAACCATAGAAAGACTTAAAAGATGTGAAGAGAATAATTAAATATGACTTAGGATTGCATAGTATGATATGTTTTGATTAATTCTTATTTAAATTACTTAGAATGCTTTGTATATATAGACTTTTAAAATTAGAACTAGGGATCTATTGGTGGAAAATATAACATAATATAACTAGAGAAAAACCAAAAAAATGGACCCACATGAAATAAATAAGATCAAAGGCCAAAAGGTCCACACAAGGAAACATAAATTTTTTAGTGGTGGACAAAAGTGGTTAGACCACTTTTGGTTAGAACATAAAAATACCATGAGCCAAAAAAAATGGAATAAGAGAGATAAAAAGGGGATCCCCTAGCATAAGTAAACATAAATAAGAGAGACAAAATAAATAGAGAGGAAATAGCCACATAAAATGGAAATAAGAAGCAAAAACACAATGAGAGTGTTTGAGAAAGTGTTAAGCTTAATTGGGAGTTGGTTATCTACTTGTTATATATTGAATATTTGCATCGCTATTTTATGCATGAAAATATTCTATATCAACTAATATTGATTTCACACAACAAATTATCATTGCATGACACGAACTCATATTGCCTATTTACTAGGCACTCCCTATTATTCTCTTATCATGTTGGTGAAGAGAGAGATATGGATTTGCATTATTCTAAGGAATAATGAGACTAGTTTGTGCATAATTATCTAAATATTTTTTGTGGTAATAGTTTGAAGGAGAGATCCTACGGTCTCATGAATTCATTGTGAATTAAGACATAGTATTAGAGATATTCTATGTAGATATTTCTCAACATAGACAATTCATAGTGTTTTTTCTAGTCTAAAGAATTTGTACATGTCTTCTATTATAGAATTATTTTTTAACACATGTTATACTACATTTTTTGAAATTTGAGGTTTACATTCATTTTTGGCTCATCATTCAATGACAACACCCTTCAATCTCCTCAAATTTGGTTGAGTATGAGTCCCACGGCCTGCCCTCACTCAACTTTAGCACCATTTCCATTGACAACATCTGCCTTGACTTAGCTCATCCAATAGACCTATTTTGGTCAACCTAGCTATCTCAGCTCTCAAACAACATGATCAACCCCTCTATTACTTAAAATTTTAAAGAAATTCAATATATTGAAACCCTTAAAAATAGGGTTGGAAAGCTTGATCTCCATATGGTTAAATACTCACCACTCTTTGTTGGACATGTTTTATTTTTCTAAGATTGCATGTGGATCAATTCATCAATATGGGGATTCAACATATCAGTGTAGCAAATGTTGGGCATGGTATGGCAAGTTCTTATTATATTTTTTTATCATCATGGTTTGAATGTGATTTAGACATTACTATTCAACCCTAAATGACCCATCTCTTCTTTGGCCATTGCAAATGCCACCTCGCCAATCATTATTTTGTTAGCTCTTTAACCTGGATGTTATATAGTCTTCTCACAAGCTGTTATAATGTTATCAGATGGTTGTTTTTCACAAAGATAGATGGAACGTCATATTTCCTCCACCCTAGCCTAATTCTATGGCATTTGATGGGTTTTAATACATCTCAAACCCTTCCTAAATGATGTTTTAGGAGCTCAACTCCTACACTCTCCACTGAACACCTATTACCACTTGTAAATCCTATTGGTGAGGGACTCCTCAGGAAAACTATGGTTTAGCTTAATTTATCATAGCATAGGCAACAATGATGGATGCATTTTAAACTTAGCCATCCTACATCAATTGGAATCCTATTGAAGATCTAGGTAGCACCAAATCCACCCCACTTCCAAAGCAATAAGCCTAGGTAACCCTAAATTGGATAGGGTCTTGAAATTGTTTTATTTTATTAAGTTACAATTGGAATTGGTCAACATAAATATTGACATTTGTGTTGCTATTCAGTTGTATAGCCCAATTGATTAATATTATTTTAATAAAAAAATTGAAGTGAAGGTCTCAGGTTTGAAGCCCCTTCCAAAATTAATTTTTTTAATTAAAATAAAATTTATATTTGTTTTATTAAAATAAAACAAAATTTTAAAGGTGGAAGGACTATTTTATGTAATTGGGGCCTTTTTAAAAAAAGATGTGGCATTTTGGGGAAAATAGTTTTTAGTGGAGGTAAATTTTATTGGGGTACTTCATTTAAAGTGGGATCATCATTTTTTTATGTGGTGAAAAATATTTTTGGAGGCCATTTTTAATGGAGAAATATTTTCATTTTTTTTGATTTCATGTGTCTAAGGATGGAGGGTGAGGTCTAGTCTCACAGGCGATGAGACCCCCTCATAAAACACTTCATTTTTTGGTATGATTTATCCTCTTTTGTGTCACTTGTATATGCATTTTTGGTGGTAAACGATGTCCCTCTTTAGCCATTTTCACCATTATTGGTTTTTCATGACCATGAGTATATATTCTTATATGTTTAAACCACTCAACTCCTTAAACTAAAACATATGGAAAACCAAAATGTGGATGCACTTATTGATGAAGGGATTGTGAAGAGTTATCTTTGGTGAATTTATTATTTTTATAGATAAGGATGATATTTTTTGGCTTGCATCCATGCAAAAGGAAGCACTTTTGTTCATTCACCTCCATGTTTTTGAGAGTTTATAGTCTAATATTAAGCATCTTTGGACATTATTTATACATTTTTTGATGAGGTCACTCCACCTCCACATGTTCCTCCTTCTTCTCCTTCATCTCAGAGTGAGGATTCTTCTATTGGTGACATTGTTTCTCCTCCTTCTTCTCCCAGTTTTGAGGATGTTACTCTTGATGGTGATTTACATGAAAACTCCTTGGCATCTCCTCTTATTATTTATAATCCTCTTTCAATTAATAGTGAAGACATACTTTTTGAGGATGAGATAATTATACCACCTCTTACTACTACTCCTGATGTAAATTTGACTACTGGTGGTCACTTGGATGAGCTACCTTTACTTCCTCCACCTATTGATGCACATTTTGATGCAGTAGTTATTTCTCTTATTTTTTATTTTGGTGTGACTCTTGACAATACCCTACCAAATCCTAAGCAACCCATTGATCTTATGGCCTTTTTCCTATCAATTTAGGAAGGAAACATGAAAATTTTGATACAAAATTCTCTTCTACACTTCTTAATTCATGGAAAGGATTCCCTCATATGTTATCTATAGAATAAACTAGTAGGCACACAACATCAGTCCAGCATTCCATCATGTAGTGTTATTAAATTTGGTATGCATCCACTTAATGTAATTTTATAGTGTGATTTACCAAATTTTGAGCAGCCCATTATTCCTATTTCTCCTCTTGTTGTATATGATACTTTTGTGTCTTTTATTATTTCACAATATATTTAGTTCCACCTCCATATATGCTTGCTTATTTTGAGAAACATACCATTGGATTTGGCTCCTACATGCCTCATTCCATGGGTCACATTACCAAAATTGTAGGCATTGGGAAGCATTAATAGGGCATTAATCACCCTATTTAAACTATTATGTGGATTAATCAACTTGGATTTGATTATGAAGTAGGTGTTTCATCTTCATTAGGATCTATTAATAGATCTCCATCTTTTGTTCCATCCACTTTTTTTGAGGATTTTGAGCTTCATATGGGCTCTTTTACACCTTCACTCAGGATTGAAAAACCTAAGATTACATTAGTCAGACATGATCTACCTAAAACTTTTTTGGATGTTACCTTGCACTCTTCTACCATGGACTTTACACCCACACATATACTAACATCTTCATCCACCATTCATGTTAATTTAGGATGGATTTATGATCATTATTGGTAGTGTAAAAATCATTCTCAGTGAGGACACTACATACATCATTCCTCCACTATTCAACTTCTTCAATTGCACATTTCTCCTCTTGATTACTGATTCTCCTTATTGTTTGATCTCTTTGATTATGAAAATGTGTTATTTTTGAGCATACATCTCTCATTATATAGATGATGTATTCCACAAATTCATTGCATAGTGGAGTTTATTACATCACTTGGTGATATTATTATAGGATGAGACTTTTGTTTGTAGTCACATTGAAATTCATGGAGATTCTTTCTCCATGTGTATGATCTAAGATAGAGCACCTTATTCTCCAATTTCATGACTATACCATCATCACTAGGGACATCATTCTTAAGAGATTTCATATCTATATCTGATTATTGATAGTCTCCTTCATATGTTTTGGTGAAGCTTGTTATCCTTCTGGACTATAGCTAGTCTAGTGTATCCTAATGTAAACATTTATATTTTTGCATAGTGGGATTGGTCCACTCATTTAGATGGTTTCACATACTACTTTAGGTGTTGTGCTCATTTTTAGTACACCACATTTTATTTTGGAGGTAGTTGATTGAGTGCATCTTTTGTTCGATTCATTCCATCAAGTGCACCTACTATAAGTTTGTGTTGAGTTTTTGAGTCTTGATTTTTAGGATGCTTTGTAGCATATATGCTCTTCTTCACTCTCATTATGGTTCTACTAGTTTTTGGGTACCTTATGATGATACATTTCATCCTTGGTAACTCTTTTTTTTAGTTTTGTGATCAATGGTTTTTTATAGAGTGAGCCTCATACAGAGTACCAATTCCTATTTAAATTGATGGTTATAGTGACTTGACATCCATGTACTCTGGTAAGATGGATTAGTTACTATAGGGACACTTTGTACTTCACTATGATTTTTACATGGATACCTGATCAGGCCTTGTTGTTAGGGCCCATTCAGTCTCTTTGTTTTCTCTTTTCTTACTATGTATTTTTTCTTAAGGGAGAGTGTTGGAGTAAGTTTTAAGATTAATTGGGAGTTGGTTATTTAGTTTTTATATGTTGAATATTTTCAACATTATTTTATGTGTGCAAACATTTTATATCAACTAATCTTGGTTTCATGCAATAAATTGTCATTGCATGAAACCAACTCATATTGCATATTTACTAGGCACTCCCTATTCTTATCCTATCATGATGGTGAAGAGAGATATATGGATTTGTATTATTCTGAAGAATAATGAGACTAGATTGTGTGCATAATTGTCTAAATGTTTTTAGTAGTAATAGTTTGCAAGAGAGATCCTGTAGTCTCATGAATACATTATGCATTTTCATATAGAGGTGCCAAAAAGTACATAATTTAAACCAATTATCCATATGCGCAAAAAAATGTTAAAACATTGAAATAATAAGCCTTGTACCAAAGTTAGGTATCTACATAATTACAAATTTTTATGTGTGTATATGCATGCATGAATATCAAAGTAAAATAAGAATGAACAAGTGATATTTGAATACTAAATGAGTATAGATTCCTAGATTTAGTCATAAGTATTTGATAATGCTAATTATTGACACATGTTAAACTACATGACTTGCACTCAAATACACAAATTGTATTCATCATTCCTCTCAGTCATTTATCTATATGAAATATCTACCCTTTTTTTTTTGTCACTACTACACCATAATTTCCAAGTCAAATACATTTAATAATTTATAATACCCTTAGACTATCTCTAACTTAGAACAATTATCCATGATTTTGAGGGACAAGTCCATGCTAGGTAGATAGGTATGTTACTACAGACTTGTCCACCTAGAGTAGCCATGTCTCGTACCAAAATAATTATAATTTCTAAATTTTGAAATATTATTTTGGGTCTTTCCACATGTTTTATAAGTTTGGCTATAAAAAATTGTTAAAATATGTTATTATATAAGCAAATCAAAAACTCATTTCAAAGGAAATTAGTCTTTATCTTTGCACCATATATTGAGCACTTTCATAGTATTTCACATTCAACAAATCTACCATATTTTTCTCAAATTAAAGATAATTCATAAGGATCAGTCACAAGCCAAGTCTAAATCATCTCAAAGAAAGTAAAGAGCTATCATTGTCACCTATCAAATCCATATTTATAATTACATACATATGATCAAGGAGCACAATTTCATACTAAATTTAGGTGGGAGAATTATGTGTGAATTGATTTCCTTCTTCAAAGTATCTAGATATATAGACAATAGCCAATCATTATGGAGGTGATCAGGGTTAGATCAAACCATTACACTCACCCTCTATTTTTATAGGTTTATAGCTCTCATAAAGACCCCTGGATTTTCAAATCAAATAATAATAATAAAAAACATCTATATGGCATAATATGAATAAAAAAATATTAGCCCACTTAAAAAACATAGGCATAAAAGGCATAATAATCTTATTTTCATCACATTCAATGGGGACATATCCACAATCAACAGATGTGGCTAGCCTATGTTATTTTATAGGAAATGTATTCTAATCCAAGAACATTATCATATTTTATTCTTAATCTAATAATGTCCTAGATTTCATTTTTTCTATCTTTCATTTTTAGATCTCTGTCATAGTCAACTTGGACAAGTTTGTAGTTAACAGACATTATTGGCCCACATTGTTGTCTAGGGAGTGTGGACCTTTGTACAAATAGTTTTATATTATGCCATTAATGAAGAAAAGTCAAAATATTTTTTTCTATTGGATCACAATATTAAACATAATAAATAGTCAACATAAATTTAGAATTGAGCTAAGTCCATTTCTCCTTGGTGTTTTCTAAAAATAATAATTTTTCATATTTAACAAGATTTAAATTATAATGGTTAATTAATGTATATAATTATCATTCTAATTCTCTCTCAAGTTTTACACCTAGTAGAAACCATATTAATTATTAAATAAAAATAGGGTAAAACATATTGGTGAATGTGTACATTTTTTAGCATTGTTTTTAAAGTTTTATCCTAGGGTTTCAATTTTAATTTTTAAATTTTATACACAATATATTATATTTTGATTTGGTTTTCAATTTTAATTTACTTTTATTTTTCAATTTCATTTCTTTCTTAGAAATTGTGTTATGGTAGTTTTAAAACTCATAGAAACTCTTGTTTTAGGCAAAGTGGTCTTCATTTTTATTTGAGCCATGATGTGAAGGGTATTGCTCCAATACACAAGACATTATAAAACACTATATATAGATTTTAGTTTCTATATATCTCATAATATATCACAAACATCCAGGATTTTAATTTTTATCCATATGAAACCTTCAACCATTTAATCTTATGGTGCATCAATAAGTAGTTAGCCTCGAGAAGTTACTCTCAATGTACCTTATATATGAGATAGTATGAATATGGGATGGTGGAATCCTATGTAGTTAGTTCTATTAGGGTCATGTTTACTATTTTATGATTGAGATCAGTGTATTTGAGATCCTAAAAAGAAAAGACAACTTGTCTAATTACACCTATTTCCTTTTTTCTTCTACAAATTTTCATGCCACTAAAGAAGGTTAATTTCTCTATTCCTCTAAGAAGTAGTGCTAGATTGAGTGAAAATCCTATAGATCATATTAAAATTCCTTTTATATCTTTTAAAATAGATAATATAGATGCCTTTGATCAATTTTATAATGAAAATTTACAAAATTAGGCACACTTTGAAGATGATGTTAGTGATGAACATGATAATCAAGACAATGAAACTATGCAAGATAACTCTGAGAGCTTTGATAGAATTGATCCCAATGAGATTAATGGGTTAGATCCTGAAAAAATCAAATAATTGTCCAATTTTTATCAAGGACTTCATTAATGTCCAAAATAGGTGGATAGGATTGTCCAAATACTCCTAGCATCCAATAATTCACATCAAGATAAGATTGCATCATTTAAATACTAACATCAGTAAGTGCCCTTTAGAGTTGTTCATAATCCCACTTCAACCATTTTAATTTATATTATTTCTTTTAATCCTCTATCAACTCCTCTAGTTACATATATGCCATCATCTCTAGGTATAGGGGCATCCCATGGTTTGCAACATGTTCATATCCTTATTTATACATAGTCATCATACACGCCTCCTTTAATTATTATGCATGGTCTAGTACCAACCTCACCTAATGCATACTCTCTTGATAAAGATGTTTTATCTTTACATGCTAGCATGTTTTAATTAAAGCAAGGTGTTATTAGAGCCAATCATTTAATGTATTCTCATACTTTTATTCATAATAATTTGGTATCTAAGATAGCATCTTACACATTACTAACATGCTTTTTAGCTTCTAAATTACCACTCTATGAAGGTAAAGGTGACCCTCAACAACATCTTCAATCACTCTATGAAGCATGATTTAGTTACACATAAAATGATAACTTAATAACTAAGCTCTTTCCAAAGAACCCTTAAATATTATAATTTACAATGGTTCTATCATCTCCCACTACAATTAGTTAAACCATTTAATATTTTTGCAATTCAGTTTCTAGTACACTTCTCTATCATCATTGGTGAAAATATTTCTTATGCACAAATTAAAAAACTCAAGCAAGGTTCAAATAAGTCAATCAATAAATATGTTCTTCAGTAAAAAAATATGTTAGCTAATATGATTTTTTAAATGTAGGTAATGAATTACAATAAATATTCACATAAATTTTTCTACCACCATTACATGATTCTATCATGTTTGACAAATTCAAATATTTTGATGAGTTATGCTATATAGTCAAAGAAAGAGAATTCAAGTTGATGGCTCTAAACAAGTTAAAATATGTATCAAGTGTTTCATCTACTTCAAATATCAAGTTTTAAAGCAAACCAAACTACAATGTCAAATCTAACAAAATCAATGAATAAAAAAGAATAGTCAATGTAGTATCACAACCAACAAATGATATTCAATTGACAACTCCACCAAGGAGGAATTTTAAAAGGTTACCATAACCTCATCATGTCTTGTTACATAAATTATTTGACTAAAATCTTGTATCTCTTTATCCACCATTAAAATTTGATATGATGAAGCTATTAGGGTTGAACCTAGGTTGTAGACACATCAAATGCATAAGTTGAGTGATTACATGAACCAAGTAGCTGCATACCACAAATTAGCTGAAAGAAAAATGAAAAAATATTGCACAAGAAAAGATAGGAACCAAAAGCCAAACTTCCATTAAATAAAGCTCACAAATGTGAGAAGTTCAAATAAGAGAGTATTGAGTAACTCCTACACAAAAGGTGGTTATAGATTCTCAAAATAGAATAGTAAATCATCCATAAAATGTGGTGAATAGAGATAAGAATAAAAGAGAAACTCCCACACCTAGAATATCTGGTGAAGGGAGTTACTTCCTAGTAAAAACTCGCCCCCCCGCCCCCCCCCCCCCCCCAAAAGGGAGACATAAGAAGAAGAGGCTAGAAGTACCCTCTAGAAGATGATGCTATAGTATCTTGAACCTCAAGAAGAACTCATAGGTCAAGATAATTGATATTTTTGAAAGGTTTAGTGAAGGAAAATATAATATGATTTGTTATTTGATAATATATTAGATAAATGATGTTCCCATGAATGAGATCTATGATTAAGTTCATGTGAATCTCTATGTGTATGGTCCTCTAATGCTAAACTAGATTCTTATGAATATGAATAGTAATTTGGTTGTCATAGTAGATGATGGTGGGCCATCTAAAT
Organism: Torreya grandis; assembly: GCA_037957365.1. Lineage (NCBI taxonomy): Eukaryota > Viridiplantae > Streptophyta > Pinopsida > Cupressales > Taxaceae > Torreya > Torreya grandis. The sequence continues at coordinate 1,125,134 of JARHVA010004269.1, read as the reverse complement.
TAGATATTAAAATATATGAGAATCCATTGAATCTATATGGATTTAGTGTTAGGATTGGCAAATCCCATGTACTCTGCATTAGTATATGATAAAGCAATAAAATTATTCTTCTTACTTGACTAACTAATTAGACCTTTACCAATAAAGAAACTATAACCTGAAGTGAAATTACAATTTTGAATATCATCATCCCAATATAAGTTATTATATATAATAAAATTGATGTTAGGGATAAATTTTTAGTGAATCCTGAATCAGATCCTCTTAATTTCTTTTTAATGCATCTCATGGAGTTTTTGCATGAATCTGGAGACTAGGCCCACTACATATGATATGTCAGGATTGGTATCTATCAAGTAGATAAGGCTACCCACATGTTGTTTATTTAAATTAGCATCAACCAAAGGTAAATTACAATCTACCTCAATCTTGCCTCTAAATAGAAAGGGAGTCAGAGTTGGATTACAATTAATCATTTGAAATAGAGCAAGTAGATTAAGAACATACTTAGGCTATGCAAGAGTGATCCTTGAGTTTGATTAGGAAATTTGAATCTTAAGGAAGTAATGTAGAAATCCTAAGTTTATCATGGAAAACCTATCTTGGAGAGTTATTTTCACTGTTGCAATGGATGAAGAGATATCCATGATCAAAAGAATGTCAACACAAAGAACTAGAATCAGGAACAAATCATCTTACCTCAAGAAATAGACATTCAAATCTAAATGAAATCTAATCAATCCTAGTAAAATAAGAAAGGGATCCATCCTATCTTACCAAGCACGAGGTGCATGTTTAAGGTCATATATGGATTTTTAGAGTCTGTATGCAAATGGTGAATACTTAGTAAAGCCTAGAGGTTGCTCTATGTAAATGTCCTCTTCAAAATCATTATGAATAATTGAACTATTCATGTCCATATGATGAACATTCCAATGATTGGTTTCATAAATATAAAGTGTAAGTCTGATAGAGTTTATTTTGTTGACTGGTGTAAAGTTCTTTATGTAATCAATGTCAGGAACCTATGAGAAACCCTTGATGGATAACCATTCCTTGAACTTATTAATGGACCCATATGTTTCATACATAGTTTTTGACACCTATCAGAAACCCTTGATGACCAACCATTCCTTGGAATTTTTAATGGACCCATCTATTGTATACTGAGTTTAATATATCCATCTTAATTGAACTATCTTTATTTCCTTAGGAAGAAGTGTCAAGTCTCAAGTATGATTCTTGATTAAGGAGTTATACTCCTCATGCATGGAAGAATCCCACTTAGAAATACTTGATGCCTCCTAAAAATTATATGGATATGAGGTAGAGCCATAAAATTCATGTGGCCCACTCTAAAACTCTAAACATGTTTGTTTGTCATCTAAAGGATCCCTAACCCATATATCTATGCTCTGTAGTGTCTATCTATCCCAAAGAGGACTAGAAGTGGATGAGTTAAGTAGAGAAACATCATCCTTTGAAGTGTGGCCATATGTGGATGAATGTGAATCCCCATCACTATTCTCACTATCAAAACTGGAAGAAGTGTCCTCAACCTCTAGAATGTGCTCAAGATTATCTAAATCATCTAGATTGAATCCAAGTGAGTCTAATGAAGTGAGAAAAAATGTGAAGTGTAAATTTTGTGGGACTCTCCTAAAAGTGAACACTTATCTTGATAAGTAACTCATATGTGGATGGATGAAGAAGGTGGTACCCCTTGACACCATTTGGATAACCTATAAAGATGCGTCCACCTAGAGTAGCCATGTAACGTACCAAATTAATTATAATTTCTAAAGTTTTAAATATTATTTTGTGTCTTTCCACATGTTTTATAAGTTTGGCTATAAAAAATTGTTAAAATATGTTATTATATAAGCAAATCAAAAACTCATTTCAAAGGAAATTAGTCTCTATCTTTGTACCATATATTGAGCACTTTCATAGTATTTCACATTCAACAAATCTACCATATTTTTTTCAAATTAAAGATAATTCATAACGATCAGTCATAAGCCAAGTCTAAATCATCTCAAAGAAAGTCAAGAGATATCATTGTCACCTATCAAATCCATATTTATAATTACATACATATGATCAAGGATCACAATTTCATACTAACTTTAGGTGGGAGAATTATGTGTGAATTGATTTCCTTCTTCAAAGTATCTAGATATATAGGCAATAGCCAATCATTATGGAGGTGATCAGGGTTAGATCAAACCATTACACTCACCCTCTATTTTTATAGGTTTATAGCTCTCATAAAGACCCTTGGAGTTTCAAATCAACTAATAATAATAAAAAAACATCTATATGGCATAATATGAATCAAAACATCTTAGCCCACTTAAAAAACATAGGCACAAAAGGCATAATAATCTTATTTTCATCACATTCAATGTGGACATATCCACAATCAAAAGATGTGGCTAGCCTATGTTATTTTCTAGGGAATGTATTCTAATCCAAGAACATTCTCATATTTTATTCTTAATCTAATAATGTCCTAGTTTTCATTTTTTCTATCTTTCATTTTTAGATCTCTGTCATAGTCAACTTGGACAAGTTTGTAGTTAACAGACATTATTGGCCCAAATTGTTGTCTAGGGAGTGTGGAACTTTGTATAAATAGTTTTATATTATGCCATTAATGAAGAATAGTCAAAATATTGTTTTCTATTGGATCACAATATTAAACATCATAAATAGTCAACATAAATTTAGAATTGAGCTAAGTCCATTTCTCCTTGGTGTTTTCTAAAAATAATTTTTTTTCATATTTAAAAAGATTTAAATTATAATGGTTAATTAATGTATATAATTATCATTCTAATTCTCTCTCAATTTTTACACCTAGTAGAAACCATATTAATTATTAAATAAAAATAGGGTAAAACATATTGGTGAATGTGTACATTTTTTAGCATTATTTTTTAAGTTTTATCCTAGGGGTTCAATTTTAATTTTTAAATTTTATACACAATATATTATATTTTGATTTGGTTTTCAATTTTAATTTTATTTTATTTTTCAATTTCATTTCTTTCTTAGAAATTGTGCTATGGTATTTTTAAAACTCATAGAAACTCTTGTTTTAGGCAAAGTGGTCTTCATTTTTATCTGAGCCATGATGTGAAGGGTATTGCTCCAATCCACAAGACATTAGAAAATACTATATATAGATTTTAGTTTCTATATATCTCATAATATATCACAAACATCTAGGATTTTAATTTTTATCCATATGAAGCCTTCAACCATTTAATCTTATGATGCATCAATAAGTAGTTAGCCTCGAGAAGTTACTCTCAATGTACCTTATAGATGAGATAGTATGAATATGGGATGGTGGAATCCTATGTAGTTAGTTCTATTTGGGTCATGTTTACTATTTTATGATTGAGATCAATGTATTTGAGATCCTACAAAGAAAACACACCTTGTCTAATTACACCTATTTCCCTTTTTCTTCTACAGATTTTCATGCCACTCAAGAAGGTTAATTTCTCTATTCCTCTAAGCAGTAGTGCTAGATTGAGTGGAAATCCTATAGATCATATTATAATTCCTTTGATATCTTTTAAAATAGATAATATAGATTCCTTTGATCAATTTTATAATGAAAATTTACAAAATTATGTACACTTTGAAGATGATGTTAGTGATGAACATGATAATCAAGACAATGAAACTATGCAAGATAACTCTGAGAGCTTTGATAAAATTGATCCCAATGAGATTAATGGGTTAGATCCTGAAGAAGTCAAATAATTGTCCAATTTTTATCAAGGACTTCATTAATGTCCAAAATAGGTGGATAGGATTTTCAAGATACTCCTAGCATCCAATAATTCACATCAAGATAATATTGCATCATTTAAATAATAACATTAGTAAGTGCCCTTTAGAGTTTTTCATACTCCCACTTCAACCATTTTAATTTATATTATTTCCTTTAATCCTCTATCAACTCCTCTAGTTACATATATGCCATCATCTCTAGGTATAGGGGCATCACATGGTTTACAACATGTTCATATCCTTATTTATACATAGTCATATACATGCCTCCTTTAATTATTATGCATGGTCTAGTACCAACCTCACCTAATACATACTCTCTTGATAAAGATGTTTTATCTTTACATGCTAGCATGTTTTAATTAAAGCAAGGTGTTATTAGAGCCAATCATTTAATGTATTCTCATACTTTTATTCATAATAATTTGGTATCTAAGATAGCATCTTACACATTACTAACATGCTTTGTAGCTTCTAAATTACCACTCTATGAAGGTAAAGGTGACCCTCAACAACATCTTCAATCACTCTATGAAGCATGATTTAATTACACATAAAATGATAACTTAATAACTGAGCTCTTTCCAAAGAACCCTTCAATATTATAATTTACAATGGTTCTATCATCTCCCACTACAATTAGTTAAACCATTTAATATTTTTGCAAATCAGTTTCTAGCACACTTCTCTATCATCATTGGTGAAAATCTTTCTTATGCACAAATTAAAAAAACTCAAGCAAGGTTCAAATAAGTCAATCAATAAATATGTTCTTTAGTAAAAAAATATGTTAACTAATATGATTTTTTAAATGTAGGTAATGAATTACAATATATATTCACATAAATTTTTCAACCACCATTACATGATTCTATCATGTTTGACAAATTCAAATATTTTGATGAGTTATGCTATATAGTCAAAGAAAGAGAATTCAAGTTGATGGCTCTAAACAAGTTAAAATATGTATCAAGTGTTTCATCTACTTCAAATATCAAGTTTTAAAGCAAACCAAACTACAATGTCAAATCTAACAAAATCAATAATGAATAAAAAGTAATAGTCAATGTAGTATCACAACCAACAAATGATATTCAACTGACAACTCCACCAAGGAGGCATTTTAAAAGGTTACCATAACCTCATCATGTCTTGTTACATAAATTATTTGACTAAAATCTTGTATCTCTTTATCCACCGTTAAAATTTGATATGATGAAGCTATTAGGGTTGAACCTAGGTTGTAGACACATCAAATGCATAAGCTGAGTGATTACATGAACCAAGTAGCTGCATACCACAAATTAGCTGAAAGAAAAATGAAAAAATATTGCACAAGAAAAGATAGGAACCAAAAGCCAAACTTCCATTAAATAAAGCTCACAAATGTGAGAAGTTAAAATAAGAGAGTATTGAGTAACTCCTACACAAAAGGTGGTTATAGATTCTCAAAATAGAATAGTAAATCATCCACAAAATGTGGTGAATAGAGATAAGAATAAAAGAGAAACTCCCATACCTAGAATATCTGGTGAAGGGAGTTACTTCCTAGTAAAAACTCCCCCCCCCCCCCCAAAAAAAAAAAGGGAGACATACAAAGAAGAGGCTAGAAGTACCCTCCAGAAGATGATGCTATAGTATCTTGAACCTCAAGAAGAAGTCATAGGGCAAGATAATTGATATTTTTGAAAGGTTTAGTGAAGGAAAATATAATATGATTTGTTATTTGATAATATATTAGATAAATGATGTTCCCATGAATGAGATTTATGATTAAGTTCATGTGAATCTCTATGTGTATGGTCCTCTAATGCTAAACTAGATTCCTACGAATTTGAATAGTAATTTGGTTGTCATAGTAGATGATGGTGGGCCATCTAAACTAGATATTAAAATATATGAGAATCCCTTGAATCTATATGGATTTAGTATTAGGATTGACAACTCCCATGTACTCTACATTAGTATATGATAAAGCAATAAAATTATTCTTCTTACTTGACTAACTAATTAGACCTTAACCAATAAAGAAACTATAACCTGAAGTGAAATTACAATTTTGAATATCACCATCCCAATATAAGTTAGTATATACAATAAAATTGATGTTAGTGACAAATTTGTAGTGAATCCTGAATCAGATCCTCTTAATTTCTTTCTAATGCATCTCATGGAGTTTTTGCATGAATATGGAGACTAGGCCCACTACATCTGATATGTCAGGATTGGTATCTATCCAGTAGATAAGGCTACCCACAAGTTGTTTATTTAAAGTAGCATCAACCAAAGGTAAATTACAATCTACCTCAAGCTTGACTCTAAATAGAAAGGGAGTCAGAGTTGGATTACAATTAATCATGTGAAATAGAGCAAGTAGATTAAGAACATACATAGGCTATGCAAGAGTGATCCTTGAGTTTGATTAGGAAATTTGAATCTTAAGGAAGTAATGTAGAAATCCTAAGTTTATCATGGAAAACCTATCTTGGAGAGTTATTTTTACTATTGCAATGGATGAAGAGATATCCATGATCAAAAGAATGTCAACACAAAGAACTAGAATCAGGAACAAATCATCTTACCTCAAGAAATAGACATTCAAATCTAAATGAAATATAATCAATCCTAGTAAAATAAGAAAGGGATCCATCCTATCTTACCAAGACCGAGGTACATGTTTAAGGTCATATATGGATTTTTGGAGTCTATATGCAAATGGTGAATACTTAGTAAAACCTAGAGGTTGCTCTATGTAAATGTTCTCTTCAAAATAATTATGAATAATTGAACTATTCATGTCCATATGATGAACATTCCAATGATTGGTTTCAAAAATATAAAGTGTATGTCTGATAGAGTTTATTTTGTTGACTGGTGTAAAGTTCTTTATGTAATCAATATCAGGAACCTATGAGAAACCCTTGATGAATAACCATTCCTTGAACTTATTAATGGACCCATATGTTTCATACATAGTTTTTGACACCTATCAGAAACCCTTGATGACTAACCATTCCTTGAAATTTTTAATGGACCCATCTATTGTATATTGAGTTTAATATATCCATCTTAATTGAACTATCTTTATTTCCTTAGGAAGAAGTGTCAAGTCTCAATTATGATTCTTGATTAAGGAGTTATACTCCTCATGCATGGAATAATCCCAATTAGAAATACTTGATGCCTCCTAAAAATTATATGGATATAAGGTAGAGCCATAAAATTCATGTGGCTCACTCTAAAACTCTAAACATGTTTGTTTGTCATCTAAAGGATCCCTAACCCATATATCTATGCTCTGTAGTGTCTATCTATCCCAAAGAGGACTAGAAGTGGATGAGTTAAGTAGAGAAACATCATACTTTGAAGTGTGGCCATATGTGGATGAATGTGAATCCCCATCACTATTCTCACTATCAAAATTGGAAGAAGTGTCAACCTCTAGAATGTGCTCAAGATGATCTAAATCATCTAAATTGAATCCAAGTGAGTCCAATGAAGTGAGAAAAATGTCAAGTGTAAATTTTGTGGGACTCTCCTAAAAGTGAACACTTATCTTGATAAATAACTCATATGTGGTTGGATGAAGAAGGTGATACCCCTTGACACCATTTGGATAACCTATAAAGATGCAATGCTTACTCTAAGGTTCTGTAACCTTGTATTTATTCTTAGGTATACAAGCCATAGCTGGAGATCCAAAGACTCTAAAATTATTAACTATAGGTTTCCTATGGTACCAAGCTTCAAAGTGAGTTATATATTTTAAATCTTTGTGTCGAACCCTATTTTTAATGTAGCAAGCACAATTGATTCCTTAGCCCTATATTGTGGTGCAAGTGACTTAGAGTGAAACATATAGTTTTTCATCTCTCTTAAGGACCTATTCTTGAATTTTATAACTTTATTATACTAAGGATTATAAGGAACTATTTGTTACAAATAAATATCCTTTGTGATGAAAAACTAATCAAACCTATTACTGACATACTCAACCCCATTATCTTTATGAATAAACTTGATGCATTTCTTATATTGCTTTATTGAATGAAATTTTAAGTCTCAAAACTTATTTAAAAATTCATATTTTTACCTAAATAAGTGGACACATGTGTACCTAAAGAAATAATAAATAAAGGCAAAGACATACTTAGCCTTTGTGAAAGATAGACTAGGAAAAAGGCCCATATACATGACTATGTACTAAATCTAATCCTTTTAAATCCCTCCAAGATTTACCTTTGTCAAATTTCTCTTCAAGATTTTTCCCGATGGTGTAATCCTCATAAAGACCCTTAAATAAATGGACATAAAGAAATCCTATTACTATATCATTCTCATTGAGTTGTTCTAGATAATGGTAGTTGAGGTGGCTAAACAATTCATGCTAAAGTTTTCTAACTCCATCTAAATGAGTTAGAAATGTAGTTGGAGAATAATCTAGTGAAAAATATGAGGTGTATAACTTAACTTGGTGATCTATCCTACCCACTGCCATTATATAATCATTGTTTAATTCCATCATTATGATTTAATCAAGTGAAAAATCTACCCTTATGACTTTAATTACGTGATTGATCTAGTAGACTCATAAGAGATTAGTTGAAAGTGATGGAGCACTTAGAATATTATTAACTATTCCTCTATCCATTTCAACACACCCTTTCCCTACAAATTATATTGAAGTGTCATCACCCAAAGTGATATAAGACATGTTACAAGAGGTAAAATTAATAAAGATCCTTTCCCTTTTCTTTCTCTCTATCTTTGCCTTTTTCCTTGGAATAATCTTGAGTTGATGAATTATGATTGATAGACTCAGGAACACCTATGTTGTTTTTCTCTAGAAGATGATTTAGATAATCAATTTGTTTCTTAATGCATTTGTGTTCATAATTCTCATTTTTATTGTAATAGGCACACTTAACCTTATCTTTCTTAGGTTTATCACTAGAAGAGGAGGTTTTAGTGGTTGTTTTTGGTAGAGGTTGATTCTTTCTTCTTCTCTTGCTCCTTATTCTTATTCTTCTTCTCTTTGTTTGAATTTTTTTCTTTCCCATTCCCAACAATTAGGGATTGAAATTTTGTAGAATCCAATTTACCCATTTGTATTAACATGTATTTATATTGATTCAAGTTGATAACAAAGTCATTTAAAGAGGGAATTTTACATGTGGTTTCTAGAGCACTTTTAGTGGCATGGAAAGTCGAGACAAATACTGAGTAATCATGACCTAGCTTAGAGAGCATAGAAATAATAAGTTTATAGAAATAATAAGCTGGTAATATTTCTTCTTTATTTCAAATTATTTCAACTAAAATCTCAAATATTTAAACTTTGTTGTAAAATCCTAAAGGGTGTCAAAGTTTTTAGTATTTACACTATGTTGATGCCTAAATGTGTACCACAGGTGCCTAAAGTGTTTAAGAAAAAAATTTAATTTTAGAATTATAAGAATTGAGTGCATGAGTTATGGGTTATAGTAATACTATTATTTATTGGTGGAATAGAGGCATTACAAGTGGTTGTTTCACAATATTTATATTAAGTGGTGGTTGGGAGCCATAGCCAACTAGTAGATCTATGTAAAATATGCAGTATGTTATGATAAAGATGGTGAATTATAATCAAGAAATAATATAATACTAATATAATATAGGTATTTACAATGACCATTAAAATAAGGTGATCAGGTTTTAAAAAGAGCAAAAGGAAAATTAGGGTAGAAAGAAAGATGTTGCTGGTCTTATTTCAGATATTATGATAAAATTTAAATCTCATCTAAATATACATTTAACCAATGTATGAAGTGAAACAAATTAAGACAAAATAATAACCTACATTATAAAAAATTCAAATAAAAATATGAAATGATACAAATAGGAACTAGACTTACTTTAGAGATTCATTCCTGTAAGCAAACAACATTAGCCCAAATGCAAAAGAAGTGCAAAAAAAATAATAATCCTAGGACCCTATTGTCACTTGGATTTGAAACCTTTGAGGAGATGTATCATCTCTCCTCATAAAAATGGCAAAATTAAAACATATCTAATCTTTGGGTAGCCTAAGAATGAGGTGAATCTCTAGATAGGGCTAGCTCTCTTGTTATATCACTTTTAGATCACCACTACACCTATGCTTGTGAGGGAAAAGGGAGATAAAAATGAAAGTAAAATATACTAAGGATGTGATACATAAAATTATTTTATGAATACCAACTGAATACATGTTATACATGAGAATAATGGACTAACCAAACATACACTTCTCCAATCTGAATCTTCTCACATCAATATTTCATTATGAGGTTGTGATGAATGTTTAGGCTAGGAGGACTAGACAAGAGGATTTGAATAGCACTAGTGAATATATTATATCACTCAACCCTAAAACTTCACTAGAACACTTCACATAATCTTCAAAAAAAATATTTCAAACTGCAAATAAGTGAGAGAATAAAATTACAATGCTAAAGAAATAACAAGTCATCACTAAGCAAAATCAATCATCCAAGTAATTACACTATGAATAGTCATGGAAGAGGTAAAAATCAATAGTATTTATTTATACATGTTATGTAAATGAGTATGGATTCAACATACTTAGGTGGAACAAAAGTTACAAAGGCTAAAATGGCTAGTTCTTATAAAACTTGAGAGAGAGAGAGAGGAGAAGAGAGAAGTTCAAAGGTCACAAAAAAACTTTTAAAGATAATAAAATGAATTATTTGTGTATGAAAATATAATTTGAAACTAATGATGAAAATTTAGGAAGCACAAGTGTCACCCCAAGTCATGAAACTCTTGAAATGTGGTGTACGAGTTCTCATTTTGCACAAGGAAACTACCTTCATCATTCACCCCTATTTGAACATTCCAAAATTGACTAGGGATAGGTTTGATGATTGGAATGATAGGGAAGGATTTTAGACATGCTTTTACATTCATTTTTTACATTTTTCATCATCTAGAAATTTATATAAGTGAGACATCACTGCCTACAATCAAAGAAACTCCTATTTCCCACACCTTATACACTTGGATTCCAAAAAGGGATAATTTTTCCATGAAAATTTATAAAATGTAGTGGATGAAACTTTAAAATACCTTCCATGGACTTATAAGAATCAAACACAACTTAAAATTAATTTTCTTGAAGTTTATCAGCCTTTTCACTACCATGTTCACTATCCCAGCTTTGACTGGCTAAGATGAAGTAATTGGTAGGAAAAATTAAGAGTTTTTAAAAGGTATTAAATGGATATGGGGAATTATATTAAGTCTCAATATTCTTTCCAAATTTTATTTCATCTCTTGAAACCTCCTATAACCTACACAATGCATAAAATAGTAAAAAAACCCTATTTTATACCCAAAGCATACAATTTTGTATAATACAAAAGTATGGGGAGTATCCTGAGAGAGTCCCCTATAACATAAAATCATAATTATAGGAAAAATATTCCATTAGTATAGCTTTCCATCTTCATTTCCTTCATCAGGTCTTTATTCAAGGGTTTACAAGGGTTTTAGGCCATTTCCACTTTTAAGCTTTATTCATAATAATAGGACATTATAATTATTAAAAAACTACATAAAAATTATCTTAAATACCCCGTATAAAACCTATAAACCTCTTGGATCTCCATACAAATCATCAAAAGAGATATGAGCTTCTAGACCTCTCTTATCGAGTTTGTTTTTCCACTTTGCATAGGCCTAAGATGGTCTTAAGATAAAAATGACTTTATTTGTGGTTTATTTGAATATAAATAGATCATAAATATATTTTATGACCCAATAAACATGTATTTTTCCATTGGAATCCACTCCTAGAGCTAGAAGTGACATTTGTCTCCCACTTGGTTTTATGGTCTATACCCTGCTTAACATACCTGATTGCAACCTTGGTGTTTTAGACCATCCTATTTATTTCTCTCCTCCTATGAAGTGTTTATAATATTTTATTATGTGTTTTTAAACTTTAAAAACCTCATTTAAATGTCTCTATATCCTCTGGTCTATCTTTTAACCCTACTTTCCAAAACCTATCAGTTTATGCATAAGGGGAAGTACCCTCTATCTGAGAAAAAATAGAGGGAAATTAACATATTTTAATAGAATAAGTAAATATTTTAAGGGATAATTAAATTAATAAAGGCACTATATGAAAATTTACATCCCTTTTTTAGATCAATAGACTTTCCAACTTCCTTACTTTCCAAGACTAACTGTATAAAATAAGCTATAAGTAGGATTTATGATATGGACTATGTGATGTTTGTTTAAAGATCCTCCTATATAATTTTACTATAACATATATGATTTTAAACACCTAATTTCTCCTTAATAAAATTTTTCCATCTTTTTGAGTGCTCACTTGAAGTTAGAAATGAATCTGACCCTTCATTTAGCTTTGGCCTAGTCAAGGCCTAATAACCCTGCCTTCATGTTTGAAAGACTAAGGCACTTTGTTGAGTTTATTTACTATGAGCATGATTAATATTGTTTTTTCATGCCTCATTAAACTCAAAAAATATTCCCTTAGTGATTTATCATTTTCTAACTCATTTTCTTAAACTTGTACCTTGAAATGTTAGCATGATTGTAGCAACCTGTTAAGGATTTGGGAAATTCTAACTTAAAATTCATTATATTTGACAACCTAAGAAAATTTGAAAACTTGAAAAAATATCTATAAATACCTCCTATAAACACTAAATATACCATATAATTTCATACTTTTCCAAATGTGAGCCTTAAACAACTATGAGTTATAGGCTGTAGGGAGATATTTCTCAGTGTATGGACCGTCACCTCAAAACATACCCAAAGAGGAAATACTTACCATTCCTACCTCTTATGAATGTATTATACCCTCTTATATCTCATCAGGGTTTCTCATTTTTTTTCAAATAGTAAAATTACTTAGACTAGACACTTACACTTCTTGACTTTTTAAGGCAGGGTACCTTCGCTATAGGTGGATATTGGCTTGGAAAATCTTGTGTAGGCCTGCTTTAGGCTTGATACCATGCCTAATATACTTCTCCTATAATTATCATGATTTATATTTATCTGATAATAATCCAATAAGGTTAAAAACATTATTTAAAAGTTATCCTTATTGAGTTGATACTCCAAAACACCTTTTCATCTCCATACAACTGTAGGTGGGTATTTTAGAATTAGACACACTTGTAGGTGTGTCTGGGGTCTAAAAGATAATATGTTCTCCTCTCTAAGTGATAATTAGGAAATTAATACTATTTTATACCATATAATACCATTAAATCATGAAAAATGGTTTGCATTGCAACCTTGAAATGAAAAATCACCTTGGAGTTTCAAAACCTATAGATATTATTACATAAACTTAGTGCATAAAATTGCATATTAGAGCTCTTCAAAAATCATCCTCCATTGATCATATGGATTATAAAATTTTCATGGATCATGTAATATGTGGGAGATATAAATAAAACACATTTATATTATTCAAAACTCTTTATAACACTTCTATAATGTATCCACAAAATGGCTTGAACCTCTGTTTTCCTATTTTAAGGAAAAGGTCCCTGAACAAGTCTTTTGACCTCTAAAAGGTTTATCACTCTTTAACTTTACACTTAACATTAAAAACATGCATGATATTGTCTCTTACACATGTAATGACTTAAAGGATACTTTAAAATTATTTCAAATCCTCCATACATGCATTCTCAACTTTTTGTTATTACCACCTATAGGTGGTCATTTTGATGTACATGCAAAAAATATAACTATATTTCAAACAATACATAATGTATGGGAATTTAATCACTCCTATTAAATTTTAATCTCTTTAAATGCATGTTTATCACTATGGAGATCTTGAAATAGGTCTCAAAACCTTTACTACAATGTTATATTCTCTTCTAAGCACCTACAAGTGCTCATTAATGGTAGACTATGTGGAATTTCTACATATGAATACCATAATGTTTCCTTTATCATTTAAAATCTAAAAAAACTACCTCATGTTTCTATAATATATATCACAAATTTTAAACCTTTGACTGGCCCTTTATAACATGGTCAAAGCTTAGAAAAACATGACTGTAACTGAGAGCAAGTAGAAAGTTGATTGTGAGTATGATAAGATTGGATGTTTGATCAAATTATGTAGTTATGAGACAAAAAATGGAAGGATGTGGACCATATGGCATTGAAACATGGAAAAATAAATTTTCCATTAATGAATATCTTGAAAATAATACAACAATCTGTGAGTAGTGAAAATGACTACCATTCCACTTGGGACATCAACTTGCAACTGAACTAAAAATCCCATAAGATCTTCGACAAACATGAAAATAAGCATGAAAATTATGAGATGAGACAGTATACATCATCTATAATCAACTTAAGAATTTGTATTGTATGTATTTCTTCAAACCAAGGTAAAACCTATATGGTGTACAAATTAGCAAGCAAATTAGATAGGATAACTTCATGAGAATGGTTCATAAAACATAGACCACCATTACTCTACAAAAAAACATAAAATGGAATTTGATTGAGTTTAGAAGACACATCCAAGATTATTTTTCCTAAAACCTCTCTTGTTGACTATACCAAGTACAAACTTGAGGTCCATTCTTGCTTGCCAAACCTAGTAGAAGAAGAGAGAAGCAGATTTATTCATTTCTTGAAGTTTATAATAAAATTTATCATTGAATTAAGTGTATGGAAGACCAAGGGACACTCCTAAATTTCCCCAATTTCAAGAGTCCATACAATTCTGTAAACCTCATCAAATGCTCATTTTTTCTAAGAAAACTACCTTTTATTTTGAAGTTTCTACCAATTTTTAGTTACAAATAGTTAATTTAGACTTATGAGGACATATGGGGTGTGACATAATCATTTTAAACCTTAAAATTTCCCAAGGAGGCCATATAAGTCATTTAATGCTCCATTTTGACCCCCAAAATGACTCAAAAAGACATATTGACTAATTAGACTAATGCTAAGATAACATTAAAGTAGATAAAATAGATTATAATACACTCCATGACATAATATTAGACCCATAAAAGCACTTAAAATTTAATTTTTTGCCTATAGGGGTCCTAATTTGACCTATAGAGTCAAATTTGTTCAACATAACCTTTAACTAATCTAGCATATACACAAATTAGAAAATCTACATTCAAGATACACATCCAAAATCAATAAGAACCATTCAAATATGAAAGTAAAACTAGAAAATTGAGAAAGAAACCATATATCACTTAACATAAGCAAATAATAGACAATCTTTGCAAAATTCCTTGGTTATATTAATTGGTCAAAGTTTACAAAGTAATTTGGTTCTAAGAATTCTCCCTCTTTTGATAATCAACAATGCTCCTTTTATAAAATACAAGGTAGCATGCCAATCAGTAATATCAAGTTACATTTGAACATGTGTATAGGATAGCCATCGTTTCTATTATATTCTATAACAAATGATTTTTTTCCATTTAATCAATTGACCTATAAACAATGTGTTTTTACAAAATTCACATGTCTACAAAAGAATATCCTATTTCAAAATATTATATAATATTATAGAAGAAATATTCCTATTTTACCTAAATTAGGATCTACTAGTTAATGATGTGCTCCATAATTACTATAGGGTCTTAATTATTCTCAGATGCTACCCCATACAAGCATGGTCCCATCTTTAAGATACTCAAGGATAAACATTGTTCCAATGGTGTAGTTAGTTCAAACACTATGAGCTTAGATCTCAACCCTTTATATTACCAGGTCTGAAGGGTCTATGATTTGTCCCATTTCACTTATACAAACTTGACATGGTATTTTCATGGCATCCCAAGTTATTTTGTTCATCACTATCTAAAAATGACCATTGCCCTATCAAATGTGGACCCTAGTTTACTATATTAAAATTGACATCCCTATTGCTATCATTTGACATCTATGG
The DNA here is from genome assembly GCA_037957365.1 of Torreya grandis. Lineage (NCBI taxonomy): Eukaryota > Viridiplantae > Streptophyta > Pinopsida > Cupressales > Taxaceae > Torreya > Torreya grandis. Next base: position 1,109,344 of record JARHVA010004269.1, on the reverse strand, counting down.
GAACATCTTTGATGGTCACCTGATCATCAGTTTCAATCACATGATCAAGACTCAATGCTATGTTAAAATTGATGTCCTTGTGACCATCATTTGACATCCATGGGAACATTTTTGATGGCCATATGATCATCAATTTTAACCATGTGATCAAGGCTCAAAGATATGTTAAAATTGATATCCTTATGATAGTCATTTGATGCCATGTGAACATCTTTGATGGTCATGTGACCATAAATTTTAACATAGTTATGGGGACTATCTTTCATTCCTCCCACTTTTCATCTTCTGGTTTACTTTGCATTTGTCATGTGCCATGTGTTCACTGCTCAGTCTTTTGGGCTCTTTGTAGTGGGCTCCATGGTTATGCCACATGACAGTTCCATGAAAACTTTGACTATTCAATGTGGTCTCACCTTGTTCGATAAAAATGGTATGAATTTATGCTATCCATTAATTTTCAAAAGATGCTCAGTCTTTAAAATGGGGTCTACTACTTGACTTTTAAGTCATTGATTACACTCTATTTGATCAAATCTATTCGATTAATCATGAGTCATTGATCCTGTATAGATGCAAAAGGTTTAAGTAAGACTCAGAGACATATATGACTTAGGATAAAGCCTTAAGACTAAGGTCTCATTTATGTTAATAAACATGAATGGGACCTTATGACTAAGACATTAGACTAAATTTATAACAAGAGGGACCATGTGAATAATATAGTTAGACCAAGTTATGAACATAATAAAAGGAGCCTGTAAACATTAAAATGACGTAACCTGAAGGCTTAGCCTAAGGTTTTAATTGTATTGATAAACCTTAGGTTAAATATTTAGGATAGGTTTTATAAAAAAGGGACCATACAATTATCTAGACCAAGTTATAATTTTTAGATTAAGGCTTGGTTGTGTTAAAAAACATGACTAGGTCTTAGGATAAAAATTAGACTAGGTCCATGGTATGATAATTGTCCCTGTGCAATCTTTGAATTTAATTCAAAAGAGGAATTAGTTTAAAACATTAGGAATCTATTGAATATGGATCTTATTAATATTAACCCAATGGTAAATAGAGATCAACTTTGAACATTAAACATGCTTATTTCTAAATGTTATTCCTTTGATCCTGCAACACTAGGAAATGTTGAAGTTAGGGCACAAGAATAATAATATTTTAAGCTAAAGGTTTAGATAAATGTTCTCATTTCATAAATAATTCTTCAATCCAAAGTCTTACCCTAAAATTTTTAAAATGACCATGGCATAAACATTTGGTGGGGCATTTATTTTGGGGAACTTGGTGAAGGGCATTTATTTTGGGGAAATTGTATCGGACAAAATGTCTAAACGAAATGGAACATTGAAAACACAAGTCCCAAAAAGAACATTTGTCAGACAAAATATCCAAATAAATATTGGACAAAATCTTAAAGGGAAATTGGATTAAACAAATTTTTTGAAGGATAAATGGTCTAAACATAAATTTTGAAGGATAATGTTTTGAGGGATCGAAGGATCATTCTAGAAAACCCTAAGGGTAAGTGCCCTTCACAAAAATAACAAAGGATAATATTTAGAAAAAATGGCTAGGATAAAATTTTGAAAGCACTTGGACAAATTATCCAAAACATAAATCTTGAAGGGTAATCCCTTTGGGACAAAGTCCCGAAGGAAAAGCCCAAAAGGTAAAAACATAGAAAAAGGACCTTGTGAATAATAGAAAGACCAAAAGAGGGCTCAGGACATAAAAAAGGGCTTAAGGTTGGATGTTAGACTAAGTTTTGGTCATATTTATAAATAAGATGAAGCCTTAGGACAAATAATTAAATAAAGTCCATAGCATTTAAATTGTTTCAACTTAAAATTAAGAGATCTCACTAGATTGAAATTTGAATTTAAAAGGTCTAAGTAAAACATTAAGCTAGGGTTTTCAAATGTAAATCAATTATTTACCAAAGTTATTAAAAATTAATGCAAAAAAACCCTAAGCATGTTCATTTATAGATGGGATCAATTAAACCTACAACCTGGAACACAAATATCTAATGTCAACACTTTAGATAAGATTAAAGCATAACCATGAACAAATAAGTTAGCTAGACCATGGTGTGGGTAATCTTCAAATATAGAAAATGTAAAAACATATTAATGACATTTTATCAAGTGAAATTTCAATTTACAGTCACAAATTTTCATAATTTGACACATGGGTCCTTATTTTTTAGAAATGAGGGTATGTTTACCTCAACAAATGGTGACTTCTAGGGGAACATAGAAATATGTTAAAATTTAGAGACTGGTTTAGACTAGTAATTAAGCCACTTATTCTATTTGATCAACCACCATTATTAAGATCAGTTCATAGTTAAAATAAATTTTGAGTATGTAGAATTAAGATTAAACATCAAAACTTAGTCATGTTATGTGTGTGCTTTGATTCCACTTGTTGATTGCCAAAAATATAGAGAACAACTTCTAGGTTCATGAATTTAGCCATTAACACTAACTTTCAACATGTTTAAATGTTCATTAATAACCATGATTTATCTCAAGGAAGGCTTGTGCATTTATTTACTACCAGCTAAGAATCTATAGCCTCAATAGAGATGCCTTTGGCTTCACTCAAGGCCTTGCTCCACTTCCAGCCAGGCGTCCATAGCCCTGATGGACAGTACTAGAATCACTTATGATTAGAAAGATCTTTGGATTTTTCATTAAGGATCTTATTTTTGGATTTTTTCAAGTCATTTGAATTTTTAGTAAAGGTTGGAAACCAAGTTAGCTAGGTTTAGGGATTTGGTCAAGTGTTTGATTTTTAGACAATCATCCATAGCTGTAAACTTTGTCTTAAATAATTAATATTTTTTAAGTGCAAGCATGACTATGTCCTAATAGTTTAAGCTTTCATCCTAAATGTGTAATTCTTATTAAAACCAAACTTAAATATGAATAAGGTTTAATATCTCAAGGAATAATTAACTCAACCATAAGTTTTTGCTAGTTTCTCTAAACTATAATATCAAGCTCACATTTCAACAATCCATGATCAACCAATGTTGAGAAGTCATACCTACATTTTTGAACTATGATTTTTTTTGAGTAGCCTAGATAAAACTTAAGCTAAGAATTTTCCAAAAGGAATTATTTAAAAATAAGGAACAAAGCAAGAGAAAATATAAATAAGCATTATATACAAATAAGGGATAAGAAATAAAAAATTAAGAAAGAAACTAAACTACACCCTAAACTAACTACACAAAGCACTTACCTCCCAGATCAAATAGGAAATTATTTAGCTTACTACAAAACCTTAAATCATGATTACTTCCATTCCATGGCCTCCTCTTGTGGATAGGAGCAATTGTATGCTTGTGTCTTGTAGGTGATGTAACTTGGTCTCCTATTAGCATTCTTAGATGCATGGATCAAAGATATGAATCTAAGACCCAATCATCTTATTCCCAAGTTCTCCTACTTTGTAGTAGGAGTGCTAGTTCTACTTCATCCATAGATAGATAATTGCTTATAACATATTCACTCAATAATGATAACTCAACTAGTATCCTTAGACTGATGTCTTAATTGGGTTCTTTCTGAGGTGGACATGGACTACCAATCTTTGTACAAAAATATTTTAAGTCATCCCAAAAGGCTTCTTAATCCTGATAAATTAAATGATGTTCATTTAGAATTTCATTATCAAAAACATGTTGGTCCCATAATCTTAACCTCTTAATAGAGTCATATGAAGGTTATCAATCTAATTTACCCACTTCATCCTTATCCTTGGTAAAGGAAGGCATTTATTTCATCTAATTGGGCTCTAGCTTATCTTGATTTTGGAACTCCAAAATAATATTGTCTTCCAAGAACTCTATATCATTGGTGAAATCCTTTGATGAAGAATCCAAGTGTTGTTTTATCCCATCATCAACCACCTCTAGCTCTTTGATTCCATTTAAGAAATCATGGTATGATGTCTTCCAGTGATCATATTTTTTAGGGGTATTCTCTATTTCAGAAATAAATCTATGTGGGCTATCATTCTGGTTACCCTCTAAAGAAAGGTCATCATGTTCTTGATCCATATACATTTCTAGAAACTCTTTTTCATCATCTATATATGTTCTAATGATGATTTATTGTTGGTATTCAATTGTAATTTGTTTTACATATTAAGGAATATAAGTTCACTTAGATGTAACTTCTTCAATTGGCTCATCTTCATCTTCAAATGAAAAATAAAACTCCTCTGTCATAAAACCTTGTGACGTCCCTACAATACCAAATGTCCCTATAACAAAGTTTTGATTAGGCACAATTTTAGAGGTTTCAAAAATATTATAATGATTAGCCAAAATGATATCATAGAAACTTATTTGTATGTTTTTAGATGATCCATTATTGTTGTCATCATGAGACCCATTTGGAGGCCTGTTGAGCCTTTAAGAACTATAGTTTCTATTAGATCCTTCCCTAGAATTTCTTGTTTTTATAACTAAAGAAAGTTAGTGCTCAGTTTTTGGACCATTTCTAAAATCAAGTATTTTTAATTTTTTGGTGTCTCAAGCTCATAAATTAGATCATTACTACTAACTGTGGGCACTATAGTTCTCTAATTTTGTGGATAAAGTCCACTTGTAATGCCATTTATGAAATCTAGGTTTTATCTAGGATATATATGACTTAAGAGAAAATGGTTCTGGACTAGTGTTAAAGTAAGTATACTAGAAATGACATTCTAGATGGGTCAATTTGAATTGATATTGGACATGAAATATGCCATCTAACCTTGAGGTTTAATTTGGTCATTAATGATCATAGCTTCAGAGTAGGCTCAAGTTAATGTGTTTATGACTAGAAGAGACCTTTTAAGGAACATAGATGTCATGAGATCTATAACATCCTTATAAAATTATAAGGCTAAAGCTTCATTAGGTCTATAAGGGGCTATGGTTCTATTGAATTTTTTTTGGAATTGAGTGTTAAAGGTTTTGATGGTGTCATTAACATCCATATTGATTGTGGTGAACTAATGATACAAGACACATGAACTAATAATTTTTCCAAATTGATCAATGAAGATATTGTCAAAGTCATTCTAGCTAGTAATGCAATCCTTTGGAAGGTTAAAAAACCATTCATAGGTGGAATCTTTAAAAGTAAGTGAAAATAACCTACATGATACATATTCATGAGTCAAATTTAATGATATTAAAGTATATGTGAAACTTATAACATGCTATTTAGCTATGAAAACATTAGGACTGAAAGAGGGTAAATACCTTTAAGGATTTTGAGGAAGATCATGCACTATACCTGGTACATTGATTGAATAACCACCGAGATAAGCCATACCTAGAACATATGAGTACCTTCAATTGGTGAAATGTTTGAGATTTTGGGAATATCATTGACCTAAGCCCCACCTTGGGTAGTTCCATCATGTGACCTTTAAACCTATTTAAAATATGATGCATCAAACTGATCTTTACAAAGTACAATGATTAAGTTTACACGTTAAGCTAATTTTGAACAAATATATGTAAAACATGTCTATTTTTACCTAAATAAGCTCAAAGATACATATAAAATGATTAATGAGAAGGATATTTACATCTCTAAGCTTGAATAAACTTAAATTTGCAAAAGATTATGTCACATCCCATGTGTCCTAAGAGGTCTTAATCAATTGTCATAACTAAAACGTGGTAGGTTCTTCAAAACAAAGGGTAGTTTTCTTTAAAAAAAGGAAAGTTTGCCATTTGTATGGCCCATGGAGAAGTGTACCATATAGGAGAAGATCATAAAATGTCCATTCAGATTCATCAATCTTAGTTCCACATTTTAAATGCTCTAAAAGTTCCATTTTGGCCTAAAACCATTTTGCTCCTTTTTCACACTTCTAGGCAGACAAAATTAGTCTTTAGGTTTATACTTGGTACGACTAGTAGGGAAACTTATAGGTCAAATGCATTTGATAGGTGAAAGTATACCTAGAGACATTTTTCATTAAAATATTTTTAATAATGGTGGATTGTGATTTATGAACCATCGTCATGAAGTTGACTATTATTTTCTACTTTTTATTTCATGCACCTTATAGGTTTTACTTCATTTGGGCAAAGTCTATACAAAATATTTGGTCATATTTTTTATATATGATTTAAAATAATTAATCAGCAAATATCCATGCTTGGTTTATAATTTAAAGGTGTTTATATGATACAAGTATCTCAGGTTTCAAGAGAAGACACTTTTTTGTGTGACAGGCCTGTCTTCACCATTTTCAGATCTCCATGCTTTGAGAATGAAGACTTGAGCATAATATGAACTTGGTGGAACATGAAGACCAAAAATATAAGTTATAACATGGATTTTTTTATCTTATAAACACCTTTAGATGCCCTTCCATTTGATAATGATCACCTACAACCAATTGTGTATGACTATGTTGGTAATGAGCAATGAAGGTGTTGTTTCTAAGTGTTGGTGTCATTAAAACGTCAAGAATTGTGTCCAATAATTGTTGAATGAATATTTATTACTTAATAATAGTATTATAACATTTTATCAAGCCTAAAAAAGTAATTAGACACCTACAGGCCCTCTCACAGTCAACTATAGTTGACTATGAAAGGTAGAGAGTAAGAAAATCAGGATCCTTAGTGTGAACATGACCTAAGTATGCAATGAATGAATTAAAATTAATGATATATAACCATGGAAACATTTAATTGGGATTTTTAAATGTATTTAAAGCTTAAAAATTTAGGAACACCTATAAGATTCATACTTGAAGGAGAAAAATAATAAAAGACAGTCAAACAGGGTAACTCAGACTTGACCATTCTAAGTGTGAGGTGATAGCATTAGAGGTTGAAGTGATTTTAAAAGATAAAAACACATTATTAATGACTAAATAGTATCATGGAACTTTAATATGGGAAATTATGTAAAAAAATGAGCTCTAAACAAGCAAATTACAATCCATAGTCTTAAACCCTACTGATAATTTCTTCACACAAGTTTGTTTTAGGTTTTGGAAGAATTGAGGGGTCAAATGACTTGAAAAGATGGTAAAAATTAGTAGAGAGAATATTTAAAACTTGGATAAACTTATAAACCATCTAGATGATCTGATTTAATAGGTTAAGTACCCTTTATTTTATCTTAGATAGAGGGTACTTCCCCCCAATACAAACTGGCAGGCTTTAGTGAACAAGATGAAAATGGTGGGTCAAGGGAATGATTGAGAATTGAAAAGAGGTGTGGTAAGTTGAAACATAGCTAATAATTTATGAATAACCTTTCATATAATGAATAATATCATATTGGCAGTCTAAACTTATAAAAGTTGCAAACAGGTTTAATGAGCATGGTGAGGCCTAAAGCCCAAATGAAAGATTAGATTCATTTCTAGTATTAATTAAGCACTCTAATGGATTAAACCATGTTCCTAGGGTGTCATTAGGTGTGTTATAGCCTCAAAATTTTAGGGTAATCCATAATCCATTTTTGAGCTAAAAACCAACTCAATCCAGTTAAACAAGGTTTAGGCCAAGGCCAAATGGGGGGTCATTCGCCATTCTAGTATGAGATGAGAATTACCATGGATTGAAGCATGAATATGGGGGTAAAATAGAGGTGATAATGCTTTTGAAAGGCATAGAAACCACAAGGAATCCATTTTTGGCCCAAAATCAACATCATGCTTGTGTAAAAGGTGAAAATAAGCTTGATAGGAGAGGTTCAAATGCTCACATATTTCATGAGACCTTGCATGGAAGACAAAGGAGTTTGGGAAGGTTAGTAAGGGTCTTAAAACAAAGTTTTGTGGAATTTTTTGGCAGGATATTTATGAACAAAGCTTAAGAATGAAAAATACCTAAAACCCTTATAAACCCTTACCAGTGACCAGTTTGGGGAAATGGAATTAGATAACTAGTATAATGGAATATTTTGAATAGGGTGATGATTGGAAATTGTAGAGGGCTCTCTCAGGATCCTCCCCACCCTTTTAGATTATATGAAATTATATGGAGAAGGTACAAAATAAGGTAATTTTAACTATTTTATGTGTTTTTTAGGCTAAAAGAGGTTTCAAAAGATAAAATCAAGTTTTGGGGGAAGATTATGACTTTTAGTAACTAATTATTACCATTTATTGCTTTATCAAAACTCTTAAGTTTTCAAACAATAGATCTTATCTTAGCCAATCAAAATTGACATAGTGACCAAGCTAGTGAGAAGTGTGAAAACTACAAGTGAAAGTGATTTTAAGGTGTCCCTAATGATCTTAGGATATGGAGGGTATTTACACTTATCATCCACTACCTTGTATGGATTTTTAAGGAAAACTGAAGCTAAATTTGAGGCCAAGTGTGTAGGGTGAATGAAAGAGGAGTTTTTTAGAGTGCAGGTAGTGATAGCTCCTCTCTAAATGATTATAAATGATTAGACCTACAACCAATACATAGAGAGGCATGTCTAAAATCCTTCCCCTTCATTCCAATCATAATACCTATTATTAATTAGTTTTGGGATGTTAAAACAGGGCCAAATTATGAAAGCAGTTTTTTGAGCTAGTTAAGGGAATTTCATGCCACTTTACAAGAGTTTGATGACTTGGATGGACACTTGTGATTCATAACATTTCATGGTTCATCCTATATCCTCTTATCATGCATAAGTAACTGATTTTCTTATCTTGACAATTATCCTTTTGACCCTTGGACTTTTCTCTTCTCTTCTCTCTCTTAAATTCTATAAGAACTAACCATTTTGTTCATTATAAATTATGCTTCACCTGAGTATTGTGAAGCCTTGCTCATTTTCATATAATTTGATCAAAAAAAATATTAATTTTTACCTCTTCATGACTATTATTATTATGTCTTACTTGAATGTTGGATCTTACTTAGTGAAGACTATGAATTTCTTAGCATATTGATACATTCTTTCATCCTACTTGTAGTTGGAAAGCTTCTTCTTGCAGGGCATGTGAAGTATTTTAATAAGTGTCAAGGTTAAGTGAGTTATTATATTCATTAGTGTCATTTAACGCCTCTTGTATAGTATTTATAGCCTAAAAATTTAGCCATGACCTCATAATGTAACATTGATGTGAGAAGATGCACATTAAAGGAGTGTATGTCTGGTTAGTCTCTTGGTTTCATGTGTAACATGCATCTAGTTGGAAGTCATAAATATATTTGGTGTATCACCTCCCTTAGGATAGTTTTATTTTAGTTACCTCTCTCCCTTCCCCCCCAAAGTTTATATGTAGTAGTGATCTAAAGTGGTACATCAAATGGAGCTAGCCCTATCTAGAGATTCACCACATCCCTAAGCTACCCATAAGACTAGAGGTGTTTCCATTATACCATTTAGATGAATAGGAATTAGGAATCTCCTCAGAGGGTGAAATTATAAGTGACAATAGTTTTTGTCATGCTCAATGGGACTCTTAGTCTAATAAGTTAAAATATTTTTGGTGTTGTCTTTCAACAATCAACCTTTGGAGGCACTATCCAAGCATCAATGGTGACTCCAAAGTTACATCAGCTAGTCAAGTAACCCATATATTCCTTTTGAATATTTTTGATGATCATTCCTTGTGTTCTTGCTTCCTAATAAATTTCCATGGCTGAACATGGTGTTGAGTTCTATTTTACACAAGTTGGTGATATATTTCAAGCTTGTGCCATTCCCTATCAATAAGAGCAAGTTCTTAGTCAGCATTGTCATGAAGTGTACCAAATTCAAAATGATGTGTATCAACCCATTCATGAAGTGTATTAGTCTTATATCCATCCTTATTAATGTCTTGCTCCTCCTTGTCAACCTAGCCACTTCTCAAGTCAATCCATTTCCACCTTCAAGAAAATGCTTTTTAGATATGAGAGGTACATGTTAGATCTTGATACTCAAAGGGGATATGGTCAAGAGGTTCCTAATAATTTTATTCATAAGGTAAGATATGTATTAGAGTTTGTCAAAATTGAGTGGGTACTTATTGAGAGAGCCAATTGGAAAAGGATCACAAGTGAGATGTTAGATGTGAGTAGATTGGTCTCTTCCTTATAGGATAGGCTAAGAGTTCATGAAAGGAAGCCTCACCAAATCTATCAGCCTTCATATCCACTTCCCCAATATTGTTGTAAATCCTATTTGACCCCTATTCATGAGCCCAATCAAGCTTACAAAATTCATATTTTCCCTATCAATTAGAAGAGAGAGTTGAAAAGAGAAACCTTATTTTTGAAGCTAATCTTGAGAGGCATATTGAGTTGGCTAATAAGAAAATGAATTAGTCCATGTTAGTAACAAAGGAATATGAATTCAATCCCTCATTTACCTCTCACATTACATCCTCATCTCAAGAAAAGATATCTAGATATGAGATTCCAAGTTGGAGACAAGGCGGAGAATCCAAGCCTAAGGAGATTCCAAGTTCTTTGAACACTTAATCCACTCCTCAAATTGCATCACCACCTCAAGAGTATATTTCTAATCCTAACATCCTAAGATGGAATAATATAGTAGAATCATGGGGAAAAAGAGAGGATAAAAACATTTTTAAGGAGTATGAAGTTGATCCTTTACAATTCCATCCCACCCTTCCTCAAGAAGCTTCTTGTGTTCCATTTCATCCCTCTTATACTCCTTGTCCTTATGAATATTCCTATGAACTTCAATAAAACCTTTTCCATGAGAACCTAGCCAAGCAAATTGAATATTTAGAGTCAAAGATGAGGTTGTTAAGTTAAGGTGTGATAAAAGGTTTAGAGCCTAAAGATGATCCTATGCCTAAACACACCCCATATAACCTCCCTCAAGAGAGTTATCAAGTTGAATCAGATGTGAATGAAGTGATATTTAAGTGGAAAGAAGATAAACAAGCTATTTTATCCCAAGGTCTACCTCCCCTTCTTTAAGATCTCCCAAAATAATTCCCAACTTTGCATTCTCAAATTGATTTTGAGCCCTATGTTCCACCTACACAAAATAGTTCCTTTTGTCCTCATACCAGCACCCTTTGCCTCAATGGACCTATGGTATAGAAACCTAAATAGGAGCAATTGGTTGAGGAAAACTTAGAACTCTTACTAAGGAAAGTGCAACTACTTGGCAGCCTTATTGGGCTAGGTCACCAGATTTCAAGATGCCTAATCTTGGAATCACCAAAAATGAAAAGGAGATGGAAGATATTGCATCCCTTGAGAATAAAAATCATATTATGATATCTAAAATACAATTTGAGAGACCTAAATAGGTCCTAAGTGTTGAAGAAGAGGTGAGGTCTTATGTTGAGTCTTTTTGTTTGGTTGATAACGAAGAATGTTTTTCTTGTGTTGAAAGGGAAATCTTGGATGAAATCCTTTTAGATTGTAAGGAAGAGGATGAAGGAGATTATATTATTGTTACCCTTCATGATGCTAATCAAAAAGAGGATGAAGAATTGTGGCAATAGTTTGAATATATTTTAAATGAGTTTGAGTCTTTTAAAGGGGTCTACTATTTCATTAGAGATGATTATAAGTGATGATGAGCAAGATGACGTTGTCCAACATGTCATAGATGAGCAAGATGACATTATCCAACATGTCATAGAAGAATAAGAAAAAATTTCATATCAACCTTTGGATGTCAAGAAAATTTTCTATTTTACTCAATCTTCCAAGGAACAAAAAACCATTCCTCTTGAAGTCATGCTTACAAAGAAGATGAAAGTTGATCATGAAATGAAGAGTGGGAAAAAATATGAAGTATGTGTACAAGGCTAAGAGGAATAATTTTACATTGAAGACCTATTTGAAGATGGTCCACTTAAGATCATAGAATTTGAGGTGCCAAGAAGTAGGTTTGATCTATCAAGTGCTCAATACAAAGAACAACAAGCTTGGCACCATGATTCATATAATGAAAAGGAGATGAAAGAAACTTTCATTTTGATCTTGGAAAGGGAGGTATTCTTAGATGATTAGTTGTATATAGTTTTTTGCTTCCTATTTTTATTAGGTGATTTGATCACATGTGTGTCGTGTTAGTGTGTTTTATTTTCTTTGTGTGTGTCCTTTATTTTGTGTGGTTGAGGTAATTAGTTGTCTTGTTTTGGTCTAGCTTGTTGTAAATGGTCAAAGACCTATTGTGTGTTTTAGAATTAAGATGACTCCCTAAGCCCAATATAATGATAAAGCTACTAGTCTAGTTATTATAGTAGGCATACTACCCTTATGAGTCACTAATTTGTTTACCAAATTTGACCCTATAGGTCAAATTGGGGCACCTATAAGTAAAAATTTGAGTTTTAAGTGTTTTAGGGGTTTAATAAATATGTCACAAGTGTTTTATAGGCTAATTAATGTTATTTAATGTTATATTAGCCTTGGTCCTTAATTATTTTAGTTATTTTAGTCATTTTGAGGTCAAAAAGGGGACATTTAATGAGTTATATAGCCTCCTTGGTAAATGTGAATATTTTAAAAGATTATGTCACATCCCATGTGTCTTACGAGGTCTTAATCAACTATCATAACTAAAAAATGGTAGTTTCTTTAGAAGAAAGGGTAGTTTTCTTGAGAAAAGAGGAAATTTCAGCACTTGTACGACCCATGGGGAAGTGTGATAGGTGGGAGAAGATAATATAATATCCCTTTAGCTTCCTCAATCTCAGTTTCACATTTGAAATGCTCTAGAAGTGCCATTTTTGGCCTAAAGCCATTCTGCTCCTTTTTCACCCTTCTAGGCACATAAAACCAGTCTTCAAGTTTGTACTTGGTATGGCAAATAGGGGAAATTAAAAGTCAAATAGATTTGGGAGGTGAATGTATGATCATATAAATTCATTTAAATAATAATATTTTAAATTATGGTGGCATATGCTTTATGAACCATCCTCATGAAGTTGAATCATGCACCCTATAGGTTTTTATCCATTTTGGGTAAGTTCATATAAACTAGTTGGTCATGTTATTTCCAGATGATGTTTACTCCCTCTTCAGATATTCTCCATGATTTTTTTATAATTTAAAAGTGTTTATATGAGCCAAACATATCAAGTTATAAGAGAAGACACTTTTTTATGTGACTGGCTTGTCTTCACCATTTTCAGATATCCATGCTTTGAGAGTGAATTATGAAGGTGATGAAAAATTTGTTTACATGTTTTAAATTCCCTACCAATTTTCAAACCTTTAAATATCATTCTCTTATAAAAAATTTCATGAGGATGTAGTCAATACACTATGCATATGCACACAACTCTTTGAATATGCAAGTACCTCAGAAGGATGCAATGATAAAAGGGGAGATATGATAGGTGTTTCAAATATTTTTGAGTGTAATTTGTATATTTTGTGAATATTTATAAGGAATACCAATAATATATCTCTTATATACTACCTATATCACTATCCACTACCTATGCACATAATCTTCTATCATTAAAATGCACCTATAGGTGTTGTCATGGATAAATTCATGTTAAGAGAGAGGTATTGATACATGTTTCACACCCATGATAGTGTGAATATGATTTTTGAAGTGTTATGATAGGCATAAAAATCATTTTATATCCAAACACAATGCATATTGCCCAAGTTTGTACCCACTGTGTGTACATGGAAACATCTATCTACAGGGGTCATCAACAAATCATGAAGTACTTATATGGAAAGGTTGAAACATGTGGTGGAACCTTCCTTGGGATATTAATATGTTATAAATACCATTTAATACCTGTTTTAATATTTTTATTGACAAGATAGTAAGTGGGAACCTTCAAAATATTAAATGACCAATTCAGGGACTTGATTCCTCAAAAATGCAAAATAAAGGCCTAAGGTCATTTTTCCATGGTCATGAAATAGGGTTATCAAAGGTTTTGTGACATATAGGTGACCATATATTATAGCATTAACATATTAAAATAACCTTTCAAAATTTTAAGGATAAAGGGTTAGTGAAGGATGGTGATTAAGAGGCCTAAAGTTGCCTATAAAAACACTTAACACAAGCAATGTTATCTATAGTTTTGAGTCAAGAAGAGACCTCTTCATCCAATAATTGAAAAATTAGAATATGAAATCAAGGTGAAGTGGTTAAAAATTATTCAAGTGACATATATGGTCTAAAATATCATAAAAAATAATGATACTTTGTGTTTTGGTTCCCAAATACACCTTCAATCTATACACAGGCCTGGTGAGCACTTACATCCAACCAAGGGCTAGGTTTGAGAGGATGTTTCATTATTATGGAATTGAGAATAATTTGAACTTGGTGGAACATGAAGAAAAAAATTAAAAATTATATTATGTATTTTTTATCCTATAAACATCTTTATATGCCCTCCATTTGACAATGAGCACCTACAACCAACCATGTATGACTGTATTGGTAGTGAGCAATGAAGGTGATGTTTATAGCTATTGATGGGGTTAAAACATAAAGTAATAAGTAAAATAATTGTTTAGTTACTATGTATTATTGAGTAATGGTATTATAAAATTTTATCAAGCCTAATAGAGTAAGTAGACACCTACAGGCCCTCTCACAGTCAACTATAGTTGATTATGAGGGGTAGAGAGTAAGAAAATCAAGATCCTTGGTGTAAACTTGACCTAAGTATTAAATTACTAAATTAAAATAAATGATATATAACCATGAAATAATTTAATGTGTATTTTTAAATGTATTTAAGGACTAAACATGAATGAACACCTATAGGAGTCACACTTAAAAGAGAAAAATAACAAAACATAGTTAGGCAAGGTAACTCAGACTTGACTAGTCAAAGTGTGAGGTGATAGCATTGGAGTTTGAAGTGATTTTAAAAGTTAAAAACAAATTAATAATGAATAAAAAATATCATGGAAATTTCATATGGTAAATGATGCAAATAAAGGAGCTCTAAACAAGCAGGATACAATCCATAGTCTTACACCATACTGACAGTTTCTTTACACAAGTTTATTTTAGGTTTTGGAAGAATTAAGGGGTCAAATGACCTGAATAGATGATAAAAATTGGTATAGATAATATTTACCACTTGGAGAACCTATTAAAATATCCAAATGGTCTGATTTAACATGGGAAGTACCCTCTATTTTATCTCAGAGAGAGGGTACTTCCCCCCAGTGCAAATTGGTAGGCTTTAATGAACAAGATGAAAATGTTGGGTCAAGGGAATGATTGAGAATTATATATAGGTGTATTAATTTGAAAAAAAATTAATAAATTATCAATAGAATTTCATATAAGGAATAATATCATCTTGGATTTCTAAACCTACAAAAGTTGTAGACATGCTTAATGAGCATGGTGAGGTTTAGAGCCCAAATAAAAGGTCATATTCATTTCTAGTCTTAAATAAGAACTAAAATTGATATAAAAATGTTCCTAGGTTGGAATTAGGTGTTTTCAAGCCTCAAAATTGTTAGGGAAGCCATAAAAATCCATTTTTGAGCTAAACACCAACTCAGGTCTATTAAACAAGGTTTAGGCCAAGGCCAAATGGGGGGTCATTCACCATATAGCATGAGATTAGAATTAAAATAGATTAAATCATGAATATGGTGGTAAAATAGAGGTGATAACACTTTTGGAAGGTATAAAAACCACAAGGAATCCATTTTTGGCTCAAAAGCAACATCAAGTTCGTGTAAAAGGTGAAAATAAGCTCGATAGGAGAGGTTTAAATGCTCACATATTTCATGAGGCCTTTCATGGAAGCCAAAGGAGTTTGGGAAGGTTATTATGGGTATTTAATAACATGTTTTTATATTTTTTTGGAAATTCCAATCTCAAATCTTTATGAACAAATTTTAAGAAGGAAAACTACCTAAAACCCTTACAAACCCTTGTTAGTGACTAGTTTGGGGAAATGGAGTTGGATAGCTGATATAATGGAATATTTTGAGTAGGATGATGATTTTAAATTTTGTATTAATCTATAAATATCCTTCCCACCCTTTTTTATTGTATGAAATTTTATAGACAAGGTACAAAATAGGGTACTTTTGACTATTTTGTTTATTTTGCAAGCTACATGAGGTTTCAAGAGAGAATTAAGTTTGGGAGGAATATTAGGAATTTTAATAATTAACTATGACCATTTATTGATTCATAAAAAATTATAAGTGTTTGAATAATAGCTCTCATCTCAACCAATCAAAACTGGGATAATGATGAAGCTAGTGAGAAGTGTGAAATCTCCAAGTGGAAGTGATTTTAAGCTTTTCTTGATGTTTATAAGGCCATGAGAGGTATTAAAAATTCTCATCCACTAACTTGGATGTATTTTTATGGGAAATTGAATCCAAATTTGAGGCCAAGTGTGTAGGGTGCATGAAAGAGGAGTTTCTTAGAGTACAACAGTGATAACTCCTTTATAGATGATTCTTGATGACCAAACCTATAACCAATGTATAGATAGGAATGTATAAAAGCTTTCCACTTAATTTTAATCATCATACATATCCATAATTATTTTTTATATGTTTAAATAGGACTAAATCATGAAGATCATTTTCTGAGCCAGTTAAAGGAATTTCATGCCATTTTACAAGAGTTTGATGACTTGGATGGACAACTTTCCTTCCTAACCTTGCATGGTTCATCCCATATCATATTTTTATGCATAAGTAAATAATTTTCTCAATTTTACAAGTGTATTTGTGAATCTTGGACTTCTCTCTTCTCCTCTCTCTCTCAAGTTCTATAAGAACTAGCCATTTTGGCCATTGTAACTTATGCTCCACTTGAGTATGGTAAAGCCCTAATCATTTGCATACCATTTGATCAATAAGACAATTGATTTTTACCTCTTAATGATTATTATTAGTGTGTTTTAATTTAATTTTGGATCTTTATTAGTGAAGACTATGGATTCCTTAGCATGTTGTCTCATTCTTTTATCCTACTTGCAGTTGGAAAGCTTCTTCTTGTAGGGCATGTGAAGTGTTCTAGGAAATGTCAAGGTTAAGTGAGTAAGTATATTCATTAATACAATTCAAGGCCTCTTTTCTAGTCTTCCTAGCCTAAAAATTCATCCATGACCTCATAATGTAACATTGATGTGAGAAGATATAGATTGAAGGAGTGTATGTTTGGTTAGTCTTTTGGTTTCATGTATAACATGAAGTTGGTTGGAAGTCATAAATATATTTGGTGTATCACCTCCCTTAAGATAGTTTGATTTTAGTTATCTCTCTCCCTTCCCCCCCACAAAAATTTACGTGTAGTAGTGATCTAAAGTGTTAGATTAAAGGGAATTATCCCTATCTAGAGATTCACCTCATCCTTAGCCTACCCACAAGCCTAGAGGTGTTTCCATTGTGAAACTTGGATGAAGAGAGATTACATCTTCTCAAAAGGTGTAAATAAAAATGACAACTCCTCCTATTGTTGCTTAAATGGGTATCACAGGTGCCCATAGTGTTTAATAAACACTTCTCATTTTAGAATTTTAATAATTTGGTACATGAGTTATGGGTTGTAGTAATCTTATTAACTATTGGAGGAATAGAGGTAGAACAAGTGAATGTTTCACAATATTTATATTAAGTGATGGTTGGGAGCCACTATGGCCAAATAGTAGATCTATGTAAAATATGTTGTATGGTATGCTAAGGATGGTAAATTATAATCAAGAACTAATCTAAGACTAACATAATATGGATATTTATAATGACCATTAAAATAAGGTGGTCAGGTTTTAAAAAAATCAAAAGGAAAGGTAACGTATAAATAAAGATGTTACTGGTCTTACTTTAGACATTATGACAAAATTCAAATCTCATCTGAACATGCATTTAACCAATGTATGAAGTGAAACAACTTAAGACAAAATCATAACCTACATTAGGCAAACTTCAAAGGAAGATATGAAATGATGTAAATAAGAATTAGACTTACTTTAGAGATTCACTCCTACAAGAAAAAAACATTAAGCCAAATTCAAAAGAAGTGTAGAAAATGAAATAAGCCTAAGAACCTTCAACTAATCTATCATAAGTACAAATCAGCAACTCTATATTCAAGATACACATCCAAAATTAATAGCAAGCATTCAAATATGAAATTAAAATGGGACAATTGAGATAAAAACCATATAGCACTTCACATAAGAAAATATTGGACAATCTTTGTAGAATTCCTTAATTATATTAACTGCTAAATTTTACAAAGTAATTTAGTTCTCAGAACTCTCCCCCCTTTTGATAATTGATAATGCTCCTTTTATAAAATACAAGGCAACATGTCAATTAGTAACATCAAGTTATATTTTAACATGTGTATAAGACAACTATCCTTTCTATTATATTCTAAAATAAATGATTTTTTTCCTTTTAATCGACTAACAAAAAATCCTATTTTAGAATATTATATAATGTTATTTATAAAAGGAATATTCCTATTTCACTTGACTTAAGAACTACTAGCTGATGATGTGCTCCATAATTAATATAGGGTATTCATTTTTCTCAGATGTTACCCCATATAGGCATGGTCCCATCTTCAAGTTTATCAAGGATAAACAATGATCTAATGGTGTAGTTAGTTCAAACACTATGAGCTTATATCTCAACCCTTTATATTACCAAGTTTGTAGGGTATTTGATTTGGCCCATTACACTTATATAGACTTGAAATGGTATTTCCATGGCATCCCAAGTCATGTTATTCATCAATGTCTAAAAATGACCATTGCCCTATAAAATTTGGAACCTAGTTTACTATGTTAAATTTGATGTCCTTACGACTGCCATTTGACATCCATAGAAACATTTTTGATGGTCATGTGACCATAAATTTTAACCATGTGATCAAGGTTAAATGATATGTTAAAATTTACATCCTCATGACCATAATTTGACATATATGGGAACATATTTGATGGTTGGATGACCATCAATTTTAACCATGTGATCAAGGCTCAATGCTATGTTAAAATTGACGTCCTCGTAACCATCATTTGATGTTCGTAGCAATATTTTTTATGGTCATGTGGTTGTTAATTTTAAAATAGTTAAGGGGAATATATACCAATCTTTCCAATTGTCATCTTTTGGTTCATTTTACATTTTGTATGTGCTACGTGTCAACTACTCAATCTTCTGGGAGCTTTATACTAGCTTCCATAATTATACCACTTGGCAGTCCCATGAAACCTTTGAATATTCAATATGGTCTTACTTTATTGGATCAAGATGGTACAAATTAATGCTAGCCATTTATTTCCAAAAGCTACTCGGTCTTTAAAATGGGGTCCACTACTTGACTTTTTAGTCATTTATTACACTCTATTTGATTAGATCTATCTGATTAACCATGAGTCATCAATCTTGAATAGATGCAAAAAGTTTAAGTTAGGCTCAAAAGCATATATGAATTATGATAAAGTCTTAATACTAAGGTATTGTTTATGTTAATAAATACAAATGGGGCCTTAGGACTAAGACATTAGTCTAAATTTGTAACAAGAGGGATGATGTAAATCATATAGCTAGACCAAGCTAAGAACATAATAAAAAGACCTTGCAAACATTAAAATGACATAGCCTAAGGTTTTCATTATATTGATAAATATGATAAACCTTATTATAAGGCTTTAGGATAGGATTTATAACAAAAGGACCATGAAATTACTTAGACCAAGTTAGGATTTTTAGATTAGGGCTTGGTTGTGTTAAAAAACATGACCAAGTCTTAGGATAAAACTTAAAATATGTCCATGGTATGATAATTATTCCTATGAAAGTTTTAAATTTAATTCAAAAGGGGACTTAGGTTAAAACATTAGGCATGTATTGAACATGGATCCTATTAATATTGACCCAATGGAAAATAAAGATCAGGTTTGAACATTAAACATGCTTATTTCCAAATGTCATTCCATTGATCCTACAACACTAGGAAATATTGAATTTAGGGCATGTCAATAATAAGATTTTAGGCTAAATATTTAGATCAATGTTCTAATTTGATAAATAAGGCTTCAATCCAAATTCTTAGGCTAACATTTTAAAATGAGCCTGGCAAAACACTTGGTAAGGAATTTCTTTTGGGAAACTCGATGAAGGGCATTTATTTTTGGGAAATTATACCAGATAAAATGTCTGATACATTTCCTTCAAAGACTAAATTTTGTCAGATAAAATGTTAGAAGGAAATAAAACATTGAAAACACAAGTCCTGAAAGGAATATCTATTAGAAAAAAATTCCAAAACAAATCCTAGACAAAAGCCCAAAGGGAAATTGGCTTAAACAAAAAGTCTGAAGGATAAATGGCCTAAACATAAAGTCCAAAGGATAATGTTTTGAGGGATCGAAGGATCATTTTAGAAAACCCAAAGGGTAAATACCCTTTAAAAAAATATTTAAGGATAATATTTGGAAAAATTATCAGGACAAAAGTCTAAAATCACTTGGACAAAGTATCCAAAACATAAACCATGAAGGGTAATTCCTTTAGGACAAAGTCCCGAAGGAAAAGCCTAAAAGGTAGAAACATAGTAAAAGGACCTTGAAACTAATATAAAGACCAAAAGGGGAATTGAGACATACAAAATGGACTAAGGATGGATGTTAGACTAAGGTTTGGTCATGTTTAAAAACATGACCAAGCCTTAGGACAAATAATTAAACAAAGTCTATGGCATTTGAATTGTTCTCACTTAAAATTAAAATCTCCCACCAGATTCAAATTTGAATTTAAAAGGTCCAAGTAAAAATTAAGATAGGGTTTCAAAATGTAAATCAATTATTGACCAAGGATAGTAAAGGATATATTAAACATTAATACATAAAAACCCTAAGTATGTTCATTTCTAGATGGGCTTTGTTAAACCTGTAGCCTGACACACAAATATCCAATGTCAACACTTTAGATAAGATTAAAGTAGAACCATGAACAAATAAGTTAGCTAGACCATGGTGTGGATGATATTAAAATATATATAATGTGGAAACATATTAATTACACCTTGATCAAGTGAAATTTTAATTTCAAGGTATAAACTTGCATAATTTGACATATGGGTCCCTATTTTTCAAAAATGGGGGTACGTTGACCTCAATAGGCTGATAAGCTAATTTTCAAGATTGTGACCTCTCATCACATATATCTTACAAAAAATACTTTCTAAGGTGTTCCACACTTCATTTGGAGATTTATTAGGTTCTAAGAGAAATAGAAGATTAGGAGACACATAAAGACACAATAAACTATAGGCTTCATTACAATGGTTGTACCATTTAACTTTTTATGATTATATATTAGCTTTAGTTTCATTTCCCTTTATAATAAGATGATATCCCTTACTCCTTAATATAATTTTCATTTTATTTTTATATTAATAGTATTTAAATGGTGTTAGTGGATTAATTGAACTTATATCCATTATGCAAAAATAAAGTGTAGTGGTTGTAGTTGAAGTTTTTATTGTTGTATAAATAAAAGTGTAAGTAGAAAGAAATAATAAATAAAAACATAATATAACCTACCAAACCCTCCTCCCCACTTCACTACCCCATAAAAATCTAACCCCCCTAATATTTCAAGCAATATACACTCAAAATATATTGGGGACAAGCAAGAATACATTTAGAGTAACCAGTGAAAATGTTGAAAAGATGTAATTTGAAAGATAAGGGGACATCAGGGTAAATTTATAATGCATCCAAAAGAAGTATGAATAATGAGAAAGTAAGAGAGAAAGTATTTTTTTGAATGTAAGTGGGTTTGGCCACCTACCAAATTAGACCTCACCCTCTAGTATTCGATGAGCAAAAATAGGAAGAGATTTTAAACAATAACTTTTTGTCTTTAAAAAACTCATAATATGTTGTTTTTTATTAAAAATAATCCCTTATCAATATATGCCCACAATTATTATTTATGATAAATAATAAAAAAATCACTCATAAAATTTTATCCTCAAATAAACTCACCATTAAAAAAATGTGGGAAAAAAACCCAAAACCATAGCCATTTCATGGAAGGAGGAAGTTGAGAACAAGGGAAAAGAAGTCCACAATTTGGATGACTTAGATTGATAGCAAAAAATTAAGCTCAAGGCCTTTGAATACAAATTAATGGAAATGGTATAGCCATAGCTAACCTCATTAAGGAATGTAATGATTTAAATCTAAGACTGACTAGCTCAAGCAAAAATATGACAAATAAAGGGAAAAATAAATCCCCCCTATGAAAAAAGACACCAACAATGAATTTGAACTAGAAGCCATTGAATACACTCAGCCAACCCTCAAATTTAAAAATATATATAGGACTTCATATAATAAAACTAATCAAGGTCCTTCAGAAGGCCCAAGCAAATACACACATGGTTGAGTGACATAGGAATTGTTAAAGGAAAAGATCAAGGATTCAAAATTAGCCACTCCATAGGATAAGAAAAACTCAAAAGAGCTTTTAGTATATATCTAGTCTATCATATATATTTACTTATTTTTTCTTTGTTAGTGCTTCTAGGTTATTTTTTGATGTTTAATTGAAGACCTATGTTTTTCAGTGTGTTGTGGATTTATTACTTGAATTTGGTTCTTATTATTCCTATTTAAACATTGGTGGTTATTGGATCCCTATAAAACAAATTATTTTACCTAATTTGATAAATAAATTAACCCCTCCAAAATTAAGAAGGCCTCCTCTCTTTTTTTACAAATAACCTTCCTTTTTTGAAATTAAAAATAGTGGTATTTGAAAACCATGAATCATAAGGAAGGTAGTTTTTTTTGAAATAAATGATTCCTACTGGCTTGGTAGCTAGTCAAGGGAACTTATATAGGAGGTAATACCTTAGGTTTCACATTATATGTCATGAGAAAGTATGAGTGAAAGGAGGATGGACTTGATTATTTACATTGAACCCCTCGAGTGTAAAGACTAGGTACAACTATGCATGGTGCTTAGAAGGGTTATGAACATGCCTTGCCATGTGAGAATTTTATGGATCTAATTATATCTTCTATTGAATATGTTGAGTTAGGTATGATCAAGTTTTGGATATCATAATATGCATAAGGATATTCACAAGATTCTATCTTAGACCAGGTGAAGGCATTTTGACTAGTTTAAACTAGTAAATTAAAACCATAGTGAACCATTTGAGGTTATTATGCCAAGAGGTAAGGATGGTGATGTGTTATAAGACATAAAGGAAGAATTTTATAGTCTCAATAGATCCTAAAAAATCTAAAAAAATGATCATCAAACAAAATGATCCTATAAAATCACACAAAAATTGAGCCAAGAGAAAACCATATCCCACATAACTACATGCAAAAAATAAATTACATTTTTTAGATTCTAACAAATCTTGAGGATTTTGAGATTTAAAAAATTCACTTGAATTTTTTTAATAAACTCTCTTAAATATTTCCTCAAACAATCTCAATATTTCAAAATGAAGCTTACAATAATAATAAACTAGACCATAATTACCAAGGTGGCTCTAATACCATATTGGGGTGGAGTCTAGGTTATGGATATCTCAAATTCATAATATGAGTGATTAGACAAACAAATTAGGTCAAAGTATATGAAATAAAAATGAAACAATAATACAAAAATATCATACAAGACAAAATAGGATCCAAAAGCCAAACTTATTTTAAACAAAGCTCATAAATGTGAGAAGTACAAATAAGAGAGTGCTAAGTAACTCCTATACAAAAGGTGGTCAATAGACCCCCATAATAGAATATTAATTCCTATAAAAAATGTGGTGAACATATACAATAATATAGGATTAACTCCCATACCTAAAATAATCGGTCAAAGGAGTTACTTCCTAGTCATTCAATCAACTTGTACACCTAAGCAAGTTTCTCCATGAAAGTAAAAAAACTCCAAGTGAGAGAAAAAATACCATAATAATAAAATATGGTAAAATAGAAAAATCCTACTCTAACACAAGCCTTAACATAAGGTATTATATAATAACACATATTTTGACTACCATAAATGTATTGGGTATTATAAAAACAAGTGTTTTAGGCTAAGGCATAAAATAAAATATCTTATCAATGATAATAATATTAAGATAAGCAAACCAACAGAATAAGCTAGACCATAAAAAAATAATGTAAAGCTAAGAATATTCAATAATATATTTCCTACCCATGGTAAAATATATAATTTAGATAATTCGGATATACATCATGTGTATAATTCACATCCTCCTCCTTCAACATACTAGAATTTAATAGATGATATTATTGGTATATTTATATGTACATTACCAACACACCCTATGATCACATTCCATACTAGTGAATTTTTTTTATGATAGTTCACATAGACATGAAATCTTTATTCAAGATTATATCAACAAAAAATCCGTACATGGTATCATGATTGAAAATGGGTCAAGTTAAAATGGATGCACAATGACACTTCTTCATAGTCTTGGATACATAGATAAAGATTATAAACTACATAAATAATAGTCATAACATTCAAATGACACACATAGAATACTATTGTGTATGTATTGATACCTCTCCAAGTTGGTTTAGTAACAATGGCTACTCCATTTCTAGTCTCACCAAGCATATGGGTATTTAATATGTAATTGTGACAACTTTGGATATATAATATCTATGTTGAACCATCAATAGTAAATTCATGGATCAAATATATACATTGTAATCAAGAGTTAAAAGTTCTAGGCATTTAATATAAGTATTGTCTACAATAAATTGTAACCCCTATTCAAGAGCATAGTATAGATTTAGTTGTTTCACTTACATAGAATGGTTATATAAAGTAAGTATAGAGGAATGTGGTACACCTAACTAAGAAAGAATATTCATATCAAAGAGTTACTAAAAATGTAAGTAAATATAAATATTCTACAATGCAGCCTAAAGTAGTACTATCGATAGTTCAACGTGATCCATAACAAACACATATAATGAGATCTTCTACTATACAACAAATTCCACCAAATATTACACCTTCTTGAGTTGCACATCTTATAAAATATTATATGAGCCATGATCCAAAGAGTTACACTAGAATACCTGATGCCTTTTCATATTATGATTCATTTACACATAACACTTTTCATCCATGATAAGTCATATTCAAAATATATGATACAAGCATGCACTATGGTCCTCCCATTGATGGGATCATAGGTTAGTTTATTTTTCAAAAATATAAAAATATTCAAATATTTCAAAAATAAAAATAAAAATTGTCAAAAATATAAAAACATTTAAAATGATCTTAAAAAAATCAAGACCTAAGCATGAAATGAGTTACTAGTTTACTTCTTTACATATGATATTTATCACATATTTTGGTAGATAACATTTTTTTCTAATGAAACATATATTTCAAAAAGTATATGAGTGTGATGTAAGACGTACCTATTATACATGGATTTTTATATGTTTTATTCCCTTCTACCTAGTTCCTATGCCTATGATAGGGGCATCTTACTCTACAAGTTATATTATGAATACATTATATATTTCTATGACCTTTCTACCATGTCAAGTTACATATATTATAAATGTCTTGATAATTAATCATATCTTATGTTTTGATATATGGATATAATAATTTTATATGATATAACATTGATACATATGGATAGTGTATAACAAAGGAAAGTGAATCTAATTTACAAATCAATCCTAGCTCAAAGAAGATAAATCACACTAGCCCTTCTACTTGTTGGTACATTTAGACAATCAGGGGTCATGAAAAATATGGATATGATAGACCTAAATAAGGCATATCTTACCACATAATATCACTATAAATGTCTTAAAATTCTCTAGTTGAACAATAACACACAATAACCTTAGCTAGGTCCTATGTTTTCTAACAAGACAAATAATAAAGTAAAGTAAAACTAATCTAGTGCTCACCAAAGCTTATGACATAAATGTGTTGGAGGTTTTTTAATGATGTATCCAAGGTGACCAAGGTGGTTGATTAAGTTTCATATGTGTTAGGATGACAATGACAAAGTGTGCTTCAATGTGCTTTAGTGTTCTTGCATTGTTCTTCAATGTTTGCTTGATATAGGCAATTGATGGTTGTTATTAATAATTTGGAGAGATATAACACATATTCAAGTCTATAAGGACAAATAATAAGTTGTGAGGAATTATTATATGTCTTGGTGAAGTTTTGGTGTGTCACTTGATCATTTGGAGAAAAAAATAATCATCTTCTAGATTGAGAAAAGCTAGACCATCACTACATGTCATGCATATATGTATGAACTATCAAGTTTATGCATTTATTTTAGGAACTCAAAAAGTAAAATTTGGTCAAATGCTTTCATGGTGATATTTATATAGTGCCAAGAAGGTAACCTAAAGATCTAGAGTCTTGAAGTGTTTTTTATCTCAAGATATAAATCTTTAAAATTGCTTTAGTAGACTGTGATGGGCCAAAGACTGTCAAGTTTAACTACATTGAAGTGTGAGGTCAACTAGTCAGTAGATCTAATAATGAATGTTAAATCATAGAACTTAATCCAAAAGTGTGCATAAAATTTAATATGTCAAATATGAATGTGATAGTGATAAGTTTCACATTCAAAGAGCTTGGATAGAATAACACCAATTTATGGATGATCATGTAGTCAAAATATTGATAGTGTAGGTCAAGTCAAAAAATTAATATACGTAAAAGGCACACAGAGATTCCAAGTGGGAAAATCATGGGAGCTCTGATCTAAGATCAATGGTGAGAATTACAAGATAAATATTAGGCTAATCCATAGAGATTTATGGATCAATTTTTTTCAAATTTTATAGGGTGCACAAGATGAGTTCAACATGCTTGATGTTTAACATATGCTTAGTGACCATTGGAATTTAAATATTCAAATTTGTAAGGGAGAACCAATCTACAATTTTTGAGCTATAAATTTTGATATATGTAAAATTTTATCATAGTAATAAAAAAAAATTATAGAGTACTCCAAGGCACATCCAATGAATCCAATTAGAAAGTATGAATATTTATACAGATAAAGTTATGGAGCTTCAAAATTGATTATGTATTTTATCATGTTCTGCAAGTGACTTGAGAAGGATAATTAAGTTATTTTTTATAGTATTTTGAATTTTTAAAATGATTTAACTATTATAGAGTGTTGTATACTCAATGAGGATCATCTATGTAGATTTTGGAGGTTTTAACAATCCATATTCAGTATGAATAAAGCATTGGAAGTTGACTGTATGTTTTTTTATGGTGATTAAATGTACATAATAATGTTTGATCTATTTGTGCCTTAGTAGAAGGATGTTTTGGTATGATAAATCACTTGAAGATGTTAGAAGGGGTATATGGAGTGGACAAATATATTTTATTTTTATTGTATGTTCTTAATTTGCTTGATGGAGTGCTAAATAGGTGAATAGGTCTCTACGAGACCTATAAGGGCTACTAAGACCTAATTGAAAGGTGTAACTACTTAAGTGTGACCCATAAATGCTATGGTTGACCTATGAGGATGTATTTGAGATATTTATTAGAATTATATATGTATTAATGGTAAAATAATGTCTTATGTCCAACCAAGAATATAATATTCATGAAGACTCTATAAATAGTGGATACCAAGGCAATGGTTTCTAGACTTGTATACAAATGTGGAGATAGTAGATATGATATTGAGAGAAGGAACCTTTGAAAAATAATGTATAGGTTAGTGAGGAACATCAAATAGAAATGAGGATTAGTCATGTTTATCTGATCAAGTTGATAAATGTGAGCATATAGGTCATTAGACCTAATAAGCCTAGAAGAGGCAATATTGAGTGAATAAGCCCTAGAGGTTGATTGAGTGAGTGTGCTTAGTGAATATATTGAGGAGTTGAGAAGGTTTAGAAGTGTGTACATGACATATATGTCATGTTACTAATGTTTTGATAGAGTGGTTGTAGTATTTTTGATTGTGTATGTGCTAAGTAGTGAAGAGTGATGTAAAAGGGTGTTTTGGATGCATTACTTATGTGTGCAAGTTTGTGAAAAGTGTAAAAAGGAAAGAGTAAAAGTAAGATAAGTCCATTATCAGGTCGATAAGACATTAGATCAAATGTGTAGATTAGATAAAGGTAGATGAGTGAGTGCTTAGTTTCTTAGGGGGTTTTAGCCTCCTTGCTAGTTGGAGATAGTTAAAGGTCAAGTGGGTGATTAACTAAATTAAGGCGGGGTGCTCCTTGGTTAGTTGGTGATAGTCTAAATGTTAGATCTTGTTTTATAGGATTTTAGTCTATATTTTAGGGTTCAGTGGGTTTTATCCCCCAAGAGGGTTTTCCACATATATGATGTGTTCATGTGATGTATGTTCTTATGTATGCTTTGGATGTATGTGCTTTCATGTTTAAACTACCTGATCAAGTTGATGCATGCTAAATATTTAAGAGTTGGAAATTGAATTATACTATCTAAAATCATTGATTCACCCCCATCTCAATGATTATATCTCTAATAATTGGTTTTAGGGTAGGACCTTATTTGAAAGTTTAATCATTTGAAGGTGATCAAAGGTACAATATGGCTAAGCAATTGAAGAAAGAGAATCAAGAGTTGAAGTTTCAAGTAGATGTTACTTATGCTTGTATAAAATCAAAAGAAGAAAAATTAAATTAAAATGGTAAGATGAGAGAGTATGATCAAGAAGAAGCTTAGAAAAAGATCACAACCTTAAACTTTAAGGCTATTATGGATGAGTACATCAAGCTCAATAAGAAACTAGAATCCTTAAAGGTAAGATCAAGATCAAAAGATGATAAAGAGAAGATAAAAATTATTGAGACTCAATTAAGAGTTATAAATACTAATATAAGTAAAAATGAAAAAGAATGTAGACATCTCAAGACCTAGTCAGAAGATAAAAATGCCAAGTTGAGTTCAAAGCAAGGTGAGCATGATAAGTTGAAATCCAATATTGATTCCATAAAAACTATTGAAGATCAAGAATGTATATTGAAGGATGACATTACTAAAGAAGCTAAAAGGGATAAGGAGACCATTCAATATCTTAAAATTTAGTTAGAAGCTATAAGTTCAAGTATGAGAGCTAAAGTGAATGAGAGTGTTTAATTAAATACCAAGGTATATTTATTGAAGGAAAAGCATGAGAAATTTGTTGTTAAGGTAAACAAGAATGAGAAAGATTAAGAGAGGTCAACTTAATACAAGAAGGATACAAGTGCCAAGATCAAAAAAAAAAATCCATCAGGCAGCCAAGTGCCATGAGGTATGAAAGATATTTTAATGATCATTATTATGCTTTTCATAGGTTTGGTCATAAGGCAAGAAACTATAGAAGGAAGAATAACTAGTTAGATAGAGGTATTGATAATATAGTCTTCTATAATTATCATGACATGGGACATATTGATATATTCTACCCAAGAATGCATGGGAAAAGACTAACCCAAGTATAGAGACCTAAGATAGACAAGTTTGAGCATAATGATCCTATGAGATAAGATGGTGTGTTTGCTGAGATTAATAATATTCATCAAGCAGAAGGTATGAATGATGTTATTTTATTCTATTGTCATCAAGTTAGTCATACTAAAAGATATTTTAAAATCAAGATCTTAGGTCATAAGAAGGGACATGGACATCCAAGTGTGCTCAAGAAAGGTCAATCATTGGTATGGAATCCTAAGGAAGTGAAGACAAAGAAAACTAATTCAGTTGAGATGAAAAATGAAGGTAGATTGCCTAATAAAGAAAAAGAGGAATCATATATGAATAAGGTTTAGGAATGCCAGAATAATGTGTCATCTATCTAGATAGAAAAGGAAAATCAAAAGTTAGTACAAGTCAAGCTCAAATAAAAGATCAAAATTCCAGTTGAGACTAGTTTTGAGGAGAATATTGTAGTAGATGAGCATGTTACTTCTCCTAAACCTAAGAAGAAGAAGAACTATCAGTATCAAACGACCAAAGATGGTTTTTTTTCCAAGAAGGAAATTTAATAAATTATGTTGTTTATATTAGTTGATAAGATTAAAGTCAAGGATCCATTAAAAGTTAATTAGGTAATGAGTTAGGACTATAAATCAAATGAGAGTATGGAGATATTAGAGTCTCCTAAGTTTTGGGATTTTTAGTCTCACCATGTCAAAGGGGTGTCTCTGTCTAATATTCAAGGAGACACTTGATAGAAAGAGGAAGCATGGTGGATACCATTTGATATCTAGTTGATGTTGTAGGAAAAGAATATCATTTAAATATGTGTTTGGCTAAGGGCGAGGTAACTTGGTTAGCTTGAGTGGCTTAAAAGAGCTATGCATGTTGTGAGGGGAAGAATATGTGAGATGCTCCAGTCATGTTGGAAATATAAATAAGTATAAAATATTTCTTAAATCAAGCATGTTGATATGATGACTTGATCAAACCAATTTAGGTGTTTTAACAATGTATTGAATCCTCATGCATAAACTAAAAAGGGAGCTTTATAAATGATCAGGTACTAAGATCAAAGGACTATGTAGTATAATTTGATTAACAAAAGAGAGTTGAAATTAGTTTAATTTTGGTTTTTTCAAAGTGTATGAGGTGTATTGGTGATGCCAAATAGTTGTCATGATTAGTTTGTGGTGTTCTGGCATGTTTTCTATTGTATGTGTAAGGTTTGCATGCTAGGTATGGATATTTCCAAGTGCAATTTTAAGAATTTAAAGTTTAAAAGGTGTTTTAGTGGGATAAAAAGGTGTCTTGATCTCATTCAAGTGTGTTACATGTGATTTAAATTTATAAATGTCTTTGTGTGCAACTAGAGTATTTTGTTTACTCTCAGGTTTCCCAATTTGTGCTTAAGGGTATATAGGTAAAAAACCCATGGTATAGGAATTAGGGGTTACCAAATTATTATGGAATAAAAATTTGTTCCAAAAGTGTGTATATATGACCTCTAGGTGTGAGAAAATTTTTAGACATGGGTGTTTATTGGAAGGTGGTGTGTTGACCAAGTTTCTCTTGTAAAGTTATTATTTTTGCTCATGTTAGAAAAATGGTTTGCTTAATGATTTGAGATTGGATATTTATTAATAAATTGTAATGGACAAATGGGTGAAAAAAAAGTGTTTCAAAGTCATCTAAACGTGTGTGGTGTCTTCCATGGATGAGGATTTATGAAAATGGAGGACTAATTAGCTAGTAGGTTTGTGAAGGAGTTATAGTGTAGAAGTAGAGTTGGAAAATGATTTTTGGTATGAACAAGGGGGAACATGAGTGAACCTTATATATGAATTTTCAAGTCTTAAAGGTTCATATACATAAATATATGTGTGTTTCAATGTTTAGGTAGGGTTAATAGGCCTCTAGGCAAGGTTAGTAAAGATAAGAGTGGCCTTTGGTCATTTTCTCCAAATGACAAAGGTATGGTTGTTTTTGAATGAGTTTGTTAGTTATTTTTATGCATCTTTTATTTTTGAAAATTGGCTTTTTCATTTGATGGTAATCATGGAGGAAGCCTAAAGTGAGAAGGTATGAAGGTAAGTGTGTTATTTCATCTTAGTTGGAGATGGTCTGAAGGTGTTGAAAGGGTGCCTAAGATTAGGTGACTTAGGGGGAGTCCCTCTTAATTTTTTTAAGGTAAGTTCATAAAATTTATGATGTTTATCTAGAAGCTATGTATGATCAAAGAAGAGTGTAGTCATGGAGCATGTTTGGGAAGCTCAAGATAAGAAGAGGTATGCAAATTGTTAGGGGGAGTTTATATAATCTATTAGAGGTGGTCCTTTCCTATTTATTGGTCCTTAAAGTCTTTTTAATTCTATAGTATTAGGAGTTTATCCTAATTTTTCATTGTGTTAAAGGGGGAGAAAGTGCTTTGTATTCGTGTTGACATCAATGACAAAGGGGGAGATTATTGGAGGGTTGTCAATGATGTATCTGTTATCATCAAATTATGTACCCTAGGAATATCTATGCAGATCCTTAAATTTGATGTAGCATTGAATAATTTCTCAAGTTTATGGGAACTTTTAGGAAAGATGAATCTCTAGGATTGAAAGGGATAACTCCCTGAATTCTTCTCTAAGTATCTATCACCTATCTTAATGTTTGTTCATGAAAAGAGTCAAGAGTTTGCATAAAATGGAAACTATACTAGAGAGGTGATCCACCAAGAATATATCCCACATAATATCATACTTCTGTTAAGCAATAATGCTTTTCAAGACTAATTCTATGTATTGAAAGATCCTAACATAGTGTTTCAATGTGAAGGTAACATGCTTGGGACAATCAACAAGATACTTTACCTAAGGGGCAGATTTCACACCATAGATACAATTGCATACTTGAAATAGATCTTGGTACATTCAACACACTTCACATGACTTGTTAACATTAACCCTTGCTTAAACATTAAGGATAAAGGGAGTAAGGATGATACTATCACTTAGCTTCACTATACATCACTCACACACTTAGACAAAATGTTCAAAACTCAAAATTAGACTTGTATTCAACGTTCAAAAGAAAAGTGTAATGTAATTTTAGTAGGGCCTCACCATACCAAAAATGTGGTCCCATACAATAGCCAAAAATGGCTTAATTTATAGAACTTTGAGAAGAGAGAGAGAAGAGAAGTTGAAGAGGCACAAGGACATGTGTCACCAATATGAAGATCAGTTACAAATGCATGAGAGAGAGGGATGGGGCAAGCCATATCATGTTAGGATTTACACTTATTCAAAACTAGTCATAATAATGGTGAAAATTGGCATAAGACCTTCAAAATTGACACAAGAAATGGTTTCCATCAAAAATCATCTATGAGCATTTGAAACTAAAAATAGAGGAGCTGACACATAGCACTACTGAGGGAAATGAGACTTATGGTGATAGTTAAAAAATGCTTTTCCTAATTTACAACCATTATTTAGACACTTATGTTTGTTGATTTTATGGAAGATCTTTGATTTGGTTAGCTGCTAGTAATGACTCGAACCATCAACCTATCCATTCTACTTGCTTTGTCTGCACTAGATGCTCAGGATTCAACCATTTGTTACCTCCATGTTTTCTCTCATGTTCTCACCAAGTATTTTGACATCAATGGCTATTTTAAATAGTTTTAAATTGATGTTTGTAGGGCCTTCACCTTCCTTATTCATTCAGAACACTTTCCTCAGACTCTTTGTTTTGGCACTTTTCTCTTTCAATTTTTTTTATCTCGACACTTTTCCCAAAAGAATTCATTCAAGCTTTCTCTTGGAAATTCATATGGATAATTTTCCCAAACAATCTTTTGGGCCTTTTGTTTCCTTTATATTGGACAAAAAGTTTGAAAGAATTGGGCTTTGACCTTTTTTTGATGCAAACAATCTTTCCAAAAGAATTCCTTCAGACTTTCCATTTGGCCCTTCAAAATTTTGACTTTTTGCCCTTTGACCAAAAGAAATGGTCCTTTGACAATCTATAAATGACCGTCCAACACTTGGAAATGTCCCTTCAAAAGTTTGAAGATGATCCCTTCAGAATCTTTGCGAATGACCCTTCCAAAAGGAAAATACCCTTCGTATTTTTTGAAATGTATTTTTTGGATTTTTTATTTGGTTCAATTCCTAAAATAAAAACAATCCTTCAGACTTTTGAATAGGGCACCTTGCTTAAAAATTCCTTCAAAATTTTTGTAAAGTACTTTTAGATTTTAAAAAATGCCCCTTTGAAAAAGTTGAAAATGACCTTTTCAAAAAGATGGAGGTGCCCTTCAGAAAAGTTGTAAATGACCCCTTTGGCTTTCTAAAATGGACCTTCAATAAAGTTGAAAATGACCCATTTCACATTTTTAAATGAACCTTTGAAAACCCTTGAAAAATTCCTTCAAAAATTTTGAAATGTCCCTTTTGGAAATGCTGAGAAGTACCATTTTCCCTAAATGCCTTTTCAAGATAATTGTTTGAGACAAAATACCCGAAACAATTCCTGACACTTTGAATAAAAAACCCAAAACAAATCCTCTGAAATAAATAACACCCCACCAAAAGACTAAAAAAAAGTCTATAAATGAAATAACACTTGGTATTTTTTCTATGACTCAATGAGAAATACTCTTTCTAAAGAAAATTTCCAAATATTACACTTTGCCAAATTTGAAAGATGCAAACTTGGGAGTGAAATTTGACCAACATTTTTGGCAATTCCTAGGGATGGCATGCCTACTATGCCTAAGACTAGTTGCTTAAATCCTTCCATTGGGCATGGATTCATGCATATAGGCACCAAAAATGACATGAACAGACCTTGGATTGACCACAAGACAACTGACATTACACATAAATAAAGAACAACACACACAAGACAAAGACACATTTGTGCTACTAAGCACTTAGGGAACACAAAACAAAACTGAAAACAAACAAGTATGTATATCCATCTTGATCATACTCCCTTTCTAGATCAAAAGGGGAATATCTTGAATTTCCCTCATTATATGAATGAGGATTCCATGTGTGCTTCCTTTTGGGTGTGATACTAGATTACTCACATTTTCTCTTTGTTCCTTGACTTATCATGTCACTTGATGAAGTCATCTCAAAAAGATCTCCTAAGTAGGTGAAGTCCTCTTGGTTTTAGAAACATGTCTCACATTATTTCCCTCTTTTCTCCTCATAGAAAATTTGCATGCCCATATATAGGGTAGCTTGTTGTAAGTTCATGTCTCCTTGATATATCTCATCTTCTTTCTCAATCATCACACCTTTTTCAAACTCTCCAAGAAGTATTGTATCATGGAAATCTAGAAGTATCTCATGCTTAAATTCCTCTTTGATGATGGTAGAAGCAACTTTATGAGTGATTGTAGAATCAATCCTTAACTCACCTTCAATGGGCCCAAGATCATCATATATTGTTGCATCTTGATCCAAAGTCTCTTGGTGATAACATTCTTCAACACATACCTATTTCCAACTTCTAGCTTATCATGGCTTTATAGGACTTGTAGGCTCTTTTTGGCTTTCAAATTCATTGCATATGTCTTCAAACATATTCCCTTAAGCCATCCTATTTTGGTTGATCTGAATCATAGAAAGTGACAATGAGAGAAAAAAAAGATGTCCTTCTAAAGTATCGTTTTCAACACAAGGATCATCACTTTCACAAGGAGTTAGATCTTTCTCATCATTTAACCAATCTAAAACCTCTATTCCTTATTCAAAATATTATTCACACAAGTTGACTTATTCCACCATGGTTTCTTCCCTCTTTTGGTTGTTTTATAGGATAGACTCCCAAGAAGATAATTTTTGGGCAATGGAAAAAGAGTTTGGGGCATCTTGAGATTGCCAAGATGGATTGGTTTCATGGGCTATCAATTTCTCTTCTAGATTGAAAATTAGGCTACAAACTTCAAGCACCTCATAGGTAAATCTAACTAATTACCCTCCTCTATAGGTATCCACTCCCTTTTTACTTTTTCTAACCCATTCCTTATGATCTTAATATAACCACTTGGAAATACTTGATCACCACTATATCTAGTATCAAGCTCTATCATGTATTCTTGGTAGCCAGCAAGAGATTTTTTAAAACTAGCAATGGCATGAGTTGGAAGAGAACTAATTATAATAGATGGAGAAAAAGATGGAGATGATTGATTATTGGAGACATTGGACTCATTACAATCTTAGACAAGTACTTGCTAATATTGATGAGGAATAGACAAAGTATGACATATCTCTTTTACTTTATGATCTTCATTTGCAATTAGAGGTATATGAGTATCTTCCTCATGTACACAATAAGTCCCTAAATTAATTTCTTCCATGGATTCATAAGGATCATGCTCATATGTTTTAGTACCATATTCATCAATTAAAAGGTTAGAAACACCTTCAAGAGGAGAGGATGCTTCACCTTTTATGACACCTTCTTCTTTTTCACTAATCACACAATTTTGAGTTGAACTTGACTCCACATATGGTTCAATATGAAACCTTTCCAAGGGATGTTTTATTATGGTCACCTTGGCTCCATACCTTGTTCTTAAAGTTATAAAATTCCAATCAATATAAATATATCCTCCAATTTTAACCGTGAAGTCCCTTGATAAGTAAATATCAAAGTGAGCTGGGAGGTCTACCACCACAATGTCTTACATAATAGGGAAGCTTGGACAATCATGTAGAAAAACATTAAAATATTTAACTAGTCCCATTGTCTTATTTAGAGTTCCATAAAGTTACAATACTCCCTTGATATGTGGTTCATACCTTAACCCAAACTTATCTGCAACCACCTTAGGCATAACTATGGTACTAGCCCCACTATCCATAATGCAATTGTGAACCCATTTGTCTCTTATAATGAGTGTGAGGTAGAAAGGTGGAGGATTTTTATATTTGGTGGAAGGCTCTAAGACATGACTTGGTGTTTTGGTAAGAGCCACACCATGGTACCTTGGAGCTTGAAGGGCTACATTGATATTGGCAAGATGTTTTTGTAGGAGTTCTTTTTGACCAGACATTTACAAGAATTCCCAAAGAGATATACTAATCTTGGTCTTATTTAAAGAGTTAATGATGTTTATATGGGAAGTATTTACCTTTTATTGCATCCTTTGGGGTAGTGAGGAATCTTGTACTTGATGTATTATAGGAATGACAACCTTTCTTGCATTCTAAATTTGATGATGAATGTGACTAGTAGGAGGTTCTACATTGGGATTCACACCTTGTGGAATTAGAAATGAATCATTTGGAATCACATGTGCTTCAGAGCATCTCCCACAACTCTTTTTTATCTCTTGTTTTGGATGCTAATGATGTACTTTTATTCAACACATAGTCATCTTCTTTTTGAAAGTTCATGAGAATAACAACTTGGCTACTACCTTCTCCATGAGTGTTCACTTGTATGAGATGTTCTTCTTATAATGTAAGGTAAGGAGTAGCTCCTTCTTATGCCATAAAATAATGAAAATGTTCTCCACCATCATACACAGATTGGCATTTATATTGTCCCTAATGATCCACATATTATTCTCCTTGAACCAAATTAGTATGGACTGGAACAATAACCCTTTTAGATGGAATAGAATTGGGATTACAGGCATTGGGTTGCTTATTGAAATATTTTTGACTTTATCCTCTTCCTTGATAGTTGTATTTGGGTAGAGGTCTATAGCCTTGTTGGGGATAGTATTGAGGATTGGGTGAAGCACTTGCACAGATTTGGGCTTGATGGAGTAGGGATTTTAATGATCTAATCACTTCATCCTTATCAATAGTATTATCCACCTTCTTGGGAGTGGTTTTAATCTTGAAATTGGCATTAAGAACTTGTGATATACTTGGATTTTCAACTAAACCATGAGACAACAAGGGCATGGAAACTCTAGGGGGTAATATCTTGACTTGTATCAAACTATTCTTGGCTTCAATGGCTATATAATATGCCTTAGGTAAAGTAAATCCTCCCATTTATTTCAAAAATACTTCCACATCAGTGCCAATAACCTTGAGATAGGGGGGAACACAAAGCTTGGAGGAGGCCTCATGATAGGTGGAAAACTATGTCATGTTCATTGAAATCTCTCATTGAAATCTCCCATGGATTCATTAGGATCTTTCTTTATCACATTCAGCTAGTGGAATAATGAAGAGTGATCACTCTTGTTCTCAAACCTACTCACCAATAATTCTCCAAAGTCATCCCAATTCATGATGCAACCACCTTCCAAAGTTCTATACCAATCAAGTGCCTTACCCTTCAAGGACATGACAAATAATCTAATGGCTTTGTTGGCTTGAGTAACATTATGGAAATTGAAAAAGTTTTAAATGTCCCTAATATGCTCATATGGGGTAATAGGACCCTCTCCATTGATCTAGGAATATTTTTGGTAGCATTGGGAGGAATAGGGTCATATGCAGGAAGGTTAATTAGATTTTAGGTGTTGAAGGCTAGGAAATGATGTTACCTATCCATCTCTTATCCTTCCTCTTGGTCTCCTATCTCTTCCACTTATTCTTCCTCCTCTTCAAAACCTTCTTGTTTAAGATCTCTAAAAGTTAGGAAAGGTTTAGGGTGTTGTTCTTCAAGAGGAGTTTCAGGTAGAGGAACTTTATTGAAAACTCTACTAGAAGATGATCTAGTGAGGAAAATGAAGTATAGTGTGGAAAAATTGATCTATAACTAGAGATTATCACCTTTTGGAGTCACCAAATGCTAGATTAAGAACACTTATATAACCTTGGACTTGTCAAGGCCAACATTTACCTTGACATGGAAATAATTAAGACCAGCTATCCCACTAGGCATGCCAAATTTTTTGTCATCAGATTATGTACCTTAGGACTCTCTATGAATATCCTTAAATTTGATGCAACATTGAATTATCTCTCAAGTTTGTTGGAACTTGTAGGAGATATTAATCTCTAGGATTGAAAGGGCTAGCTCCGTAAATTCTTTTCTAATTATTTATCACTTATCTTAATGTTTGTTCATGAAAAGAGTCAAGAGTTTGCATAAAATAGAAACTATGCTAGAGAGGTGATCTACCAAAAATATATCCCATAGACTATCATACTTCTACTAAGCAACGATGCTTTCCAAGACCAATTCCATGCATTGAAAGATCCTAACATAGTGTTTCAATGTGAAGGTAACATGCTTGGGATAATCAACAAAATACTTGACCTAAGGGGTAGATTACACACCATAGATACAATTTCATACTTTAAAGACTGATTAGTACATTCAATACACTATAGATGACTTTTTAAAATTAGAACCCTTGCTTAAACATGAAGGATAAAGGGAGTAAGGATGATATTATCACTTAGCTCAACTATACATCACTCACACACTTAGAAAAAATGTTTACAACTCAAAATTGGACTTGTATTCAACGTTCAAAAGAAAAGTGTAATGTCATTTTAGTAGGGCCTTACCATACAAAAAATGTGGTCCCTTAAAATATCCCAAAATGGCTCAATTTATAAAACTTTAAGGAATAGAGAGAAGAGAAGTTGAAGAGGCACAAGGACATGTGTTACCAACATGAAGATTAGTTACAAATGCATGAGAGAGAGGGATGGGGTAAGCCATATCATGTTAGGAGTTACATTTGTTCAAAACCAGCCATATGAATGGTGAAAAGTGGCATAAGACCTTCAGAATTGACATAGGAAATGGTTTCTATCAAAAATCAAATATGAACATTTGAAACTAAAAATAGAGGAGCTGACACATAACACTATTGAGGGAAATGAAATTTATGACGATAGTTAAAAAATGCTTTTCCTAACTGCTAGCCATCTTTTGAACACTAATGTTTGTTGATTTCATGGAAGCTCTTTGATTTGGTCAACTAATATTAATGACTTGAACTATCAACCTATCCATTCTACTTGCTTTGTCTACACTAGATGCTTGGGATTCAACCATTTTTTACCACCACATTTGCTCTCATGTTCTCACCAAGTCTTTTGACATCAATAACTATTTTCCATAGTTTGAAATTGATGTTTATGGGGCCTTCACCTTCCTTATTCATTCGACACACTTTCTTTAGACTCTTTTTTGGCACTTTTCTCCTTTAAATTTTTTGTCATAGTACTTTTATTGAAAGAATTTATTTGAGGTTTCTCTTGGCAATTCCTATGGGAAATTCTCTTGAACAATCTTTCAAGCCCTTTATTTCCTTTGTATCAGATAAAATGTCTAAAAGAATTGGTATTTGACTTATTTTTGATGTGGACAAGTTTCCAAAATAATTCCTTGGACAATATTTCTAAAAGAATTTATTTAGACTTTCTGTTTGGCCCTTTAGACTTTTGTCTTTTTGCCCTTTAGCCAACTGAAATGGTCCTTTGACAATCTGTAAATGACCCTTTAACACTTGGAAATGTATCTTCATAAATTTGAAGATGATCCCTTCAAATTTTTTTCAAATGACCCTTCCAAAAGGAAAATACGCTTCAAATTTTTTGAAATGTACTTTTCAACTTTTCTATTTGGTTCACTTCTTGAAAGAAAAATAATCCTTCAGACTTTTGAATAGGGAACCTTGCTTGAAAATTCCTTCAAAATTTTTGTAAAGTACCTTTTGGATTTTTTAAAATGTCCCTTTAAAAAAGATGGAGGTGCCATTTGGAAAAGTTGCAAATGACCCCTTCATCTTTTTGAAATGGACCTTAGAAAACACCTGAAAAAGTCCTTCAAAATTTTTGAAATGTCCCTTTTGGAAAAGTTGAGAAGTACCATTTTCCCTAAGTACCCTTTTAGTAAAATTATTTTAGACAAAATGTCTAAAATAATTCCTAACTCTTTGAATAAAAAACCTGAAACAAAACCTCTGAAGGAAATATCACCTAGCCAAAAGACTAAAATAAAGTCTCTGAATGAAATAACACTTGGTATATTTGCTGCAGCTCAATGAGAAATACTCCTTTCAAAGATTTTTTTTTAATATTGTATTGGATAAATTTGAAAGATGCAAACTTGGGAGTTAAATTTGACTAATAGTATCCAAACTGACCAAGGTGGTTTATGAAGTTTCATGTGTGTTAGGATGACAATGACAAAGTGTGATTTAATGTGCTTCAGTGTTCTTGCATTGTTCTTTTGTGTTTGATTTATATAGGTAATTCATGGTTGTTATTGATATTTTGGAGAGATATAGTACATATGCAGGTCTATAAGGAAAAATAAGAAGTTATAAGGCATTCATATATGTCTTGGTGAAGCTCTAATGTGTCACTTGATTATTTGGAACAAAAAACAAGCATCTTCAAACATGAGAGAAGCCAAGCTGTCACTCCACATCATGCAGATATGTATGAACCAAAAAGTTTATGCATTTATTTTAGGCACTCAAAAATTAAACTTTAATAAATTTTTTTCATGGTGATATTATATATATTTCCAATAAGGTACCCTAAATATTTGGAGTCCTGAAGTGTTTTCTATCTCAAGATATAAATCTTCAAAGTTACTCTAGCAGCTTATGATGGGCTAGAGA
This sequence comes from Torreya grandis, assembly GCA_037957365.1. Classification (NCBI taxonomy): domain Eukaryota; kingdom Viridiplantae; phylum Streptophyta; class Pinopsida; order Cupressales; family Taxaceae; genus Torreya; species Torreya grandis. The sequence goes on along the minus strand of JARHVA010004269.1, from coordinate 1,068,335 downwards.
CCATCAAGTTTAACTACATTAAAGTCTAAAGTTAACTAGTCAATAGATATAAATATGCATATTAAATCATATATCTTAATCCAATAATGCACATAACAGTCAATATGTCAAAGATTAATGTGCTAGTGACAAGTGTCACATTCATAGAGCTTAGATAAAAGATCAATGGCTCATATATGATCGTGTTATTAGAGGTACAATTATTGAGAGGGGGGTGACTTAGTGAGCCCAAATATTTGAATTTTAATTATATTACTTTTAAATATTAACTAATCAACATATATCAACTTGATCAAGAAACATTAACAAGAGATCTCATACATTCAATGCATACATAAGATCAAATACATAACACATAGTTCCTATGGGAAACCCTCATAGGGAATAAAATCCACTCTTAAGCTTTCAACACAAATAGACTAATGTATTATAATAATTTACAAACATGAGATTGATCAACTCCTTCAAACCAACAAACCCTGATCATGCCCTCTTGACTAAAGGTATTTAGTGAAACACATGTTTACAAGGAGCAACTACCCCTAAGGAAGACCAAGTCCTTTAGACCCTCCTTTAAACACCTACACATTAGAAATGGTGTCTTCAACACCTGATGATGGAACTATATTTATCTAACCCAAGCATAAAATCTCTCTCTATCTCAAATAGGCCTCTCACATAGGCATGCCACAATCTCTTTCCTTCTTAACTCAAACTATCCTCATATGCACACTTGGACTTATTTAGATATCCTAAAATTGTAAGATCATTTTTCAAACATTAGGAACATGACATATTAGTCATACACACAATAAACTAACTATTCTACTCATTAAATCGACCAACAAGCACACTACCTATCCTTTTATTCACAACTCTCACATCCACCTTGCACACTTCTCTCTTACAAATCTTCCACACAAAATCTCTTGTTTTCAAGTATAGAAACCAACAATTTTGGTTTCAATATATATATATAGAGCATCCATGAATTTACAAGATGATAATATTTCCTTGTCATCTATAATACATGTATTTACCCTTAAGGCATCTCACATGGGTCACACTTAAGCACAATCCACTTTCAAATAGGCCTAAGTCACTTTTAGGTCCTATAGAGACCCATTCACCTTTCTGATACATATCCAAGAAAATTAAGAACACATGACCATTTTAAAACACATGAGTCCACTCATTATTTCCCCTTCTTCACAAAAACACTCTTCTTCTAAAGTCCAATTAGCTCAAACACTTCTTTGTACACATAATTATTATGAATTAAAACATAGTCAACTTTAAAACATTTATTCATACTACATATGATTGGTCAAACCTTCAAAATGCATGTAGAGCATCCTAATGGAATATGCAACACTCCCCAATATTCAATTCACCAAGATATATCAAAACAATATCAAAACAAGCTCGAATAATCTTCTTGGGTCCCTTACAAAACATATATAAAAATACATTCAACTTTGGAGATCAATTTTTTTCTTGTACATACTTCCATATCTTTAAATTAGGTTCATTAGATACTGCATGGAGTCCTCTTCATCTTTAATTTTTATAGCATGAGCATATTCATCCTAGATCAAAATTTATATCCAAAATACATAGTCTAGTTTATCCCTTTGTTAAAAATCAAATATTTAAATGTCAACAGTCATAGTTAAAATTCAAACACAAAGCTCACATCTCATATCCTTGTTGCTTAGATCAAATACACTCCATCGATCTTGTTCAATATTTAACACATAGGCACTAATTCTCAAATGTTTAACCTCTATCACTTTGACCTTATCTTGTGAACCCTTGAAAATTTGACTCAATGTGCTCTGTTGATCTCTATGGATCAGCCAGGTCTTTATCATGCAACACACACCATTCTATCAATCTATATGAACACCTGCTCACCATTAGATCCTTATCCTATACCTTTTTTCATTTCTTAAACCTTATGCCCTTTTCCTAATTTCACTACTTTCTTAACTTCTTGGAGTAACATGCACCATCGATCTTGCTTGAAATTTAACTTGTGCAGAAATGACTTAGTATGGGAACCTTTGAACTATTCTTGGAAGGCCAACTTTGCACAGTCATAAATTTTTCCTCGCTCACTCGCATGTTCTCAAATTTGGACCATATGATCTAATCACATAGGAGAATCCAACCATGTGACAAACTACTCCCAAAACTTTTACATGTATAAGATATAACACCATTAAAATTCATTCTCAAAATATTCTATCATAGAGCCAACCATGCTTAGAATTTATTTGGGAGACCAACTTTGCTCGTACATAACTTTTGACATGCTTTAGTTCATGATCTAAATTTTAGTGAAAATTAACTATGATCAAAGATTAAAAAAACCCATATGATCAATTTCTCTTGACACCTTCACACCTATAAGATATAACACCATAAAAATTCTGACTCGGATCTTCTTGCCTCATTACAACATTGGCTAAGTATGGGAAAACATAGTCAAATTGCTTGGGAGCCCAACTTTGCACATGCATATATTTTGATGCACTTTGTTTCATGATCTAAAATTCAGCACATAAAAACCAAGCACAAAAATGAACAAACCCATATGGTCATTTTTTCTAGACACCTTCATACGTGCAAATGCTAATATAATCAACATGCTTTCTTAGCTCTTTCTGGCCATATGCAAATTTGATAAAGTACGGGAAAACAATGAATTCTAACTAAGAAGCTAACTTTTCACCCTTATATATTTGATTGCAATTCAATACATGACTTAAGATCTAACACATATTAATTAGGGACTAAGTTGATCACAAACATATGACCAACTCCCCTTGACTCATTCCCATGTGGCAATGGTGATGTCATCAAACTACCTACTTAGATTTTCTACCATTGGACCCAAACTATCTAGATAAAAAATATGGACTACCAGATGAATTAAACTTATGAACACAAGCTCTCAAGCATACATAAAATCTTAGGGACCTCTTTCACATGCTATAATAACCATACTCATCCTTAAACATATCTAATCATGCCAAAATTAAAGATCAACCAAACCTCATTTAAGAACACTAGGATAAACACATTGCACACTTTGTCATTGTTACTTAGGATATCAAAGAAATTCATCCACTCATAAGGACACTTACATGAAATCACCATGGCATCACTAAAAACTCTCTAATAATCTCCCCTTTGTCATTGAGGTCAACAAACATCATATATAGAAATATACAACTCACCTTCTCTTTCTTCAAGCACTCCCACAATAGCAAATTTCTCCCCCTTTGACATAATGACAAAGTGGGAAACAACTAATATTGAGGACTTGAAAAGACCATAAATAGTAAATTACCATATTATAAAGATGATACAAACTCCCCTTTACCTTGAGCTTATTTCTTCTTGTCTTGAGAAATTTTTCTTGATCCATGTCAACACTCTCTTTAACCAAGCACTGCAACCAATGAAAAAAGAACACACAAAATATTGAAATCTTATGGAACTTACCAAGAGACATATAAAGGGACTCTACCTAATATTTTTGATTAATTTCACCATTTGAGCATCTTCAGATCTCCATACACCATGAGGAACCAACAAATAGGCTTACTAGCCTTCTCTCTCAAGCTATCATAAGGACCATCAACATAACTTAATGTCACTCACCAAATAAGAAAAATTATCTCAATTAAATTGATAAATATTCATGAAATAAACATACCTTGCACTTTTGGATTAACTAAGAAAAGATAACTCTTCTTCACACTACGCTTGTCTTAGACTCCTTGTAGCCCTACCTAGAACTTGTGGAGCCCACACTTTTCAGTAGATAAATTTTCAAGACTTGAAACTTAATATCTAGAGCACTCTCATATGCCTCCTCAAGGACAATAATTTGAAACAACAATATCATCCTTTTCAACATACTTCCTTCACAAACCTAATACTTAATTAGGCCTCTAGCTTGACAAAAAATTGAATAAATTGAGAACCACAAACCTTAAAATCTTTGTGAATATTGATTTGACAACCCATTTGGACCATTAAATATATTAAAAATCATTATACCTCAACTCATAATGTAGACCACTTTTCTAGCAAAGCCCAAAACCCTAGAATCTTAAAATAAATAAAGTCAACACAACACCTTCCAGTCAACGCCCACCTATGAAACTTCTTGTAAACCTAGAGGAAACCATTACACACTTATGGACCAAGATTTTTACTTACACACCATTAGGAACCTTAACTTACTATAACCCATTTTAAGACTTGCAAGCTTTTAAGCACAAATAAGGAAACCCGAGAGATACCAAAAATATCCAAATAGACTTCAACATACCTTCAGATCAAAAAACCACCTAGAACATGTTGGAAAAAGGTCACTAGACCTTTATTTACAAAAATATCATCTTAAAAAATCACAAATGCTCCTTTTCCATTTGAGAACCGTCTTTCTAACCCTACAAACTACTTCCATAAACAATTATAAACATCATGACATTACCTTAGCATATTTTCCATCTGGACATACCTATTCTAACTGATAATACTTAACTATAGTCTTCTAGAAACATCTCAATAACACCAAAATAATACTTGTTTCTCTATTGAAATAAGTATCTTAAGAACCATACATAGAGACATATTTTTAAACACAATGCTCTAAAACAAAGTGAATCTAGGAGTGGTCCACATCTCCTCAGTAACCACTGGAATCCTCTTATAACTATTAGACTTCTTGATCTTCTTCTTATTTTTAGTCTAAAATATGATAACTGGTTCTTCCATATCACTTTCAAAGATAGAATTGACAATACATAGAGCAACTATATAATCTTGACATACTTTTTCATTTGAAGCATCAACCTTATAGCTTGGAATCTCATCACTAGGTATAAACAATTAATGTTTTAGATTATGGTAAAAATAGGTTTTGATGGGACCCCGAAACCCAATACAAGGGGAAAGATAACCCTTAAAATCACAGCCAGGTTAACAATAGAACCTGCAAACAAAAAGAGCCAAAACCAGGTTTCACAGGGACCTAAAACCAACAAATAAAACCATAAAAACTAGCAGTCAGAACACTGATCAAAAAGTTGACCAGCAAACTGAAACCAAAAACCAGTCAGCGAAAGGGGTTAGATTATTTTTTTTAATACTTGACCGAAGATTCATATCAAGGGGAGGAACCAAAGGCTTTGACTTCTTTCTTCTTACAGTTGTCCAACCATCCTCCACCTTAGCTACCTCAGCATTGCATGCCTCTGAAGACATAGATCTTTGGCTCCCAAAAGGCATAAAATCCTTGTGAGAGTTAAACATTAACTGACTCTTAGAGAGATCCTTCAGAACAGGGGAAGATACCACCACCTCCTCCTCTGGCTCAACTGTTTCACTACCCACAGACACTATAGGGGCTTCATTAGAATGATTCACCAATGAGTCTTCTTCATCTTTCGAATCGGATTGCAAACTTTCTTCATTCTCAGTCTCGGATTCAAAAGAAGCATCCAAAGGTTGATTGTCAACTTTGTGTATAGAAGAGACCTTAGTCCACCAGGAAGGTGAACGTCTGGGATGAGATTTCCCAACACCACAACGATCATCTATATGTCCTATTTGGTTGCATTTCCTACACCGAAAAGGGATCCCCTCATAATCTAAAATTTGAGTCCAATTACCCTTTGGGGATTCAATACAGATCGCCTCAGGAAGGCCCTTAGAGACATCCAGATCTACCATAAATCGTGCATAGGTTGAATGAGACAGTGGACAATCTTCCTCATATAAAAAATCCCCTAAAACATTCCCTATGGTTTTAAAAACCGCCTCATGCCAAAGGTGTAATGGAAGATAAGGGAGTTGCACCCATATAGGGATCTTATTAAAGGATTCTGAAAGAGGATTAAAATCTTTATGCCAAGGTTTGGCCATAAGAGGAAATCTGCCCTGCCAAGAAAATTTATTGTGACACAAAATAGATTTTTTATCCTCAGGGTTTTTAAAAACAATTATAAAAAAACCCCTGGCACAAAGATGAATCTAAGCATCTTCGATATGCAGCCAGTTCTTTTTAATCCAACCCTCTAGATCTACAAGGGAAGGCTAGAAACCATGAAAAGGAAGAATGGCAGCACGAGAAGACAACAGTTCTACTGTTTGGCCAATACTTTCCACTAAATCAAGGTTTAGAGAAACCCACATAGTTTTTAAGGCACTTACAGGCGTGAAGCGTCTTTGTCCAGAAGTTGTATGAGGCAAAGCAGTATGTAAATCAGCTTCAAAGGCTGCCACATCCACATAGGATCTCCCCCCAGGTTCATACCTTGAACCAGAAGCGTTGGCCTGATGCAGGGCTGAAGAATCTCCAGAACCCGCAGAAGACAAAACCTCACCTGTTGCGGCGACCCTAGCCACACCTATCACCGGAATCCCTTCGGCCAATTTCAAATTCATTGGGAGCGGGAGTGGAAGCTCACTAATCAAAATTAACTACAAAAAAATGATAATGTTATTTGCATGATGCTTGCTAAAAAATAACAAGATGTTCACTTGTATTCATACTTACCTCATAACTATCCTCAACTAGTACTTTGGTCTTCTCTTTGAGCTTGGTCTCTTCATTCTCAACATGAGAAGTCAATGAGATCTCTTGGCACTCTTCAACTTTTTAAACTTTTTACACCATAGAAAACATATTAATTGGACCTATAGACTCATCATAATTCCTACTTATCACCTTTGGTCTCCCTGAGTTCACTTGCCTTTTGTCTTGCACTCTAGGAACCTGATAAAACCTATTCTATCTTGTAGGTCTTTACTTGTAGAATCTAATAATGTGACCTTTCTATTCACAGTTGTAGCAAACCATACTTCTTGATGGAAACTTATCTTACCTTAAATGGACAATGTTTTGCAAAATGTATTATATCATAAAAATTGAAGCACTTAACCTTGCTCACACCTTTTGACTGATGACCCCCATCATAGTTCTATACAAATTCATTCTTAATAGGTATTTTAAATTATTTAGATCTATGCCCAAATTGATTACAAGTATAGAAAGAACCATTGAAATTTTCATGCCTTATAGAATTTGGTTGTCTAATATATTTTGTATTAATTACTCTAGAACCTTCATTCCTTGTCTGATGATTTATCTTCAAAGGATGATTGTCCTTGTTCACATTAGTTTTCATCTTGTCTTGAGTTGTAGTCTCTAGTTATTCTTTGTATCCAAGACCAGTCTTATCACTTTCATGATTTTAATCATTAATAATGTTGTCTAGATCACTTGATCTCTTTTTAAATCTCACAAATGACATAAACTTACTAGATACCTTTCTTAACTCAAGTTTTAATGACTCATTTTCAACCACATACCTTCCACATTCATCTTCTTTAGATTTTAGGCTTGTAGATAGAATTTCCAATTAATAACTAAGATGTTTGACCATATATTCATGCTCCTTGTCATATTTATCCATTTTTTCCTCAAACACACTAAATTAATCCTCAAATTCCTTGAGTTTAGATTTCATCTTCTTATTGATCTTTTTTTTCAATTGTCAGTTCTTCATGAGAATTAGTCAATATATTATCATAGTCCACCTCATCTTCATCATCATCTAAATCACTTCAAGTAGACTCTTTTTGATATGAGTAAATTCATTCTTTAGCCATAAAAGGGATATATCTTCAATAGAACCATCATCTTCATGATCATAATCTGAGTCATTGTCTTCACTCGCATCTGATGAGTTAAAATCTTTTTTGGTGTGGAGACTCTTTTTGTCCTTGAAGTACTTCTTATTATCAAATAGTTTGAATCCATTTTTGCTTTTATCAGACTTCAATGTTCTCTTTCCATCATCATGACCATGATCATGTTATTCATCATCATCCTTATCATATTTATAAGGGCACTTATTATCAAAATGTCCTATCTCACCATAATTGAAGCATTTGAGGGGTAACTTACCTTTATACTTCCTTGAACTTATTCTCAATTTCCTTGAAATCAAGGCAATTAGTTCATCCTAATCTATATTAGGTATGTCATCCTCCTTGAGTTTATTACCTTGGAAATTCTTGTTTATCTCTATTTTAGTCTTGAAATTTGCTTACTTATTTGGTACTATATCATCATTCTTCCTCATATCATAGGTAGTAAGGGTGCCATGCAATTGATCCATCTTCAATTGAGTAAGGTCATGAATCTCTTCTATAGTAGATACTTTTGGATCAAAATTGGGGGATAGAGACCTCAATACCTTTTAAACAATAATAACTTATTCAAGGTTCTCTCTAAGATCTATGATCATGTTCATAATCTCATAAACTCTCTATAGAAAGGATGCCACAATATCATCTTTATTCATCTTGAGACTTTCAAATTGCCTTCTGTGAGTTTGTAACTTAGAAATCTTGACCTTTGAATCTCCTTCATAAATGATCTACATTTTTTCTAATATTTCTTATCATTTGTAATGGATTACCTTGGTAAAATTAGTTTTTATAAGGCCATAAGTGATGGCATTCATTGCCTTATAATTTTTCTCAAACAACTTCTTATCTACAACACTATATGGAAGAATAATAATAACAACATAACCATCCACAATAAATTTCCATACATCAAACCCTAGGGACATAATGTATGTCCTCATCCTAGTATTCCAAAATTGATAATTGGATCTATTGAACATCAGTGCTTGCTTAGTAGAGAAACATCCTTGATGACTACCCATATTGTACCTTGGATAACCTTCAAACTGTTAAGCCTTTCTAAAGGTCCTACTCTGATACCAATTGTTAGAGGCATAATAGCTAAGAGGGGGGGGGGTGAATTAGTGAGCCCAGATATTTCAATTTCAATTTTAGTCCTTTACAATATTAACCAATATTCATATATCAACTTGATCAAGAGTCATTAACAAGATAGCTCATACATTCAATGCATACATAAGATCAAACATATAACACATAGTTCCTATGGGAAACCCTCATGGGGAATAAAACCCACTCTCAATCCTATAACAAAAATGGACTATTGTCCTATAAGAAATTATAAACAAGAGACTAATCAACTTATTTAGACCAGTAAACCTTGAACATGTCCTCCTGATTAAATGCATTTATTGAAACACCTATTTCACAAGGAGAAATTACCCCTAAGGAAGACCAAATCCTTTAGACCCTCATTTGAACACCTCCACCTTAGAAATGGTGTATTCAACACTTGATTATGGATCTATATTTATATAACCCATATATAAACTCAATTTTTATCTCAAATAGGCCTCTCACATAGGCATGTCACAATATCTTTCTTTATTAACTCAAATTTTCCTCATATGCACACTCAGACTTCTTCATATATCCTCAAATTGTAAGAACACTAAACAAGCATTAAGAACATGACCTATAGGTCATACACATAGTCAAAAAAATATTATTATCATTAACTCAATCAATAAGCACACTACCTATCCTTCACTTCACAACTCTCACATCCACCTTTCACACTTCTCTCTCATAAATCTTCCACATAAAGTCTCTCGCTTCCAAGCCTAGAACCTAACAGATTTGGTTTCACTATATATAGATCATCCATGAATTAACAAGACAAAAATATTTAATTTTTGGATATAATACATGTCTTCCCCCTTAAGGCATCTCAAATGGGTCACACTTAAGCACAATCCACTTTCAAATAGGCCTAAGTCACTTTTAGGTCCTATAGAGACCCATTCACCTTTTTGATACATATATGATAAAATTAAGAACACAAGACCATTTTAAAATACATGGGTCCACTCCTTATGTCCCCTTATAAATTCTCAAATGACCATAGTCATAAAAACACTCTTCTTTTAAAGTCTAATTAGCTCAAACACTTCTATGTACACACAGTCATTATGAATGAAAAACACATTTGAATTCAAAAACTTTGTTCATACTACAAATGATTGGTCAAACCTTAAAAATGCACTTAGAGAATCCTCTCAGAGTCTAAAACACTCCCCAATAGATAATTAACTAATATATATTGAAACAATATCAAAACAATCTCAAACAATTTTCTCATGTCCCTTACAAAACATATACAAAAACATAGTCAACTTTGGAGCTCAAAATATTTGTTTGTACATAATTTCATATCTTAAAATAAATTTCATTATATGTTCCATGTATTCCTCTTCATATCTTAAAATAAATTTCATTATATGTGCCATGTATTCCTCTTCATATCTTATTTTTACATCATGAGAAAATTCATCTTAGATCAAAATTTATAGCCAAATTACATAGACTAGTTTTTCTCTTTGTTAAAAATCAAATATTTAAATGTTAACGGTCATAGTTAAACTTCAAACACAAAGCTTGCATCTTGTGTTCTTGATACTCATATCAAATACACTCCATTGATCTTGTTTGATCTCTAACATATAGGCACCAATTCTCAAACATTAAACCTCTGTCACTTTGACCTTATCTTATGCACCCTTGAAACTTTGACTCAATATGCTCCATCAATATATATATATATATATATATATATATATATATATATATATATATATATATATATATATATATATATATCAGCTAGGTATTTATATAGATTGATTGAATAATGCACACTATATATATATATATATCAGCTAGGACCTAATGACAAGTAGGTGTTTATATAGATTGATTGAATAATGCACACTACATGATAAATACCTAGCTGATATATATATATATATATATATATATATATATATATATATATATATATATATATATATATATATATATATATATATATATATATATATATATATATATATATATATCAGCTAGGTATTTATCATGTAGTGTGCATTATTCAATCAATCTATATAAACACCTACTTGTCATTAGGTCCTTATCCTATACATTTGTAGTCATTAAACCTTATGCACCTATACTCATCTCACTAATTCTTGACTTCTTGGAGTAATGCGCACCACCAATCTTTCTCAAACTTTAACTTGTGAAAAAATTATTAAATATGGTAACATTTGAAATACACCTATAAGGCTAAATTTGCATAGTCATAAGTTTTACCTCACTCTCATGTTTTCAAATTTGGACCATATGATCTCCTCATATAGGATAGTCCAATAATGTAATAAAATACTCTTGAAAACTTTGCACATGAAAGATATAATACCATTAAAATATCTTCTCAAAATATTCTATCACAAATCTAATGATGATTATAATTTTTTGGGAGACCAACTTTGCTCTTGCATAACTTTTGTCGCACTTCATTGCATGATCTCAAATTTAGCATAAATTAACTATGCTTAAAAATAAACAAACCCATATCATTAGTTTCTCTTGAAACCTTCACATATAAAATATATAACACCATAAAAATTATCATGTAGATCTTCTTACCTCATTGTAAAATTGGCTATGGGAAAACATAGTCAAACTTCCTAGGACCCCAACTTTTCACATGCATATCTTTTGACATGTTTTATCTTATGATATTAAATTTAGTGCATAAAAACTAGGAAAAAAAATGAAAAAACCCATATGGTCATTTTTTATAGACACCTCCACACATGTGAATGATGACATCATTAACATGTTTACTCCGCTCTTTTTGACCATATGCAAATTTGTCTAAGTATGGGAAAACAATGAATTCTAACTAAGAAGATAACTTTGCAACCTCATATATTTAACCATGATTCGATCATGACTTTAAATTTAGTTAATATTAACTAGGGAATAATTTTATCACAACCATATGACCAAATCCCCTTGACTCATTCCCACATGGTAATGGTGATGTCATCAAACTGCCTACTCAGATTTTCTACCACTAGACCCAAACTATCTAGATGAAAACTACAGAATAACAGATAAATTCCACTTATGAAAATAAGATATAAAAGCATATATAATATTTTAGGGACCTATTTCATATTATATAATCACCATACTCATCCCTAAACATCTCTAATCATGCCAAAACTGAAGATCAACCAAGCCTCCTTTAAGCACACTAGGACAAACACATTGCACACTTTGTCATTGTTACTTAGGATATCAAAGAACTTCATACACTCACAAAGAAACCTACATGACATAACCATGAAATAAATAACAAATCTCCAATATGTAAAATTAGAATATTGATGGTGCAGGTTGAGTCAAAAAGTTAATATGCATAGAAGGCATGTAGAGCTAACAAGTGGAAAAATCATGGGAGCTCTAATCTAAGATCAATGATGAAAATTACAAGATAAATACAAAGCTAATAAATATATATCAATGGATCATGTTTTTTAATATTTTCCAAGGTACATGAGATGATTTCAACATGTTTGGTGTTTAACATATGCTCAGTGACCATTGGAATTTAAATATTTGATTTTGCGAAGGAAAACTAGTCTACAGGTTTTGAGCTATAAATTTTGATATATGAAAAATTTTATCATAGTATAAAAATATTTTTTTTAGGACTATAAGGTACATATAGTTAATTCAATTATAAATTTTTAGTGTTTATATATAATAAATTTATGGAGATTCAAATTTGACTATGTATTTTATCATGTTCTGCAATTGACCCAAGAAGGATAATTGAGTTGTTCTTGATATTATTTTGACATTTAAAAATTATTTAACTATTAGAGAGTGTTGTATACTTAATTATAATAATATGTGTATATTTTAGAGGTTTTAATAATCCATATTTAGTATTAACAAAGGTTTGGAAGCTAACCATATGTTCATTCATGGTGATTAAATATATAGAATAATGTTTGAGCAATTTTTTCTTTAACAAAAGGATGTTTTGGTAGGAAAAATAACATGAAGATGTCATAAGGGGTATATTAATTTGACCCATATAGTTTATTTTTATTGTATTTTCTTAATTTTCTTGATGGATTGATAAATGGGCGAATAGGTCTTTATGAGACCTATAAGGGCTATTAAGGCCTAATTGAAAGGCATAACTACTTAACTGTGACCCATAGATGCTATGTCTAACCTAAAAGGATGTATTTAAGTTATGTATTATCATGATATATGCATTAATTGTAAAGTCATGCCTTATTTTTGACCAAGAATCTAATATTCATGAAGACTCTAAATAGTGGAGACCAAGGCAATGGTTTCTAGACTTGTATGTGGATGTGGAGAGAGTAAATGTGATATTGATCAAAGGAACCTTTGAAAAGGAAGGTAAAATTTAGTGAGGAATATTATCAAGTAAATAGGATCAATAATTTATATCTACTCAAGTTTATAAACGTGAACATATAGGTCATTGGACCTAATAAGCTTAGAAGAGGTAGGATTGAAATAGTAAGCCGTAGAGGTTGTTTAAGTGTGCTTAATGAAAGGATTGACGAGCTGAGTAGGTTGAGGAGTGTATGAATGAAATATAGATCATGTTTATGATTTTATTATAGAGTGGTTTTATGTTTTTTGATTGTGTATGTGCTTATAAGTTAAGAGTGATCCAAATGGGTGTTTTGGATGCATTACTTGTGTGTGAAAGTTTGTGAGAAGTGTAAAAGGGAAAGAGTGCAAGTAAGAGAAGCTAATAATTAGGTGTAAAAGACATAAAATAAAAGTTAGAGATCAAATCAAGGTATTTAAGTGGTACTTTGTTGCCTATGGGGTTGTATCCTCCTTGATAGTTGAATCTGGCTAAAGGTCAAGTGGGTGCTTGGCTAAATTAAGGGTTGGGTACTCCTTGATCAGTTGATGTTAGTATAAATGTTGGATCTTGTTTTATAGGATTGTATTCCATATTGTAGGGTTAAGTGGGTTTTATCCCCTAAGAGCGTTTCCCACATATATGATGAATATTATTATGTATGTTTTGGATGTATGTGATTTCATGTTTATACTACTTAATCAAGTTGTTGTATGCTAAATGTTTAAGAGTTGGAAATTGAATTGGATTATCTAGCTTCACTTATTCACCCCCATCTCAGTGATCATACCTTTAATAAAATGGGGGATAATAAACATAAGAGTAAACATGCAAATAATAAATATAATAAATTCAATGTAGAGTTAATCCTAATTCATAGAGAGAGAAATACATTCACAAGCCATTACTTATGCTACTTATATTTACCAAAATAGAGGAATAAGAGTTAGTAATAGTTATCTTGAAGATGAACCCATTGAGGATCAATCTCTCCCTTAGATAATGGTGTTTTAAAAAAGGTTTTTGTGGTTCATAATGATCAAAAAGATAGGTCAGATATAAACTATAAGACTTATCTTATGCATCCAAGACATTTAGATAAGACAATATTATTCTCTCCAAGTGTAAACCCTAAGTAATTACTCTTTAAGTAGAATGCTGGATGAGCATTTTATAATGAAGTGAAAATGAATGATTATCTCTATCTCTCTCTCATAAATGGGTTGAAGGATGTGTTTATATATCTGGATCTAACCCTAAACCCTTTTGAATTTTTAGTCAACCTAGTTATTTAGAAAATAAAGCAAGAATGTCCCTGACTAAGTTGGCTAGACAGACTTAGTCCCATAACATAATCAATTCAAAAAATAGGGTTAGCCCATTCAATTATGTTTGAAGAATAGAAAAAATAGGTTTTGTCTTAGGTATGGGCTATTTGAGGTAGTGAATTACTTAGAGGAGAGTTTAAAGGAGGTGTAAAAACATAAAGAAAAATATAAGGACTTTTGTTGGTTTTAAGTGGTGGTATAGGCAAAAATAATCATGCAAAGCACGAATGGTACTCCCACCCCTTTCTTAATACACAATTTAAGGTGTCCACTCAAAGATATTGAGACTCGATGGGTTCCTACAAGATAGCAAGCATCAATAATTGATAAATTTTAAACATGGGGTGGTGCTTTGGGAAAAGATCATAGCAACACATAATGTCAAGCTAAGTAAATTGTAGTATTTTAAATCATAAAAGAATTGAAAGTAAATGGCTGAAATAATAAAATAATGTATGTGTACCTTGATTTACTTTTATCATTGAATATTTGTCTACTTTTTTTTTAGTTTGGATTATGGAGAGCCTAAAGACTACTTTGGACAAACCCTAAGGATACTAAACTTAAATAGAAAAACAAAAAAATGCAAAAGGCCAAGATAACTAAAAGTGTATGCATAATTCACTTGAAAATTTTGTAAGCTATGATGATAAATGATAAGTTACGACCAAATGACAAAGCTAAAATTGAGATTAAATTGGGTAACTAACACCAAGGCTACTAAATAATCAAAAAACTCAAACAAATGTACCTTAAGTAAGAAAGGTTACAGACCAAATGAAACTAAGGATACATGAAAAATGAAAATATAACATCAATGTGAAAGTAGTAACAATCCTTACTTAAACAAAGATGGGCAAGAAATGTTAAAATAATATTGATGAGTGAGAAGTAACAATCCTTACTTAAACAAACATGGGAAAGAAATGGTAAAATAATATTGATTTGTGAGAAGTAACAATCCTTACTCAATCATCAATTGAAAAGGTACATGTAATGGAAAAAAACATCAGTGAATGAGAAAAAAAAATCCAAACTCACTCAATAATGAAAAAAGTATGAAAATATAGAAACATATGTAGTTGAAAAAAATGTGATAATAATGAAAAATTTTCAAATCAAACTAATGTAATTCTATAAATTAAATCAATGGTGTAAATAAAATAATATAAAGTCACTCAATAATAATATTTTATTCTAAAGATAGATAAAACCAAAATAACATAGTGAAGTATATTTTAAGATGTGAAGAAGAGGGAATATAGAAGTGGGGAAACAAATTTATAATCAAAGTTGTCTATCAAGGGGGGAATGAAATGGGTGGTGTGGTAAATGAAGTAAAAATAAAGGTAGAGAGATTCTTTATCTAAGTCAAGACACTAAAATTAATTTTTCAAAACAAGAGGACTTTTAACGTTAAGGAATCTAAATAGCTCTAACCACATAAATATTTGTTTATCAAATTAAGTATGAATATCATCCAATGAAAGATATATGCATGAAAATTAAAATGGACCTACCTTCCCATAACATGTTCTCCATTTATCAAGACCCTTTACATATTCATTGGTCTACTGCAAATATTGGGTACTTATGTGGGGAAGTATGTAGCATTATAGATGATTTTGAATTATCCTATCCCATTCTACTGGCCTTATGTACCCCAATTGACCTTGGCTTTATTATGAGGTCAACTATGGAGTTTGAGCTTCAATTGGGGATAGGATATGTCCTATAAATAATGTCTTTTAGTGTGATGTTAACTTTTAGATTTTATATTTCCTTTTAATCATGCCTTTTATAAATGATTTAGATTTTAACCTTTGATGGTTTTTTCTATTCTTCCTCCGAATGGATTCAAAGAACCAAACATGAGTGTTTAAAATGACTATCATTTAATTTTTTTTGAATTGGTAGATAATAAATAGGACTTATAGAGCCTGGTGTCTAAGAGTATCATTTACTCATGTGAAATAAAAGTGTTATCTTGATTTTGACCTTATTTTATCTAACATGAAATGAAAGGAATGGAAATCAAGGGTAAACAAACATGAAATGATTTAAATTACCTAAAATAGTAAAAAATTGTGAAAATGGATACAATGATAGGTAAGTATTACTCCTTATCATAAGAATGTATGTAAGTGTAGGGAAACATGCTAATATATTTTGTTGTGTAAGTTTTATGTATAAAAGAAATAAAAATTGAGGCTAAGAATATAGAATCATAGACTTTTAACCATTTATTAAAATTCTAAAAATAAAACTTAATGTGTAAAAATAGTTTTGAAAGGATATATAGATTTTATGAGGAGAGCCTGGTCTTATCCATGGTATTACATTGCAACTCATAAGAGAAAAACCTAAGTGGGTACAAAATGTTAAAAAATAGTATTTGTGAGGAATGGTTGGTCCTATCCATGGTCTTACAATGCAACTCATAAAATAATGAAAAATGTTTGTAAAATGACAAACTTGAGATCAAAAAAGAAAAAACATGAAACATTGATGCATGAAATAAAAAGGAATTCATGAGGAAAACAAATTAAATGGAAACCAAAGGACTGAAGGAGGGAAATAATATTTGTGGATAAAATAAAGAGAGATCATTAGAAAATTCCTACAAGAAGTGTTATTAGGACAATATATAGAATGATGAAAAAGAAGAAAAATATTTGAGCAAAATATTTCTTCAAAAATTGTGCATTGGTGGATTCTTTAAAAACATGGCCTTCATTAGTTTGTAGATGATATGTTCTAGGACCAAGAATGTCTTTTACTAAGGGACCCACTATTTTTGGGCATATTTTCCTTCTTTGCCATGTGTGTAGTCTAATTTGAGGAATAAGTCACTGACATTAAATGTGTAGACTTTGACCTTTTTATTATGTTGTTTGGTAATGTGAGCATTTTATTAATGATTAAGTTGTAAAGTAGCTAAGCGATGTTCATCAATAATATCTAAATCATGAAGGTGAGCTTCACACAATTTTTCATTGGGAATGATACCATGAAGAAATATATGTAAATATGGAAGTTTGAATTCTAATGGTGAGTTTGATTTGGAACCATATACTAGTGAAAATGGTGTTTCCCTAGTGGAAATAAATATACTAGTATGGTAGGCACAAAGTCTAGGATATAAATGAAGGTGCCAATTAGTATGAGTTTTTTGAATGGTCTTTTATAAGATTTCATTTATAATTTTATTAGTGGCCTATGCTTGAAAATTACATTGTGGATGGTAAGATGTGGAAAATCTATAAGAAATTTTAAATTTAGCACAAAACTATTTCATGTCCTTAGTTTTTAAATTTCAACCATTATAAGAGATGATAATATTGAGAAATCTAAAGTAACAAATCATTTGGTTAAGGGTAAGTTTAGAAATAGTAGTTCTTGTGACATTAACAAGAGGCATGTTTTCTACCCATTTGGTAAAATATTTAGTAGCAATAATCATAAAGACATGGCTACTAAATATTTGGTAAGTGCATATGTCTTGAATGAAGTGAGGAATAGTCATGTTGATGATTGTAGTTATTTTGATTGGATCAACATCAATACCTCAAAGAGAGACTAAGAACCCTAAAATTTTACCAAGTATAACTCTAAATACACATTTGTATGGGTTAAGTCTAAATTTATATTTGATGACGTGATAAAAAATGATATCTAGATTAGTGAGGTGTGTTTTATAACTTTTACATTTGGAAATGAGATCATTAACATAGGTTTTCACTATATTGTATATAAGATCATGGAAAAAGTGAGTCATTACATGTTGATATGTGGCTATGACATTTTTAAGTTCAAAGGTAATTTTAATGTAATAATAAGTGACCCATTATGTAGAAAATGTTTTTTTGTGTTGGTCTTTAGGGGCTATATGGATTAATTATAGCCTAAAAAACTACCCATAAGTGACATCATTTAATATTCAATTGTTGAATCTACTATGACATCTATTGAAGGTAAGGGGAAGTTATCTTTTATATATGTGAGGTTAAGATTATGAAATTCAATAAATATAAGAATGACCGTGGTGACTTACTTATGAATGGGAATGATGTTTGAGACCCATTTAAAATAGTCAATAGGTTTGATAAATTTGGAATCCAAAATGTAAATAATTTATTTGTGACATAAAGTATAAATTTCAAGAGAAAAATTTCATTATTTTTGTCTAACTAGTTTTACATCTAGGTAAGTGATGAAATTATGTACAATGATACTTGTTGAGGTCAACATACCCCCATTTCTGACAATGGAGACCCTTGTTTCAAATTTTTGTAAATTTGTGATTTGAGTTGAAAATATCACTTGATCAAAGTTATTTATTTGAAGATCATCCACACCTAGTTCTTATCTAGCTTAGATGACATGTCTCCATTTAATCCTTGTCTTATTTTGCCTAATGTTGCTAATGGTTGCTTTTATGTTTCTAAGTTTTAGGGTTAAAGGAGTATCAACATTATGGTAAATGTTTAGGGTTTTGAGATTTAATGATATATTGACCCTTTTATTAGTCATGGGTTCTTAATTGTTCAATTGAATTCATGTTTGAGAATCTAGAAACCATTAGTCTAACTCTTTTAGCCTAAGACTTTTAAATTTGAAATCAAATTTATGTGGGGTCACTTTATTTAAAAATTACATGAGAACACTTTATATTTGTTTAAAAATTGGCTTATATTTTATCTTAAAATGTTGTTCGTGTTTTTTAACATGAATAAGACCTTAGTCTAAAATTTTAATGCTAAGTTCTTTATGACCCAAGACCCCCTTAATTATTTTATTATTTGAATGGGCTAATTAAGTACAAGGTCCTTTTATTATAATTTACACTTAGTCTAAAATCTCACCCTAAGGTTATTAATCACATTTAATAATGTGAATAAAACCTTATGTAAAATATTTTATCCTAAGTCACATAAGTTCCTTGAGCCTTACTTATTTTATTTTGTTTTATCCACAAGAATGGAAGGGACAAAAAAAGGATGACAAGTGTCAAGATATTAGGGCTCAAGAAAAATATCTATGGTTTTCAAGGACCCATATAAAGTCAAAATTCAAGAACCTAGATCAATGATACACATTTGAGTAGGCAAGGATGATCTTATGGTGAGTGAGGAATTAATAGTCAAAGATCCTGCAAGTAAACAAAGCAACCAATCATGTCTAATCCCATGGATCAAGATACAATGGTACATGTTGGTCCACTCAAAGAAGATATAACAATGTGTAACATGGTCAAAATGCTAATAAGCCCTATGATCAAGTGTAGAGATGAAAAGTGTCATGCCAACAATGGATAGTTAAAAATTAAACATTAACTAGAAGAGCAATGATGCATGATCAAACATATGCATTTTAATAAATGATGAGAATTAAATAAAAAATTTAATGGATCCTTAGGAAGAGAGAGAAGGTAATAGGTATCACCATCATGGACATTGAGATAGAAAATCAATGGTTCATGGAGCAAAAGATAGAACATAGAAGACCTAGATCAATGACATGCATTGATCCATGAAACCACAATCAATAGTGTGTATTAAATTCTAACTTTTTAAAGATCCCAATGATGAATGACAAGCTATCATGAGATGCAAATAAATTGGCCCAAGAGGAAAATGATAGTTGGAGGCATAGAAAAAGGCCATGGAAGCAACACATGGTATAATCTCAGGTACTAAGCATAAAATTCAACCAATAACAATTGACCTCTTAGATCCAAATCAATGGTGCAAGGTGAGGTAGACTTTTTAACAAGCCAAGACACAATGAGATGTTGACACATATCTTAAAGGACAAAAAATCACTTTTTAAACATTAATGAGCTAGGTGATATGGTGGAGCCACATAAGTTCCAAGTTAGATTAAGAGATTTCATGGACCTAAAAATGCAAAGGTATAAATATGACATCTAAATGCAAATGTAAGTCACAAAGCTGGCAATTTTAACTCTACTACCCTCATTAAAGCTTTGTGTGAACCTACTTGAACTCTAAAAAACATTAGCATGTACAAAATCCCTAATTTGACTGTGTGTTATTACAATCAAGGTAAGGGGAATCAAATTGTCATCTGTTCATAGATAATTCTATCTAGAGTTGAATTATAAACCATTAGTGAGAAATTCAATCAAAATTGTAGCCATGAAAGCTTAAAGGTATATCTCAAAGGAAGATTTGGAATTATATTTGACCTTAGACATGGAAGTAAGGGTTTTCAAAGACATTGATTTTGACTCCACTACTATAAATAAAAGAGATAATAATTGGTCAAAGCTATTCAAGATTATTGAAAACTAGCCCACCATCACTAGAGAGGAGGAGAAGAACATGTCTGGTAGGAGACTGTATTATGACATAGTTGCCATTCAAATGACCAAAATACACTATACTATAACTAAACCCAAGGTACTCCATTGTATTGATATCCTAGCTCCAAGTTTCAAGGATGGTAAAGTAGATAAAGGATGGACAATTAATGAACACACTCATAGAAATGTGGCTTATATCTCTATTGTATCCTTTGAGAATTATTATAATTTTCCCAAACCACAAATTACCCACTCTTACATCAATAATTGGGCCAAAGAGAATGATTTGAATAACATCCTTGCTATGTGGCTATATTCTGAGAACCAAGTCTTTTCAGACTTCACTTAAAACATTCCAATTAGCCAATTTAGACCAGGGATAAGAATGATCATGATAATGTTGAAAAAAATATGTGGAAATGCCACCACAACTTATGTTGATCATATCTGGGTGCCAATTGTCTATTTCATGATTGAAAAGTAGATTACCCCTCCCCTAGGTGAAATAATTAGCATTTATTTGAGTAGAAAAATTTATGCCATTAAATAGAAGAATAAAAACTATTTTTACATGATGTCATACCTCTTGGATTCTCTTTGTGCCACTTCCAAGATCTTAAATCAAAGGGAGTGGTCACCTAATATAATACAAACAATTTCACAATATTATTCCAAGCTCTATACATTCAAGTATAGGGATCACATTAAATTCATATGTGACTGTGTCTATCTAGCCCTTACTAAAGCCATCACTAGTCATCCCATAGAAAGAGTCAACCCACTCATCAAGAAGTATGTTCAAGCTATGGGTGATATCTGGTTATACCTAGCTTGTATAGTTATTAAAATTGAAGGGACCCAATGCACTCCCCTCAGGCTACCCATCCATGTGCCAAATAAACTAGTAGAACAAGAGGTGGCTTATCATTTATTTCATGGTATAGATGGTCTTTTTAAGACCAATAGAAAAGGCCTCTTCCAAAACTTCCCCATAATAATTAGGAGGACCATTTTCAAGAAATGGGACAACATTGAGGTAACCTCCAAACACAAGACTTATTTCAACTTAAAAATAGATGAAATAAATTAATGGGACCCTTATGGGATGGTCAAGGTGCATTTAAGACTCAAAAATATTCTAAGTGTGTCATATGATCATCATCTTGTTGCTTATGATCCCATTTATACCAAGGCATCCAGCTACTCTGAGGTCAAAAGAAGGTTGAAAGAGCATAACCTTAGACCTGAGCCCAAACTAGAAAGGAACTAGAAAGGAGATAATAGGTGATAACTTGGGCCTAGGTAGTACCATTTGTTTAGTAGTGCACCTGCTAGATCTACATCAACATAACAATAAGTAGAGCACAAACCCAGTACACAAATTGATTAAAGACCAGAGGAAAGAAGACCTAGTGACATAACTTCTTATTCATCAATCCCTAAGTCATCAAAGGTAAAAGAGAAATAATTACCTCAGGAGGAGGTACACATGATATTAATTGGACCCTAATGAAACTATAGAGGATTTAATCAAAATGTTATCATTGGATTATGAATCAGATGATGAAGAAGCTCACATTGAAGAGATCAGGTAATAAAAGGGGAAGGTAATATTGGACTTAGTTCTTGTGGTACCCTCAAGATAAAGGTTGAGCAAGAAATTGTTCTAGCAAATACCATGTTAACAGAGGTTCTTGATTTCCCATAACTTTCTAATTATGAGGAAAACTATGGGAGAGATAATGATCTCTAGATTAGTGGAATTATAGGTTCCTCAAGGCTTACAAAAAATATACATAGGCCATAGATATTTGGGTGGATGTGATTCTCATATGCTTTCATTCCAATTAAAAATATAGATTCATTATTCACTCTATAGTTTGAATAACCATATGCATATAAAATCTTTATATCTACTTCTACATTATCATAGACAATACAAAAGTATGCATAAATATTTCATAACTAGTTTGATAACTTAATCATAGACATTTATAATCACATAGAGATTAATTCATTACATAGAACCAATACACACTTTTTCTCATATAGGGTTCATAATCAACTATTCAATGTTTAACCTCTTCTCATTCTTCACAGCTTACATATATACCCATTTTAATATCTCTATCTTAGGTGCATGGTTACAATAGACTACATTAAGAATCTTCAACAACTCTAACGTCAATATAGACTTAGTTAGAAAAAACTAGATCCACACAATCTATTCAAAATGAAATACAATTGCTAACTAAGTAGATGACTAACATATCTTTATGTTACGATGGCACCTTATAGACTGCTGACATGTCATTATGTTAGGATAACTCCCTTTCAACATACTATCTTGCTAACACTTTCCCAAACTTAATGATTTGTCTTATCTTGAGATAACATAGAGAAAAATAAATGGAAAAGAGCAAAATTTACCATTACTTAGCTGTAGCAAAGAAAATCACAAGGTAACCTACTACCCTTTCATGTTTTTAGTAAGATACTAAGATAAATTGGCCACCCTTTTAGGTTTTTGACCAATTAACCTCTATGAATCAAAATAAAAGAGAAATCAAAAGAGATGAAGAAAAATGTACCCATCAAAGCACCTAAACCTGAGTAGAGGATGGAAGAAGAATAGTGAAAGACTGTGTCACTAAAGAGGTGGCCTTTTTCTTTTGTTGCAAAACCACCAAGTGTTGACTAAAGGGGAAAAATAGGATGAAGAACCATCTGAGTAATAAAAACATCTATTATAACCGAGTCTTGTTTATAAGTATTCCACTCCAAGTTGACTTCTTGAACTGCCTAAACCTAGGCACATAGGGGAGCTTGAGAATACAACAAGTGTTGTAGATTAGAATCATCATAGGAAGTAGAAGTAGCCTTGGTGGTTGTAACCTTAGCATCAATATCACCTGAAAGTAATGTAAGATTTTTTGTAAGTAGATTTTCTTGCACTACAACAAAGGCAATATAATTCACCTAATTCTACCACCCTTATAGCTAATCAATGAATAAATCTCATTTAATAATCAAGGCATTAAATGTAGCATCCATAGATAGTGGGGTAGCTAGGGGATTTAAAAATTCTATGGAAGTGGTCTTTACAATAGCAAAATTAAGCTACAGACCAGTCTAAACATCTTGAAGTTACTATCACCAATCCAATATATGATGAGTAATTTTTTATCTTGCTATATCATCAAACTAAGTTGTATTTGATACTAAATAAGCAACTCACATAGTTTTATAGTCACATCTTTGATCATTGAGCCTCGTTGAGCATACTGTGTGTACAATTTCATACATTATGAGTCTTAGACCTATTGATCAAGAAGTAAAGGAAGATGATCCTTAAAAGACTATCTGGGATCAATTATGACTTAAAAAATAATGTATATACAAGTATACTAAAGATTATCACATGCTTTTTGTAAGGTGTGCCATAACATAACATTCTCAATATATAGTTGTGAAACTTTTTGAACCAAAGATTGAGCTTATTGAGATAAGGATTATTAGAATGTAACTTCACCTTAAATTTATTTACTCAGTGATAACTAAGTAATATCAAGATAAAGGTCTATAAAGGCTATTATGCTATTGAATGAAGTGGGAAAAATAGGGGTTGAGGCATACTAAAGAGGAGTAAGTAGTAGTAAAAACATGGTCTTATGAACTGGTGGGAGAGGCACATCTAGCATGGACATCATGGATAAAATGGTCAAAGTGGATGGAAGTTCTATAATCAATTGGTTTGCACTATGTGGCAAGGCATCCAAGGCATTTGAATAGAAGATAAGTCTATGGTAGGTAAAAAGAAAGTCTCACCAATAGTCAATTTTAGTTGCTCCATAGATAGAATGGTCAGTTGAGAAGCATGGGGATTAGCTAGAAAAAAGACATCAATAGTAACACCTAGAAATTCTTGAGAGTTCGCTGTGATATCTTCCCTTTATGGATGTTGGACTCTATGCTCTATGTAAAGGTTACACTATCTTGTTATCTATAGAGTAACTTGTTGAGAAGAGTCCTCATGTATAGCTTACTAGTTGATAAGGAGAGCAACATGCATCATGGTGGTTATCTCTAGGGCATTTGAAGGGGTAGGAGATTGAACTCATACATACTCATCTTGTATATACTATACAACTTTAGCTTTATCCCATTTCTTTTCTTCCTTATAGTGTTGCCAAGAAGTAACATGATTAGCCTCCTCTTGAGTAGATTGATTCTCTTCATTCATCAGGAACTCAGGTGGAATGACCTTAGGATCTAATAATGGTCTATCAAATTGTGAAAATTAAGATCACATAACCATCTAAATCTATGATCACAAAATATAACTCTTCTTAAATCATCTTTGGGAAATATTCTATATAGCCACCTATGGAAATGTAATCTTGAGCCAAGCACTAAACAAACATCAAAATCTAGGAAGTAGCTATAGTATATCTATGGGCTTCCATTTCAAAAATATTAAAGTCTTTAAGGTCCTCCTTAACCATGCAAAACCTGTGCACTGACCATTTCTACCTCAATTTAGATTCAGGTGAACTTTCCAATAGAACATCTAGGGGTTGTATTTGAGGTGCACCTCTAAAGAAAATACCATGATCTGGGTCCATCTAAGCTTGTTGTGCCTAGGTTGATTTCCCCAATGGGTCCACCACAATGGAAGGTGGGCAAGGTGGAAGAGAAACCCAAAATTTTTATGGTAACTTATTGTAAATTTACATATCCTTCCAAAAGAACTCTTTTTCACTATCATCCTCATACAAATAACCCACCATGTCTTCAAGTAGGAGATGGTACACTTTAGTTGCATCAGTCTATAACTCAGGCTAATTATACTAAGAAGCAATTTTTGGAACATGAGGATCAGTGCACCAAAAATCTTGGCTCCTCATTTTTCAATGGGGTGGGGAAGGTGGGCTATGGTCAGTTGGTCACTTACTCTTTTTGTGTTGTGGAAGATCCATAGGTGGAATAGATGAACTCGAAGGTGTTGTGGTAGGAGAAACAACCTGAAGGGGTGTAGCCCAATGTGTAACCTATGCTTTTTTCAATTCCACCTCTCACTATGTGGTATCCATATCTAAGAGAAATCATAATGGCATAGTAGTCATTAGAGGGAGCTCATATATCCAGATAGATTTTCCCTTTCGAAGGAATTGAACTATAGCATATTGTCCCAAGAATTTACTAACATCTGATGGAATCCATATATGTGTAGCAACCATCTGTAGAAGCTCATTTTCCTAATTTTTGAATAAAGGGACTTGATTCTAATAATGATTTGTAGAAGATGTGACCAAATTGGCAAATTGTTCATCAAGCCAATTATTAGTATTAGGATGAACTTGCATAACCAATGATTTCCATTGTGTGAATACAAGGAGGAATACTATAAATTGGTACTAAAAATTATTCTTGGTGGTGCCCAAAAATTTGGCTATTTTTTATTCCAACTTTACAAGAAGCAATTCTATCCAATTGAACTCCTCACCACCACAAATAATTCTATGTGTAATGTCAACAACACCCTTTATGGCCTTAGTTGTGTCTTTAGTTATCTACCAGAACCTTTGTGATATATATTTATCTATTAATCACACTAGTTCATCAGGGAAAGTCATAAGTGGAATACCTCAGTTCCTTCTAACCATAATGGCTTTAATTTCAATATAGATAGGTGGTGCTTTAGACTTATATTCCATGAGGGATTTGCCTTTGGAAGACATCTTGACTATTTGAGCCATTACTTCTATAGACAAGTAAACTATAACATCTTATGACAAATGAATAGCATGCTAGTTATATCTTACCAATAATAGATGTATGATGCTTGACCAATTTCTAAAAGTGAGAAATCTTATGAGACACTCAACATTAGAGCTAACTAAATGCAATATCAGGCTGATTAGTGAAAATAATTGGTTGCATGCATTTTATACCATGATACTACCATGAGGATCAAATAACTTGGTTTTTTGGAGTGAAACTCCTATCCCTAAATCCTCTTTTAATGCAGTGAGTCACTTTTTGAAACTATACTCAAATTCAAGAGGACTAAGAGAGGTGGCCATGATTAATGATGATTTTTTTTTTGGAATCTCACAATGGTGAGACAATAAACCCAAAATAGCAATTTGTAGAGCACAATTAACAAGATTTAGTGGTCTATGAAGCTATGAAATGAATTATTTATATACTATTTGGTTCACTTGGCCCTTTGATCTTTCACATTTAATTTTTGGGATTTTAAAATCCTTCACTTGTGTGACTAACTTACAATTTAAAATGATGATGTACCTCCATTATTTCACATGAAAGAAGAAAATATAGATCGATAGATGTGGAATTCAATTCGATCTATGTGGCACCAATTTAGTAATGAAATAATGTCTAATGGGATATTTTTCCATCTTTTCATCATTTGTATCCATTGAATAGGTGATACTAATTATGCCATATAACTATGAAAGTGATATTATATTCATTTACCTACATGCTTTGGCCATAAATCCTCTTTTTGGCAATATTTATTCATAATCATAACCCTTGATCTTGATCATGTACAATTATAAAACTTAATATATGAACCACACATAGCTTTGTTTACAAATTTCACTTAAAAACTTATCCACCTAGAGTGATTTGATAACCAACATGTGTTAGTCTAGTTGGACCATGCTTATCATGCATTTTTACAAAATTGGAATTGATCTTGCACTCTACTAACAAGTAACTTATGAAAACACACGTCACATAGAAAACACAAACCAAAGTAAAAGAACTTACATGAATGAAAATTTCATAACTATGATGGATGTGCAAAACTATACTTTCTTACTACAAAGTTGATCTAATGGTGGTAGACTTTAAGTCTACATCTATTAACCTTTTTAGGTAAAACATTACCTTCAAGATCTTGCAAGATTATAGAACCATTTTGTTAAATATCATAGACAACATAAGGAAATTTTCACCAAATGGTGAGTTTTTTAGGAATCATATGGAACCAAATACCATATAACAAAACAAATTGGTCAAAATGGAATTCTCTTGTGCGTATATTCTTGTCATGTCATGATTTTTTACTCTTTTTATTAATTTCCTACACCCACACCAATTGTGCCTATTTTCATCCATACAATTGAGATCCATTAGGCAATTTGTAAGTGATTCCACATCACCTAAATGCATTGCATTAGCAAATCGTAGGCTAGGCACTATGTATTCCATAGGCATGATAACTTCCATCCCATAAACCAACTAGAATGAAATAAATCTTGATGCACAATTATAATGAGTGCGGTAAGCCCAAAGTACCATAGGAAGTCTATCCTTCCAATCATATTTATTAACATCACAAACATTTTTTAGGAGCTTACCCAATACTTTGTTTGTAGCCTCTACTTGTCCATTTGCTTGTGGATGATACACTTTGCATTTATGATGTGAAATCATAAATTATTCTATTAGTATTTTAATGGTTTTATTCAAAAAATTCCTACCCCTATCACTTAAAAATTGTAGTGGACACCGATACCGAGTAATAATGTTATCTTATAAAAACTTAATAGTGTCTTTGGATCCACAACTTGGTGTAACAACAACCTCTACCCTTTTGGTAAAGTAATCAGTCATAGTAATTATGTAACTAACATTAATGTTCTTACTTTCTAGATTAATGGGGCCAAAAAAGTCAATCCCCCATTGCTCAAATAGTTGTTGTGCTAATATGGGATGAAGAGGCATCTCATCCCTATGAGTGGGTTTACCCATTCGTTGGTATACATCACACTATTTGGCAACCTGTTGTGCATCCTCAAAAAGATGTGGAAACTAAATACAACTTTGTAATATTTTTCTTGTGGTAGCTTCTCCTACAAAATATCCACTAATAATGCCCTGATGTGCCTTTTCTAGAAATTTTGGTCATTTATGATCTAGTGTGAATCATCATAGAACCTCATCTTTCCCCATATGACACAAAAATCCATTTATAATGCTCAAAGGAAGAACCCTCATTAGGAGGTGCTTCTTTTCTTTTTCAGTGTAATGTGTTGGTAATATCCCTTATTCTAAGAACTATGTGATTTCAACCAATTTTTTAGGAATCATAAAAACTCTAAACAAGTGAGCATTAAGAAACTCATTAGAGATATCCTTGGGATCCTCACCACTATGTAATCTACTCAGATGATCAAGCCCAACATTTTCCTTCCCAAGTTTAACATTGATTTGAAAATGAAACTTGTGGAAAACATCAACCAACGAGATATCCTTATGCCTAATAATGGCTTGTTTATGATATATATTAGAGCTTGATGATGATTTGTGACAATTTAAATGGGGTAGCCAACAAATAATGTCAAAATTTTTGTAGGGAAAAAATAATTGCTAAATCTTCCCTTTATGTTGTAGTGTATTTCTTCTTAGCCATAGATAGTTTTTGGCTTGTAAAATGGATTGGGTGGTCCAAGCCTCCTTCACTTGGTTACACGAAAACTATGCCAACTTTGGTTCTAGATGCATCGATAGTACATGGAAAGGTTTACACTAATTAATAAAAATAAGGATTGGTGCAATAACTAGCTGGTGTTTTAGATTAACAAAATCTATTTGACAATCTTCTATCCATACAAAAGGAACACCTTTATGTAGTAATTTCTCTATGGGGGTTGAAATAGTCGCATATCCTTTTATGAATTTTTGGTAATACCCCATATGTCCTAAATGGAAATGTACTTTTTTTAATGAATTAGGTGGTGGCATACTCATTATTATTTCAATCTTTGCTTGATCCACCAGGATTCCCTTTCTACACACTACATGGTCCAAAAGAACACCAAATGGTGTGAAAAAAAACATTTTTTAAAATTAATTGCAATCCTAAGCACTCTACATCTTTCCAACATGAGTCTTAATTTTGAAAAATACTCCCAAAATAATGAGAATACTACCTAATAATCCAAATATACCTCCAAAAAATCATGAATAAAGTCCTTGAATGTAGTTACTAAATCCCTAGAGAAAAATTTAGGTACATTATTTATACCAAATGGCATTACCTTATATGCAAATGGCCCTAATTTAGTAGCAAATGTTGCCTTAGTTCTATCCTCAACTATGATGGGTATCCACTAAGTCCATTAGTAAAATAATACACCTCATGTATAGCTATATCTTCTAACACTTAATCATTAAATGGTATTGAAAAGGGGTCATTAACACAAACATCATTTAGGATGTCATAGTCTTTGTAGATATGAATATCACCTATTTTCTTTGGATAGATGACCATAGGACTTACCCAATCTATTTTTTCAATATGAAATATTATTCTTGAATTTTTCATATGATCTAATTCAGATTTAACCTTCATCTTCATGTTAGTATTGATATGGTAAGGCCTTTTCTTAATATGTCTTGCACTTTCCTTGAGTTCTATATGCATTTCCCCTAAAGAAGGATCCACCCCTTTAACTTATAAAAAATTAGTTAGAAATACATATGCATAATCCCAGATAAGTTGCAATGCTTTGGAAATGTCTTGTTATTCCCAATAGTTTCCAACATGTGCCAATTTTGGAGATGTTTCAGACCCTATGTTCACAATTTGTTCTTTTAAAGGTTCTTGATATATTTGTCATTCATCCTCCAAAATGGATTGTATAATGATTTGCTCACCTTCTTTTTATAGGAAATGTATCTATCACAATTGGTCTTCTTCAGCTTCTTCATTCAAAGGTTCAGGTAATATTTCATAGTCTAGCTTAGGTTTCAAAAACTCTATGAGTTTTAAAGAATCCTTACTAACTGAATCAGGATTGTTAGTAGGCTCTTCTTGAATACAATGGCAAGGCTAGATTTCCATCTTATCTTTTCCTTTATGCAAAGTCTCCATAATTTTGAAATCAATGAGATTCTAATAGTCTTGTTTATTTTGCTTGACTTCCATGGTGACAAAATCAATAATTTATCAAGCCTTCATTTCCTCTAGCTACGAAGCTTGGTCATTATGCAGATCTTCCACTCTTCTATGGCATAGAAATGTTTTCATCTTTTGTAATGAACTACTCA
Source organism: Torreya grandis (assembly GCA_037957365.1). Taxonomy (NCBI): domain Eukaryota; kingdom Viridiplantae; phylum Streptophyta; class Pinopsida; order Cupressales; family Taxaceae; genus Torreya; species Torreya grandis. The sequence continues at coordinate 1,037,359 of JARHVA010004269.1, read as the reverse complement.
CAATAGGATTGAGACTTTCAAATATAAAGGTTTGAATAAAATCTTTCTACAACTAGATGCAGTGTTGAATCTCTCTGCAGTGTTCTTGATGAATGTACCAAGTAATAGGCAAAACCCCCAATGTGTAAATAAAACAATGCGACAAATACATCAAATTAATCTCTTCAATAATCAATATTTTAACATACTATTGAACATGGTTTTGAGGACATTATCCTTCATGAAACATAGGCCATAATTTTTGCACTTACTTAGGCAATTAAAACTATGTGATCAATAACTTGCACACTTTTTCCCATGTTTTACTACCACTATGATGTGCTACCCACCAGTTAGCTATTATTCCTTTCAATGCATAATTAAGGGCATTTACCCTTTGATTATCATCTGAGATATGCATTTGAAACCTCATTATAATATCACCAATGTCTTTAGTGGAAAATTACTAAGGAATTTATTGATCAATCACATAGAACATGTGTTGAGGCCAACATACCCCCATTTTTGAAAATTGGGACCCTTGAAAAACCTTAAAAATTAAACATGAAAACATGGCATGTTAAGATAATTTATAGAATTTGAAGATCATCCACTTTATCAAAATCAAGCTTACTTAGCTAGGATTTGCTTTAATTTTGTCTAAACATTGCTAATAAATGGTCTCCATGGCTATTAGTTGTAGGTTCCATGGTTTATTTTCTTGATAAGTTCATGTTCCTAAACCCTTGCAAAACCCTCAATTTAAATTTGAATACCAGTGGGTACTAAATTGGAAGGAACCTTTTAAAAATATAATTTGAAATTAAGCATAAATTTCATACCTTAAGATTAGTCATGTTTTTTAACATGACTAAAACTTAGGATAAAAATGATTGGTCCCATTTATTATTCCCCCCTTTAAGTTCTTTATATTTCTAACTAGGTCTAATGTCAATTTTACAAGGTCCCTTTTAATATTTCCTAACCTAGTCCCTCCAATTCAAAACTTAGCCTAAATTTTTAATCCCAAGGCCCCATCATATTTATTAATATGAATTATACCATAGTCTTAATACCTTAGCCTAAGTATTTTATATCACCATGGGCCCTAACATAACTTCCTTGTATCTTGTAGGATCCAACAACCCTCATTTTATCATGGTATTTGATCCAATGCAGTGAGAAAGGCCCAAGCTTAGACTTAAACAAGATGTATCTTAAAATATCTAATGATCATTCTTCATCATGGGAAAATGATCAAACAACATGAAGGCCCCAACAAAGATGCACCCTTAGCCTTCACCCAATGGTTTTTTCTTTATCATGAAGACTTGATTAGATGGAGCAAGGCATAGTTGAAAAGTCAAAGGATTATGGAAGGCCTACAGGATCAACATGTGATACCCTTACATTCAAGGATTAAAATTAAAAGGGCCCATCTAACATAAACAACCAATCATGAGTAAGCTCATAGATCATGATCCTATGGCTCTTGCTTCATCACATATCTTGATCTAATAGAGTGTGTTAGGTCCAAGATCCTAGAAATCCCCATAGCAGTACTAAGTGGGACTCTCACATTGGGTCATAATAATTTTATGAGATTAAATTTTATACTCGTACAACCATCATTTGATGTCTGTGAGGACGTATTTGACATCTGCATGACCATTAACTTTAAACCCATTAAATTAAAAGTTCCACTAGCTTAAAATTGATGTTTGTGTGACCATAATTCAACATACACAAGGACGTATTTGATGTCTGTGAGGCCATTAAATTTAAGCTAATGAATTATTCCATTTAAGATCAAAATATACTCTAAAAGGTTGCTAGAAATCTCATGAATTTCTTTGTAGAGTAATGAAAACCCTCAGAAGGTGCTCAAGCACTAGAAATCTTCAATCTAAAAATATGGAAATGGTATTATGGCCTAAGTATATGCAAAATAAACTTAGTCTAAGTCTATACTTTAAGGTTCTAATTGCATTTTGTTCAAATAATGTGAACCTTAAACAATAGACTTATACTAAGTCTTATTTTAAAATACTTTGTTACGTAAAACTTAGACCAAGTGTTTCTAACCAAATGTTTTAGTGTGTTTATTAATGCAATAAAACTCTATTTGATATTAGAGCAATATATCATTTTGAACCCTTTTGAGAATTTTTTATATGCTTGGCATAAATATTTTAGCCTAAAGTATACATTGTGTTATTTAAACAAAATATAAAATGTAGACAAAAATATTTTAACCGTGGTCTCTTTTGCATAAATTTAGAAAAAATAGGCATGAATTTCTTATCCTAAGGTTTATTTTGAAATAAACCTTAGCCTAAGGAATTTAAGCCTAAGTCTCACCTTAATAATATTCTAAATTAAAGCTTGGGCATCTTTGCAGATCAATGGATCACACTTCATCATGAGAAGATGATCTAACGACATGAAGACATCGTGGACTTTTCAATGGAGTCTCGAGAGCTCGTAAGCTTGATGTGTGGCAAAATCACATTCAAGGAAAAATTTATAGATGATCTGATGTTTCATGATTCATCATGCTTTGTGATCTAATGGGATGAAATCACCAATGAATTCTCAAAGTCCTATAATCTTGCCACATGGCCAGTACTCATTTGACAAAGGATTGATGAAAGATATGAAGCACAAAAAGGTACACAAAGATGCCAAGTGACACAACCATGAAGCTTGGTACAAAAAGGAGCCAATCACAAATAAAGCCCTAAATCATGATAAATAGTTCATAGTCACTCACAAGATCCTCATCCAATGGTGAAAAATAAAGAAGGAATTTTAAATGCCAATGGCTAGTGCTCAAAAGGCATTTATGAAAAATGCCATGAAAGGTCCAAGTCATTGCCACATAAGCACAATGAAAGTATAAAAGGAAAAATTAAGAGATCTTATGGGCTCAAAAATGTGGAAGTATAAAATCAAAGGTCTAAATCAAATCCAAGGCATGTATAATACAGAGTCTAGATGCATCCTACCATTAAATCTCTAAAACCCTAAAACCTATATAAAAGTGACCCAAACAAACTCAATTGGTTACAATTTGATCAAAATAAAGCTTGATTATGTTTTTTTAGCACAAAATATCTACCACAAAGACCAATTTGAAATCTAGGGTAAATAAATTAGCAAGTTAAAGTCATGACAACCCATTTATAGCAATTGAAAGAGGAGAGAAAACTCTACCTGACAACAGTTAAAAAAGGAAGGATCTTTAAAGACATTGAGTTAGATGTTGTATCCATAAACTCCCTAGGCATAAAAAATTAGTTTGAACTCTTCTTCATCATAAAAGAGATAAAAACCATCACCAAAGAGGAGCAATTAATTACCATGGTGAGTAGGAGGCACTATGACCTAGTTTTAGTCCAAATGATCGACCTCCATTATGTTACCACCAAGTCTGAGGTACTTTATTGTATAGATGTCTCATTCTAATTTTTGTATACTATAGGGTTGATAATGATTTGATCATCTGAGAAGGGAATTATAACAGGGTATCTTACATTTCCCCTATGGCCTTCAAGAAATATTATAAGCTTCTAATTCCCTATTTAGACTTATCCAAAATTAAGGAGTGGACCTCTAAGCATGATTTGGATACTATTTTTAGACCCTAATTGCAATAAGGAACCCATGTCTTTAGAAAATTTGAGGGTAAGATCCTAATAGTCTAGTTTAGGGAGGGCATCAAGGTGATCATGACCCTATTAAACTAAGCTATGATCCCCTTCAACCACCTATGTAAACAAAATATTCTCCCCTATGTGTATTTCATGGTTAAAGAGAAGCTCACCCCTTGATTTGGAGACTTGATTAGTATTTTCTTGACTAGGTAGTTCTATGCTATAAAAAGGAAAATAACAAGGCAATTATATACGATGTCATATTTTCTAGATGCCCTTCTTGCCTTTGTCAACTTTCTTAGCATTAAAATTTGGTCCCTTGAAAGGAGAACTACCATCTCCCACTATTACTCCAAATTTTACATCTTCAAGTATAGGAACCACATGAAATTTATCTGTGACTATGTCTACCTAGCCATAGTGGAGGCTATTATAGGGTTTCCCATGCCTAGAGTCCATCCACTAATAAATAAATATGTAGAGATGAAGGGTGACATATGGTTCTATCCAGACTGCATAGTTATTAGGATTGAGGGAGTCATGTACTCACCATATAAATTGCTTATGTATGTACTGAGCAAGTTGGATGAGTAATAAATTGCTTCTTAACTCATCAATGGAGTTGATGTAATTTTAAAGGAAAATATGAAGGGTCTTATCTATACCTTCCCTCTAATTATTGGAAGGACCATGTTGAAAGATTGGAAATAGGTAGAAACCATGCCCAAACATAGGGACTCATTTGAGTTTCAGCTCTATGAGCTCAAAATGTGGGACCCCAAGAACATATTAAGTGATCATTTGAAGGAGAAGAAGTTTCCCAATCCTAAGTATACACATTAGCTTAGTGTTCATGACACAATTTAAATTAAGTCAAATAACTATGAAGAACTGTTGGTCAAGATCAAAGGGCACAATATGAAGCTTGAGCATAGATTTCCAAAAGATGATAAGCCAGTAGGAGAGGAATCAAAGATGCATCCCCTCTAGTATCACTTGCTTCCTAGACCATATGAATCATCCTGGGAAGAATCTCAAGTGGAACAACCATAAACTCAAGGGACAACTATGTAAATGCAAGATGAACAAGGCTATGGTAAGGAAAATCTATAAGAGAGATCAAGAGAGGGACCCTTATCTTCAACCTTACCACCAAGGACACCTTCCTAAACTAAACATATAGATATGATTGACTTATAACCAAATGAGATAGTTGAGGGTTCCCTTAAGGAACTTACAAAGGCATATAACACATATGAATAAGGGCAACATATTGAAGAGACTCAAATCCAAGCAGGGGAACCTAGAGAAGAGAAAGGAAAAGAAGTTACTCTAGATTTAGTTCCATTGGCCCCTAAAGATAAGAGGAAGGTAGAAATAGAATTCTTCCTTATTGGATCCAAAATACCAAGGTTGAATCTTACACATCCTACTAGTGAGATCAACCTATTTAGTGATGAATTCAACATTTATGGACCAATCATCCTTGACTAGTTTATTTATGGGAAATTGTAAAAGATCCATTCTCTCTCCAATTCATTAGCCATAAAAAATATACCAACATTAAAGTACATGATGACATTAAGCCATAAATTAGAGCTATAATGAAGGAAGAGGAAGAAAGAAGAATTATGGTCACTCCAAGACCATAGAACAAGAAAATGGATGCTACAGGAGCATCGAGCAACACATGTGTAGAGGTCCCAAAGCCTTTAAAGTTCATAATATCATCCACCACCATGTAGTTTAATCTAGAGATAGATAGATTGGAAAGGGTCACCACCAAGAAAACCATGGTGGGAGCTGAGGAATTCACCTTTCAAAAGGTTGAGCCCTTTATAGGTCTAGCCCTAGTAGGAGGTCAATAACTTGGTGAAGTTCCTATCCATGAAGAGGATGTTGAGAGCCTAATTGAGGCTCAATCATCTGAAGCTAAGGTTGGGATCTAGGGGATGAAACAAAGAATCCAAAATTTGAAATGAGAAAAGGAAAACTTGGAAACGCAAGCCATTTTATCAGTTCCTAATGCCATCATGGATATGTTTGAGACCTCATTATTTGATATGTTTAATTATTTGAGTTCAATAAAACTTAGGCAAGATTCCCTAAGCCAACAAAGTGAAGTATCCAGGGGGTTAATAACATAATGGAAAAAGGAAGAGACCCAAGTAAGGGATCTCATTGACATTTTGATTAAGAACAAGATTCTTAAGTTTAAAACTATTAGATTATCTCATTTGAACACTATATTGGGAATAATATTAAACAAGGTCCATGGTTTAAGTGCTTGGATAAAGAATTTTAATAAGCTTCTAACATATGATAAAAGATTGATCATTATAATTGAGTAGCTCTTAGGAATTATGTTGGTAAATCCTACCAAGACCATTACCCTTGGAATCATTGAGGAAGCTAAATACAAACACGTGGTCACTTTGGTAATGTAGTCAATTAGGATCAAGAGCCAAGGCTAGTCTAGTAGAGACAAAAAAATAATCTTGGACATGATCCTCACAGTTGAGGATAAAATTACAGAGGTAAGAAGCATAAAGGAAGGTATGGCCAGTGATGACAAAGACTTGGATGACTTGGCTGATCAAGAGGAAGCCTACCTCATGAAGCTAGCTATGGACATGGAGATCATCAAAGACCAACATCAAAAAGCAATGGAAATTCTATAGAATCAACACGGGGAACCTTCAATAATGGGCCCACCTAGTAGAAAATATTCTTTTTGTAAAAGATAATGTAATATTTAAAATAGGTATATTCTTTTGTAAGGCATATGCTAGTTTATTAGCATATTGCCCCTAGGTCAGTGTAATTGTGAAAGATAAGTGTATTTTATAAATTTCTAGGAAAGGACAACTATCCTTATCTCTTATACACCTGTATATTATAATTTACTAGTGTACTACCTTATCTTTCTATAAAAGACATCTATCATCATCTTGTAAAGAGATAAAATTTTGAGAAAATTTTATATACTTGGAGAAATTAATATAATCAAGGAGTTTTGAAAATATTTTCCATATTTGATATGTCTATTACTAACATATATTTTCTCTCAATTTCTAGTTTTATGTCTTAAATCTGAATAACTTCTTTAAATTATGGGTTGTCTAATCACATGGTTTCTAATTTATGCATATGCTAGAATAGTTGAAGGATATTAGATTTGCTTCACATAATTTTTCTCTATATTCATATGTGATAATTATATTTGATTATATTAATAAAAATTTAAAATTAAACCTAGTTCTTACTTATAATTCTTTATATTATCCTTCGAAGTTTGCCTAGTATATAGTGAAATATGAGCTTAGGTTATTTTACATTATATATTGGTTTGAATGCATACTCAATTATAATTGATGTTTTTTAATGATATTTGATACTAAGATAAGCAATCACTCACCTTATTTTCTACCTTACCCTTCTCTTTGATCCTTTTTTTACAGCATATCACTGTATCTTAAATTTCATTGTCAATATCCATCTAGATTAATTTATCGCTAAAGTTAGGATCATAATTCACTAAATTAATATAGACCCTCTATAATTCAAAAGGAATGGAACATGATGGCTCCCAACCATCACTTATTATAATTTTTGTGGAACACTCATACATATTTTTGATGCTATTTCAGCATAGCTGACATCAAGTTGCCATAACCTACTACTCATGCTCTAAATTCTTGAAATTTTAAAATGAGAAGTGTTATTTGCACACCAAAAACCTTTATGGTGTATTTGAAGACATAAAAACCATGTGAAAAGGTTTAATTTAATGATCATTTCAAGCCCATTGAGCATATAAGTATTGGAATCACCACTAATAGAAAAAGCTTGATCCCATGGAATTATATCTTTAGGAGTAGGTTCAATATAGTCATGCTCCATAAAACCAATTTGATATAAAATTTCTATATCGAATTTTATAGGTGAGTGAATAGACAAAGATCACACCATCTTCTTCTTCTGCAAAAGTATTTAAATATTTTAAGGAATAATTACCACATAATTCATTAGTTATTAGCTCTTTTGAAAAATATCTATACTAGTTCATTAGTATATGGCATTGTATATTAGGTACACTATATATTTCAATTCACATCTAGCTATTGCCTTTTGATACATAGGGAGAATTAGGTTCCCTAAGAATTATATAAGATTTGGCATCTCTATTAAGAGGAATGATGATTATATGGTCATCTTGGTATGACTCTATTTTATTCATGATTGTGTTGACAGTCATCTGTCCATCATAGGCCCACTATTTCCCTAGTAAAGCTTGGGTAATGTGTTTCATTTATCTTCATGTCTATTATTTTAAATCACCATGTAGAGTTAGCTCTAAAACTTTAATCTCTACATCTTTCAATCATCCTATAAGCTCTACCCTATCATAGTCTACTAGACTAAGGGTTATAGGGTTGTAACATAAAGCTGGTCTACCAATCACCTCCCAACTAGATCATGGGATCATATTCACTGTGTTTCTAAAATCAAACATAATGTTTGGTATCTCATACCCTATTATCTCAATATTGACCCGAGCATCAATATCCGATGGCTTCTTTGTCTTAACATACCAAACCATCTTCTCAGGCCTTTCCTTTCCCTTATGTGCACATTATATTAGGTTTTTCAAGAGATTAGTGATATTATATGATATATACTCATTTCGTAGAGTATTAAGTAATTTCATTAAATATGTTAATGTTGTTATAACCACTTCTTGTTTTATGATTCACATAATCTATCTATACATCTATGCATCAAGTGTGGATTCATTTTATACAAATAAATTTTATTATTGAATATTATGTATAATTTGCATGGCTTCCTTCATGAGTCCCTTCTCCTTTACTAGTTCTGGATAGGTATCTACTTTAGCTTTTCATATGCCAAAGTTTGTTGGCATTTATAAAATAGGTAAGCCTTGATATGAATGCTATGTTATTATTACTACTTGCATAAATGAATTATGGTTGGGCTCATAACCAAATTGATTTACATTGTACACAACTTGATCTCTATGTTGTGTTTCTAAATTAGGTCAGTCATGAGTATCATATTGTTTAAATACTCAACAATATGCAAAATAAGCTTGCCATTATGGATTGATGGGGAAATTACGCTATACATGATTAGGTTTCCAACATAAGTAGAATATAATAGGACTTATAAGACCATTACCATGTCCTCACTATGCACCACCATGGTATCCACATCTAAATCCACCTATATTCCCTTGATATCCCCAACCATCTGCCTATTGTGCCCCAAAATTTGTTGTGGACTATAGTACATTCCACCCCTATTGTAACTACTAATTATCATAACCACCATATTAGGGTTGATTTATATGTGGATTCTAATTGATTTTTTATGACTAGGGAATCACAAGATTATAGGTGGATTGATAATCATATTGTAGTGATTGTGCATCTTGAACTCCACTAGCTAATTCTTATGGTCAAAATGGTTGTGCTTTATACATCCATGATAACCTAGCTTTTGCTACACTAGTGAGATTGGTTTATACTCTTGTAGTGGTTTGCAATGTTTTTGGTGATTTTTATGTAGTCATTAGGAAGACATTCTTGGTAATGTCTTCCTTTAATTATTGTAGAGCCCTACAATATTTGTCTTCATGATTAGTAGATTTTTAAAATTTATAGTACATACTCTATGGGTTTCTTACATATTATTGTAATAAGTGAAAATGAGCTATTGAGTGTCCCACTATGTAATGGATATTGTAAAATTCTATATGTAATTTTGGACATTCATTCTTATGGTGGCCTTCCTTGCCACACTCAATATACTTTAAACCAATTCTAAGTCATTCAATAGCATTTTGTGGAGCCTCCAAACTCTATAATATATCTTGAAGTGTGCTTTTTTAATCTATGTTTTGATCTCTATTAGAGTACCATATTATTCTATCTACTCCACTCTTATTATAGCTATTCTAGATTCTACTTTATTAATGAACTCAATGTGTGCTATTGTAAACTAAATCTTTGGTCGTAGTCCTTCAATAAACCAAACAACTTATCTTTATCTTCTATAGTAAACTTGACATTATTAACCACATCAAAAAATTAGTGGTCATAATCATGAACAATTTCCCTTAGACCTTGATATATTTCTTTGAGGTCTTGTATGGTTTGGCCCATACTTTTATTAACCTTAAACTCTGAAACCAATCATTTTCGCACATCATCTAAACTTGTTGTTCCTAATCCTCTATGAAACATGAAATCTAATTCTCTTTCAAACAAGGCACCAATAAGCTCATACTTCTTAATATTTTCATCTATGGTTCATTTAGCTTGCCATTTCATGTCACACATAAGCAAGTATTACTCTAGATCTATAGTTTTATCATAGGTAGACACTATGATAAAGGATCTTAGTTGTAAATACATATTATCTAAGGTTTATTATATAATAAAAAATATTTTTACTCATCCAAATGGTGGTAATGATACTGTAATTTGTGGAATTGATACGTGAGCACTTTTTGGTGTCATAATTGGTGCTATCACTTGAGGAGTGATCACTGGTGGTGTTTGTGGTGATGATATTATAGACCTAGTGGGACTATCCCTAAGTACTAGTGTGTTTTTCTAAAATAAGAAACCTTTCAAAAATAGGAAATATTCTTGAGATTACAGAGGTGATGGAGATCACTCAGGTAATGCAAATGCCTCTAAATCATATTCAATCTGTATAATGGTGTCTATTCATGTTTTATTTTTCTCAACAAAAATTTCAATTTGTAATACCCAATCAACAACTTGTTCAATCAACAAGGGGTTAGTCAAATTAGTCTCTACCTCTCTAAAATAATTCTTCTACGATTCAGTGAATCCTTGTGTGGTTTTTTCAAAATTAAAATCTACAAAATTTTTGATACTTATTGAGTCCTCAATCTCCTTCTCTCTCTGAATTTCAAATCTCTAAGGATGAATTTAAATAGGGGTATTTATATAAAATATAGGCTCAAGGTATGTGTGTTATGGTGGTGAAACTTCTATTTGTCAAATTCATCTTATCAAAAAAGTTGAGTTAGTACTGTGCCTTTTATTAATCAAGCCTCCAAAATTAGGCAACTCTCTTATGAAGAATAAAGGTGTATCATTAAGTGAATATGATATACTACCATCTAATATGATACCTTCCTCTATTCTTTTTCCTTTATCGACATCCTCTGGGTATGTCTGTACTTGTTTTTTGATCTCACTAATCTTGGGTCCTTCTTCTTGCTCATCAACTTTTTCCTCTCCTATCCTTTCATCAACTCATTCTTTCTCCTCTTGATCTCCTACAATTATTTGGCTTCTACTCTTAATTTTGAATCTACCTCTACTTGTAGTCACCCATGAAGTCCCTGATATATTCCACCTCTTTTACTATCATAGTTATCACTCTATATTTGAAAGCTTCTTCTAGTCCCTTTCATCTGGTCTCCTCATCCAGTTGCTATTGACCAAATTTCCTAATTAACACTTTACCATCTCACATCTTGATCACACAAATACCCATAGTTCTTGAAAGACTAATCCATCATGAATGGGTAGGGCACTATAGATTTTTCAATGACCAACATTTTAATAAGAATTGATATTCACTATAGAAACTTTCCTCTAGTCCCCCATACAAATAAGTCTTATGTGGCTTCAAAGTAATATACCCATGAACTTCAAATTCCATTATATATCATTATATAGTAGTTTGTATTCAGTGATCGAACACATAGGTCTAAGCAACCTCTAAGTTCTATAATTTTTCAACCAGATCATTAGTCCACTAAATTTATGATGTAGATCTAGTTTGGAAACAAAAATGTTCAAACCTCACTAGCCATGCAACAAGAAGGCTCAAAAATTTACACCAAAATATTTCATGTACATCACTATATAAATGATGCTCTATGAGTTCCTTTTCAGTGCACCCTATCCTTCTTGCCTCTTTCTGTGTAAACTTAGATATTTTCTAATCTCACCAATCTCCTAAGTCCCTTTGAATTGGTAACCAATGATTCATATCCTTTTTTTAGAAACACACTCACTGCATCATTATTAGTAGAGGTTCTTAGTTTCCTAGAGCTTTATAATTACAAGGACAAATATGGGAGAGATAATGATATCTAGATTATTGGAATTATAGGTTCCTAAGGGCTTACAAAAAAATTACCTAGGCTATAGATATTTGGGTGGGTAAAAATCTCATATGATTTCCTTCCAATTAACAATATAGATTCATAATTAACTCTATAGTTTGAATAACCATATATATATATATATATAGAAAATATTTATATCTACTACTATATTATTATAGGCAATATAAAAGTATGCAAAAATATTTAAAAAACTAGTTTGATAACTCAATCATAGATATTTATAATCACATAGAGATCAATTCATTACATAGAATCGATACACACTTTCTCTCATACAAGGTCCAAAATAAACTATTTAATGTCTAAACTCTTCTCATTCTTTATAGCTTAGATATATACCCACTTTACTATCTATATCTTAGGTGCATAGTTAACAACAAATTATGTTGGGAATCTTCAACAACTCTAACTTCAATATAGACTTCCTTAGCTAGAACAACCCAGATCCACATAGTCTATTCAAAATAAAATATAGTTGGTGATTAAGTATAAGACTAAAATATATTTATGTTGTGATGGCACCTTGTAGACTAATGATATGCCATTATGTTATGCTAACTCCTTTTCAACATACTGTCTTGCTAACATATCAAGAAACCCAAAGTGACTTTCACTCATCCTTTGAGTGAAGTCAATTTATTTAGTGAAGTGAACCTAATTTATGGACTATTTATTCCAAAGTGGCTCATTTATGGACCTAAATTATAGAAAGTGCCTATTACACATCATCTTTGGGCTATGATGTGAGCTATCAACATCTATGTGCATGAAGAGATCAAGCCATGTATTGTGGCTCTACAAAAGGAAGACGAAAAATATTGGCTACCCCAAGAGAACCAAGTGGGGAAAAAATGGAGATATCTACACCACAAGTAACAAAATCCTTAGTTGGTGTCAATTTTGACCCAAATATAGCTAAATTATAGAGAATAATAGAGAAGAAGGTCATAGTTGGTGGAGAGGAGACCACTTTATAGAAAGTAGAACCATTAACCAATTTGAATCTAATGGTATGATAAAATCCCAATGAGAATCCCATATTTGAGGAGAATGTGCTTGAATTGGCCCAATCATAGGCAATATTATTGTAAGTTGCCCTCAAACACATGTAATAATAAAAGGATAATTTGGAAAAGTAGGCTATCTTATCAATACTGAAGGCCATGATAAAGATGTTTATAACATCTTTGTTTGATATGCTCAACTCTTTGAAATCAATTACATCTAGATATAATGTGGTGAGCCAATAGATCAATGTGGATATGAATATAGTCCACCAATGGTAGAACTCAAGCAATAGAGTAAAGGATTTGATCAATATCCTGATAGAGGATCAAATTATTGACTTTGAAATAATTAGCTTGGCTCACCTAAACATGGCCATGGAAATACTAGTGGACAAGATCAAGGGTTTGAGCAAATGGTCCAAGATCCTAGAGGACCTTCATGAAGATGGCAAGTGGTTGATAAGCAGGATAGAGCAGATACTTGGGATCATGATTACTAATCCAAATTCACTTAGCCCCATGGGTTTAATCACTAATGAATAATTCAAGTTAATATTTTATCAAGTCATGTATGAAGTGAAAATATAGAGCCAAGGAAGGACTGGGGTTAACAATAGTAGGATCATAAACATGATCCTGAATGCGAAAGGAAGGATATGGAATCCAAGGAGTGTTAAAAAATCTATGGAAAAGGATGAAAAATACTTTAGAGACCTAGTAGATTAAGAGGATGGAATCTTCATGGATCCTATTATAAATGTTAAATTAATAGATGAACAACATGCCAAGGTAATGAAGATATTGTAATAGAAGTAATAGGGCACTTCAACTTTAAAGGGATCTTAAGGCCAAATTAGTTGATTTAGGAATATTCCTTCTTTAGCTTAACTTGTATAATATTTTGAAAAAAATAATATTCTTTTATAAAGGTATGTGCAACTTATAAATCATATTGCACGTAGGTCAATCCATTATGAAGTGCCTAGAGTATTCTAGAAATATGTATAAGGAATAACTATCCTTGACACTTGTACTATTGCAATTTGACATGACTAACCAACATACCTCATGAATTGTTTATATAAAGAGGTATTGTCCATTGTAAAAGAGTTGGAGTTTTGAGCAAAAATACTTGTGCTAAATTTTGAATAATTTAATGCAAATAGGGAATTCTAAAAAGTTCATCTCATTTGTTTGTGTGAATTGTATCATGTCTTCTCTCTCAATTATCTGGTTTATAATTTAGATTTGAATGGTTCTTATTGATGCCTGATATGCACTTTCAAAATGAAAAGTTTTTAACTTGTGCTAATGCTAAGTTGATTGACATTTCTTGGGTTTATTTTATTTTCTATTCTCTTCTTGTGGCTGTGCTTATGTTATTTACCTACAAGAATAAATATTCAAAGTAAATCAAGTTGTTATTTGAATTCTTTCATTTCCTCAAGTACTTGCCTAATGTGTAGTAGGATTTGATCTTATGATATTTCATGTTATATATTGGTTTTAAGTACATGTTTAGACTTTGTCAAAATATATTTGTTAAATATCAATAACATGAACATGTTCCTTCTCTGGCTTACCCTTCTTTTTTTTTCTTTTATTGATCTATTCACTCTAAATTAGCCTCATTATGAATATCCATATTAGCTTAGACTTTGATTTAGTTCTTTGAACATGATTCACTTTACTTAGTTAATATTTATTTCATTTTCATAAAGATTAACTATCAATCCATGGTTACTCCCAACAACCAAGCTTTAAAAATATTATGAAATAGTTCACTTTTTCTACCATTAGTCCACCAAAGATAATAAGATTATCACAACCTACAACTCTTGCATTGAATTATCTAAATTCATAAATGATTAGTGTTTCATGAACACTTAGAACCACTTATGATACACATATATTCATCAACAAGGAGTGTGTTCTGCTGGTGCTAATATGAGGGCCTTAGTTGAATCTTTGAAAATTTGTGGTATCTATGTTAGTTTTGGTGAATTTTATTTAAAGGTCAGTGAATTATTTGCATTTTATGTTTCTTTTAACATAATTGTGTAAAGATCACTGATATACATGGTTTGAGACCAATCTTTAGGCTCATTTAGCTAAATATTGCCATTTTTTGAAGATTTATGGTATATATTTGTAAAGGTAGCTTAGATCTAATAAATCTTCCTCATTTTGAATTAGTGATGAAAAATTTTCTCCAAGATTGAGTGATTCTTTGCAAATCTAGGTTTATTTAGATAAAGAATTGTAAATACCATTGATATTCTTAAGTTTAGATATATATTTGAACTTATTCAATCAAAGATAATTTTTGTTTGAAGAGTTTTAAATAAATGTTTTAAAAACTTGCTTAACTTAGGAATCTTAAACATGCAAATCCACTCATAGGTAAATATTGGACTATTATTTTCAAGAATTGAGTTAAAGATCATCCATATTTTCAAAGATAAGGTTTATAAGTTGTATTTTGGATAAGACTCAAGATTTACAAGATGGAACTGCAAAGAATCAAGACTAGATCATGATTTGAATTAAGATTACCTATCCTTTCATTAGAAGATCATATGAAAGAAAGATCAGACAAAGGTAAGTCAAGGGTTTCTAAATCTTAGTCTACTTCACTTGTCAAAGTGCTCTTGTGTTCAATAGTTATCAAGGTATGGATTTGTTAAGTGTACCTTCCATCAATGTGCTTGGTCAGGTACATGACCCACCCCAAAATCCTGAGAACATTTAACATCTTTTCATCATAATGGTATTGTCATAACTAAATAAAATTTTAAAAATTTCAAGGATAATTTAAGATTGTTGAATGTAGTTCATGAAGATGTAGCTTATAGATTTTTCCCACTTAATTTTGAATATTTTGTATATGAGTGGTATCATAACCTTCCTGAGAACTATATTACTATCTATAATGATTTTAATAGGATATTTATTGATCAATTTGGTAAAATCATTAGTCCTTGAATTTTGTATATTAGACACTAGAAATATGCACACTATGATTTTAAGTGTCAAAATATCCCTTAAATTCCTTAAGAACCCTTGGGACTAGTTCAACCTTCCAACCCCTAACCCTCTCTAACCCATAGTTAGTTTGACTAAACTAGCTTAAACCTAGATTTTACCTATCTTGACCCTTCACCATAGATTTTCAATAGTCATGTTGAATTTTGATGGTCACCTTGACTGTCGATGGTTAGGGCACACCTCCTTAACCACTAACATGCAAACTCATGCACCTTGATTTTGTACAAATAACTCATTTAAATCTTATTGTGAGACATTGCATGTGTGATTTATTATTACAAGGCCTAGTTCATATGTTGTTGTAAATATTTTGCCTTACCTATAAGAATAGGAGTAAAAAAGTGAAGATCATCTATAATTGTGATCAAGAGATTGTGTATCTATGAGTTTGTTTTTATAGGTCAAGCATCATTAGAAATCTAGTGAACTAGCTACTACATCAGAGAGTCAAATTTCCACCACAGCCCCACTAAAGTGCCAAGTACCATTACTATGTCAAAATTAAGTTATATTCCACTAATAGGTCAACTACTTCAGTCAATCACCCAATTGACTTATAGTAAGACAAGTACTTATTTCTCAATATTAGTTTACTTTATTTCCATTTTGCAATCAACCCAGGTCTTACCCATCTCTCAAAATCCATCTTTTGGATCTCATTAATTAACCTTTTTATCAACCCAAATCTACCCACAATAACCATTAATGGTTGTTTCAACTGATGATGGTCTTGTTGGTTGAATATTTTGTTGATCAGCGTACTGATAAACAAAATAGGTCTAATCATCCAAAGTAGGAATATTGGTTGGCCAAATGTGTAGGTTTACCACATCAAAAGGGGACTAATCTCTCCTCTCATCAAGTAGAGGTTCCCTATAGATATGCTATATATATATATATATATATATATATATATATATATATATATATATATATATATATATATATATATATATAAATAGAAAATAATACTCAGGGGTAGAATAATCCATCCATATCTCTTTTTTTAGAGATGATACGTGAAAATCAAAGGATAAATCGTAGGGATAATGACAAAAAGCACTCCTCTTCTTTTAGAAGTACCATTCGACAAACCACAAATCTTCTTGATAGTAATTGCAAAATGTAACCAAGGACATAGTAACCAACAAATTGAGATGTAGCACAAAGTCTTCACATGAATTGCCCAAGAGTGAGATACGAAGGACAATGAGGGTACAAAGTCATCCCAAGGTCCTTTACACAAAAATAAAAACAAAACACACTAAAGGCAATTGTGGGGGCACAAAGTCTCTCCATAGTTGGCTTCATGACACCTTCCTGACTACTTTCACTAATTATGCTTATTGAATTAAAGGAATAGAAAATATATTAAGGAAAAAGACATAAGAACAATTTCCCCAAAAACAAAGATATTACAACACAAAGTCTGAAAAGTCACTTGCTTTCTTATTCCAATAACAAAATATGATTAACAATCTAAGCTCAAAGTCTCCTTAATGCCTTTCAATTTTGGGCAGAGTTTTGTTTCTAACAATCAGAGAGAGAGATCATTAAAATAATAAAAGAGAGTCCCTTATATAACCTCTTCAAGAAGGACTTGGGAATAGTAACACATCATGTTGCATTAAATTTTGTTAAGAAGACATGCTAGAATTTAGGGGCATTTACCCATTTACTTTTCTCAATGCAGAGAAACAGGTCATGCTATTGAAAGTTTGCATCTCTCAATGTCCACCTGATGATCTACTTTTAGAAACATATCTAATGCGTAATTTTTTTTGTCCTTCCTCATCATTCTTCCTTTTATGGTTATTTGAATTGGGTCCTTGATTTAATTCGATGCTCTATTCTTTAGTTGATTTTTGCTGGTCTTTTGAGAAATCTTGTAGAAGATGACACTTGGTAGCTTCCACTGCATTTGATAATATGTCTCAATAGATGACACGAGGTGGCTTCTACTGTGACTTTGAAGATGACATGTGGTAGCATACTAGGTTTTCTATTTCTTTGGACTTTTCTTTCAAAGGAAAAAGTTTGAAGGAATTCTTTCGAACAATTTATTCAAAGGAATTATTTCTTTGTCACTTTTTCTAGGGGAACTTTTTTGAAGGAAATCCCTTTGCTCTTTTGGCCTTTGAATTGGTCCATTTGCCCCCTTCTTGCCCTCTACAAGGGCTGTTTGAGCTCCAAATTAGCCTCTCAGGTTTTTGCAATGGTTCACTTCAGCTTCAGAGTGTCCTCTAAAAGCGTTGTTTATCCCTTAAAAATTTGCCTTAGTTGATTTTATGTGAATCTCAACATGTGACACATGGCAGCATCTACTGTGAAACAGGTGAGGACACGTGATAGCATCCGTTGAACTTGTAGAAGCTTTGGGTGCCTTTTAAGTGTCTTGTGGAAGATGACACTTGGTGGCTTCCGCTGCATTTTAGAAATACTATAGAACCATGTGGGACTCATTTTAGATTCATGCAGATGATGCCACTTGGCGTGCTCTGCTTAACTTATAGAGGACACGTGGCAACATCCACTACTCTTAGAACAAAGTGAAATGAGGCTTGAAAGATTACACTTGGTAGCATCCATTGAGTTTTGTCAGGTTTTTGTTTCCTTAGTCACTTTTGCCATGGAAATTCCCTTCGTAAGGGCACTTGTGTCTTTGTCACTTGGGGTACTCCTTTGAACTTGTCGCTTGAACTGACCGATTGAACGAACTTTGGTTCGATGGTTGAATGGTTCATTCCCTTGTTTCTATTAACCGCTTGAACCAAGATTCTTTGAAACAAGCCTTGTTAAACCCATTGAACCTTTTGAACCTTGAACTAGTCCTAAAAATGACTAAGTGTCAGAAACTTGTTATTTTGATTGAAATTGCCTGTAGAATCCTTTAAACCTATTGAACCATTAGTCTGTCACTTCTTTTTTCTTTCTAAGCTCTTTGATCTTCATCACACTGGTTGAACCTTTGAAACTATGAACTCGTTGAACCCTTTGATTTAAGATTCAATGGTTCAATCGATTCATTATTTTTATTTGGCTAAGTCCTTTTTATCTTTTTGAACCAAATGCATTGAACCATTTGGTCATTAACCCTGTTAAACCATTAAACCCATTGAACCTTTAAACTAAAGTGGTTTAATGGTTCAATGGTTCAATCCTTGCTTTGAAGCTTGCCAATGAACTCTTTTGGTTGAACCTTGTCATTGAACCAACTTTGAAATCACCTAAGTATTGAGAGCTTTCTTCTTTCCTACAGAGCCTATAGAAATCAACCTATGAAGCCCATAGAACTTGGCTTGCAGAGTCCATAGATTTTCTTCCTGCAGAGTCCATAGATTCAACCCTGTAGAGTCCATAAATTTAAGCCTAATGAGTATGTAGATTTCTAAGAAGCTTGAAAAATGAGGAATTTGAATGCTCAAAAAAAAATTTGAGAAGGGAAGAAATTATTTTGGTCTATTAAACAAAATAGTTCACATGTTGTCCCAAAAATGAGAAGTCTATTTTTGGGGACAACAGCTGGCTCCGATTAGGGAAATTCTATCAATTGTAAAAAAAATTGAAGGGAGTAGAATCCAAAATCTCCAGTGTCTTCATGTGTACCATTGGGCTATGGAGTCATGTTACCCATAAATGGAAGGCATAAAAAAGGAAACAAACAAAACAAAATAGAATTAAAAACTATACAAATATACATATATACATATGAAATGATGTGATACTTCAAGAGTTGAAGTGTTTCAGATGCTACCCACTGTGAGGTAGAGAAAAGATTGTGTCATCTTGATATTTTAGTAGAAACCTATTTTCACCATTATGTTGATGAATTATAAATGGGCCTCTCCAAAGGGAGTCAAACTTTCCATGCATCCCTTTTGGTTCTCTCCTTTTGTCCCACAACAGGACTTGATCCCCAATCCAAAAATCATGATTTTTGGCCTTTTGGTCAAAGAGTTTCTTTACCAAACTTTGATGAGTAGCAATTCGGTCCACCACCATGGTTCTTTGTTCATCTAGCTCAGTTAGGCACATGATTCTCTTATCAAGAGAGCTTTCATATGTCTGATCTTCAATTGCCTTTGCCAATTTCAAGGCTAGCAATTCTAAGGTGATTGGTATCTCAACATTGATACCATAAAGAATTTGAAAAGGAGACATACCAATTTCCATCTTTGGTGTGATTATGTCTACCCATAGAGCATCAATCAATGCTTTATGCCATGTCTTTTGATTGTCATTTGCTAGCTTCTTGATGATAGTTACCAGGTTCTTATTGCTTGATTCAACTTGTCCATTCCCTTGTAGAAAATAATAAGAAGAGTGAGAGAGTTGTAATTTCATAATGGAAATAGAATTGTGTAATCTCTTGGGAGGTGAAATAAGTTGCATTATCAGTAACAATTTTGGTTGGAACTCCAAACCTAGAAATGATATTCTCCTTAAGGAAATTGCATACAACTTCTGAAGTAGTATGCTTAGTTGGGATTGCTTCTACCCACTTAGTGAAATAGTCAGTTGCTGTAATGACATAATCATGTCCAGCACTTGAAGATGGGTTTATAGTCCTAGTAAAATCAATTCCCCATTACTGGAAAGGTTCTATGATCACTGGCTTGAGAGGCAGGGCAACTAACTTGGGTCTTCTCACAAATTGCTTATAGAGTTCACATTTTCTCACCCACTTATATACATCTTAGAAAAGATTTGGCCAGTAATACCTAGCTTGCAGAATCTTGTGAGCAGTCACAGGGGCAAAAAAGGTCCTCCACAGGCTAGATTGTGGAAATATTTCAAAAGTTGGCTTTGTTGCTCTTTTTATCTACACATCAAAGGAATATTCCATCTATGCTTATCTTGTATAGGCCGTTGTCCCAAAGGACAAAATTGGTAGATTTCAACTTGATAGTCCTCCTTTCTTTATAAGACAAATGAGAATGACATTCACCATAAGTAAGGAAATGACCAATACCTAAATACCACTCATTGGTAGTGGAGACAAAAAGGACTGTTGGTGTATCTTCCACTTCAGCTTCTTCATGCTATGTATCTTTTGGCTTGTTGTCAGTAATTAATTAGAATAGGCATTTTTCCCTAACCAGATTTGTTGGCTTGATGTCTAGATCAAACTCTTGAATCTTGCAATCTAATTGCCTCTTTTTGTGCCAAACTCTTGTTGAGTTAATATGGACTTGAGTGTAGTGTCAGGAACTAAGGTAATAGTGTGTGAATTTAAGATATAAAAATGGAAATGTTTGACTACTTTCACCACTACATAAGCATGCTTCTCTACATTTGAATACTTCATCTCATGGGTTTTGAGAGGGAAACTCATGAAAGAAATGGGAGATTCTATACCTTCCTTGTCCTATTGAACAAGAATTGTTGAAAGCGTGTGTTCAAAAGCATAGTTGTTTATGATGAAATCTTTATTGTAATCTAGACAAACCAAGGTAGGGGCATGGGCAATGGTAGTCTTGATATCTTGAAATGCTGACTTGCCTTCTTTAGTCTAGCTAAAGGTGTTCTTCCCTTTCATCATGTTCACAATGTGTCTAGTCTTCTCAACAAATTTGGGGATGAACCTCCGTAAGAGATTCACCTTTTCAAAGAAAGAGTGAACAAAATTTTTATTTTTAGGCAAATTAAGCTCTTGAATAGACTTGACTCTATCTGAGTCAATCTTTATGCCTTCTTTAGACACAATGTGTCCAAGGAGTTTCCCCTCTATTACTCCAAAAATAGACTTCTTAGGGTTCAAGGAAATACCATTCTAGCGGCAGCACTCCAACACTTGTTGTAAGTGCCGTACATGTTCAAAATGATGCTTTGAAAAGACAATCAAGTCATCAAGGTATACCACTATGATTTTACCCATCTCATCTTTGAAATCTAGGTCCATTTCTCTCTGAAAGGTGGCACCAATGTTTATTAAGCCAAAATGCATTCTTCTATATGTAAATGTACCCCAAGGTGTGGTGAATGCAGTCTTGTGTTGGTCTGCATCACCAACTTCAACTTGATTATATCCTAAGAAACCATCTAGCATTGATAACATCTCTAAACCTATCATTGTTTGAAGCACTTGATCATGATTGGCAAAGAGTAATTATCTTTCAAAAATGTCTGATTCAGATTCCTAAAATCTACACAAATGCAAATTTTGCCACTCTTCTTCTTTATAGGCGCTATGTTTGCAATCCTTGTGGAATGATGGATTAGAAAGATGATTCTAGCATTTAACATTTTTTGTATTTTAGATAGAATAGTACCTAATATTTTTGGATTATACTGTCTGGATTTTTTCTTATAGGGCATTGAGTCAGCCTTGAGAGGAATGTCATGGTAAATTTCATCAGGTCTGAGAGACTTCAGGTCATCATAAGAATATGCTAAGACATCCATGTATTGATGGAGTAAAGTGGTGAACTTGAATCTTTCTTCAAGGGTGCAACACTTACCAATGTTAACCATTTTGGGATTTTCTTTAGTAGTTAGATTTACTTGATCGAATCCCTAAGAGAAGCTTGAATCTGTTTGTTGTTGTTTGATGAATCTATCATGCTTGTCAAATAGTTTCTCAAGAGAAACTAGGATTTTGGGAATTTTATTTCCTTTTAGCTATAAGAATTCTTCATTTATATCTAAATTAGATTCAGAGGCTGATTCACAATTTTAAGATTCACTGCCTTCAAAATGTAGTTGTTTGAAATTGTCTTTTCATTCCAAGAAGGTAATGATTTGATGATCATCATTAAATACTTTCCAATTATTAGCATTGTCAGGAACACTTAGTCTATAGACTAGCTCAATAGTATACCTATCTTCTTTGAAATCTAAGTGAAGAACTAAGAGAGTTCTTGAAACAACAAGTGCAGCAGCTTTGTCATTAGATTCCCTGGGTATGGCAGAAATGTTGAAAGCATTAAATATTTCAATTTGGTCCCAAACCAGGTTGTGATAGTGGCATAATCTTTCATTCTTGGTTTGGTATAAGTCTCTCACCTGACAAACCACTAATTCAGCATCCCCTTTGGCATGAGGAAACTTGATGTCTTTGTCTTGAGTAGCCTTCAATCCAAGCAACAAAGATTCATATTCAGTTGTATTGTTAGTGTTGCTAAATTGTAATCTATAAGATGAAGAAAACATATCTCCTTGAGGAGATATCAACACAATCTTGACTCTCAAATTGGTAGAGGAGTAGTTGCCATCAAATTCTAGAGTCCATACCTCATCAGATATTGATTTTTCTTTAGACTTTCCTTCATTAGAGACGGAGGGTCCTTCTTCATTTGTATTGCAACCTACTAGTTCTTCTGTTATTCTAGTTAAATTGATTTTTGGGTTGAAACTTTCAAGAATTTTATCAGATGTTTCATGCACTTCATTTGTAGATAGAAAGTAGTTACCCATACCTGAGGATTTAAAAATAATTTGAGCTTCAGGGGTTGATGTTTGGGTGACCACATATTTTGCCTCCTTTTCAAGGAGTAATCTCTTCATTATGCCTTTGATAGGGATTCTTGCCTTAGATAGGTCCATGCTTATTTTTCCTCCCACATCCTTGTAGAAATTTCATCCAAGCAAAATGTCATAGGATGTTGGGATGTCAGCCACCAAGATAGTCATCTTGATTCTCTTGTCTGGAAAGGCTGCAAATGCAAATTGGGCATCTTTGATTTGCCCCAACAATGGTAATTACTTGTTTTCCATGGAGAAACATCTTCCAAATGTCTTAGTCAATGTGAGGCCAAGATATTTAGCTACTTTAGCAGGCATGACATTGTTAGATGTGCCTAAGTCTATAATACAATTACTTAGCTTGTGATTATTTATTAATAGGGAAACATAGAAAGGTTCTATTTTCCTAGGGGTAGCTGGATGAGTAACGACAAGATTATTTAGAATGGGCATGTTCTTTAGGGAATTAGGAGTTACTTTTTTAGATTCTTGTCTTGTAGGGATGGTTTGGTTCTTGACACATTGGACCAACTTATCCAATTGATCAGGATTGGACTATAAATATTCAAATTCAGACATTTGTATTTTGGTTTTTTTGACATGATCAATTATGTCAAATGGCTGAATTAGATTAGGAATAGAGGAAGGTATTTCAACCTTTTGGGTTTTAAGAGGGATAGGAGGAGGGCTGGTTTGTGAAATTGAAGTATAAGGTGAAGGTGAAATTGATGTACTTACCTTTTGAGTGATCACCAAATCCTTTGATTGGAAAGGTAGAGTGGTTCCATGCTTAGAAATTGTAATTGCTGGTTGAGGTTGCTCCTCTGTCTTCCCTTTTTAGCTTGCTAGACTGATTGGTTCTTAGACCTGGTAAACACTACATATGATCCATCAAAAGCTTCTCCTTTGCTTTTGGGTTCATCTTGATAGTTCAAGAAACTAATGTGAGAGTCGCCAGTTGATTCTTCTTGATTTTCTACAAGGAGATTAGTGTCATTTTATTGATTCAATTCAAGCTAGAAAGAGAACTCTGATTTTGCTTCAAGATATCCCATTGCTAAATTGGTTGGAGGAGCTTTTAGGGCAAGTTTCCCTTATGGGAGAGGAAAATGATTTTGTTGCCCTTGATTCTTGGCAGCATTGCCCTGATATGACTAATTTGGAAATGTGCTTCTTGGCATATCTCTATATGAAGGAGAAAAAGAACATTCCTTGCACCATTTGCTTTTTGAGAGCAATCAACTCATTTGCCAACTTCTAGACCATTGGATTTGTCGTGCCTGGAGATGAATATTCAAAAGATGATGAGGGTCTATTTTTATTTAGATCTCTTCTTATCTTCCCTACTAAGATGAGATTATCTTCTACCTCAGTGGTCAAATGTTGAGCTGTAACAAGATCTATTTGACCAACATGTCTCAAAAGAAAACTTACTTTAGGTGACTAAGAATTAATGAAGAAGCATTTAAGATTCTCAACTGTAAGTCGAGCAATTACAGAAATTCTATTCCTCAGTTTGTCAAACTTGGCTATGAAGTCCCTCATTGGTTCATGAGGTTATTTCTTCATCTATGTAAGTTGATCCAAAAGTGCATGTGCATCTTCTACAGGTTTGAATCTGGCTTCAAACTTATCTTTGAGGGTATTCCAATCAGTTATTGATCGAGCCTATAGATGATCAAACCAATCTACAACAACACCTTGTAATGTTTCTACAAATAACCTGACTACTACATCTTCAAATTCTACTCCAATTATGCCACAGGCTATGCTGAAGGCTGCAATGTGTTCATCAGAATGAACTTTCCCATCACTATAGAATTTGGGGAAATTCTTCCTTGAACTACATGGGAACTCATGTAGAGGTGGAGTAAGATTGAGAGCACCAAAATAATTACCCCAGGGGCCTTGAGCTACCATTATATGACTATTAAAAGGAGGAATAACAAATCTCAGAGGAGTAATTATTGGCAAATCTTTGTCAACAACAGAAGTGGATACTTTGTTTGGCAATGGAGATCTAACTTTAATAGGAGGAAAGCTCTTAGTTCATTGGAGGTGAGATGGTGAAGGAAACATATCAAAATTACTTTGTTGTACCAACTCGAATATAGGGTCAATAATACCTTTAGCCCTTTGGCTTCGTGTATATCTTAAATCTGCCAGATTGTGAAACAAAAATGGAAAAGAATTGACCTTACTTCAGTTTGAAGCTTGAGGTTTTAAAACTGTGCATTCTTTCCCATTTGGTGTGAAGGTGAATGGTAAGGTTATAATGATAATGGGTAAAACACAGAAATGGAATGGAATATATAATGGATAATGGTAGAGACTGATTCCATCTAAAACTTGAGGTTTCAGAATGTATATACTATATCCCCAGTAGAGTCACTAAAAATTGTTGGTTGAATATTTTGTCGATCAACGTACTAATAAACAAAATAGGTGTAATCATCCAAAGTAGGAAGATTGGTCAGCCAAATGTGTAGGTTTACCACATCAAAAGGGGACTAATCTCTCCTCTCATCAAGGGGAGGTTCCCTATAGATATGTTATATATATATATATATATATATATATATATATATATATATATATATATATATATATATATATATATAGAAAATAATACTCAGGGGTAGAATAAACCATCCATCTCTCTTTTTTTAGAGATGATATGTGCAAATCAAAGAAGAAATCTTAGGGATAATGATATAAATAACTCTTCTTTTAGAATTACCATTCAACAAACCACAAGAATCTTCTTGATAGTAATTAAAAAATGTAACCAAGGACGTAGTAACCAACAAATTGAGATGTAGCACAAAGTCTTCACCTAAATTTCCCAAGAGTGAGATACGAAGGACAATGAGGGCACAAAGTCATCCCAATGTCCTTTACATAGAAACCAAAAAAAACACACTAAAGGCAACTGTGGGGGCACAAAGTCTCTCCACAGTTGGCTTCAAGACAACTTCCTGACTACTTTCACTAATTCTGCTTATTGAATTAAAGGAACATAAAATATATTAAGGAAAAAGACATAAGAACAGTTTCCCCAACAACAAAGATATTATAGCACAAAGTCTGAAAAGTCACTTGCTTTCTTATTCTAATAACAAAATATGATTAATAATCTGAGCTCAAAGTCTCAGTAATGCCTTTCAATTTTGGGCAGAGTTTTATTTTTGACAATCAGAGAGAGAGATCCTTAAAACAATAAAAGAGAGTCCCTTATATAGCCTCTTCAAGAAGGACTTGGGAATAGTAACACATCATGTTGCATTTAATTTTGTTAAGAAGACATGCTAGAATTTAGGGGCATTTACCCATTTGCTTTTCTCAATGCAGAGAAATGGGTCACGCTATTAAAAGTTTGCATCTTTCAATGTCCACCTAATGATCTACTTTTAAAAACATATCTGATGCGTAAATGTTTTTGGTCCTTCCTCATCGTTCCTCCTCTTCTAGTTATTTGAATCAGGTCCTTGATTCAATTTGATGCTCTATTCCTTAGTTGCTTTCTACTGGTCTTTTGAGAAACTTTGCAGAAGATGACACTTGGTAACTTCTACTACATTTGATACTATGTCTCAATAGATGACACGTGGTGGCTTCTGTTGTGACTTTGAAGATGACATGTGGCAGCATAGTGGGTTTTCTATTTCTTCAAACTTTTCTTTCAGAGGAAAAAGTCTAAAGGAATTCTTTCGGACAATCTATCTAAAGGAATTGTCTCTTTGTCACTTTTGCTAGGGGAACATTTTAAAAGGAAATCCCTTTGCTATTTTGGCCTTTGAATTGGTCCCTTTTCCCCCTTTTTCCCTCTACAAGGGCTATTTGAGCTCCAAATTAGCCTTTTGGGGTTTTCAACAGTTCACTTCGGCTTGTGAGTGTCCTCTAAAAGAGTTGTTTGTCCCTTAGAAATTTGCCTTAGTTGATTTTATGTGAATCTCAACATGTGACACATGGCATCATCTATTGTGAAATTGGTGAGGACACATGGTAGCATCCATTGAACTTGTAGAAGCTTTGGGTGCCTTTTGAGTGTCTTCTAGAAAATGACACTTGGTAGCTTCTGATACATTTTGGAAATACTATAAAACCATGTGGGACTCATTTTAGATTCATGCAGATGATGCCACTTGGCATGTTTCACTTAAATTATAGAGGACACATGGCAACATCCACTACTCTTAGAAACAAAGTGAAATGAGGATTGAAAGATGACACTTGGCAGCATTCGCTGAGTTTTGTCAGGTTTTTGTTTCCTTCCTTAGTCACTTTTGCCATGGAAATTCCCTCCACAAGGGCATTTGTGTCTTTGACACTTGGGGCACTCCTTTGAAATTGTCACTTGAACCAACTGATTGAACCAGCTTTGGTTCAACGGTTCAATGGTTCATTCCCTTATTTCTATTGATCTCTTGAACCAAGATTCTTTGAAACAAGCCTCGTTGAACCCATTGAACCTTTTGAACCTTGAACTAGTCCTTAAAATGACTAAGTGGAAGAAACTTGTTCTTTTGATTGAACTTGCCTATAAAATCCTTTGAACCTATTGAAACATTAGTCTATCACTTCCTTGTTCTTTCTAAGCTCTTTGATCTTCATCACACTGGTTAAACATTTGAACCTATGAACTCGTTGAACCCTTTGGTTCAAGGTTCAACGGTTCAATCAGTTCATTCTTTTTATTTGGATAAGTCCTTTTGATATTTTTGAACCAAACCCATTGAACCATTTGGTCATTGAACTTGTTGAGCCATTGAACCCTTTGAACCTTTGAACCAAAGTGGTTCAATGGTTTGACAGTTCAATCCTTGCTTAGAAGCTTGTCGATGAACTCTTCTGGTTGAACCTTGTCGTTGAGCCAACTTTAAAATTACCTAAATATTGAGAGCTTGCTTCTTTCCTACAAAGTCCGTAGAAATCAACCTATGAAGCCTATAGAACTTGGCCTGTAGAGTCTGTAGATTTTCTTCTATAGAGTCCATAGAGTCAACCCTACAGAGTTCGTAGATTCAAGCCTGCAGAGTCCATAGATTTTTGAGAAGCTTGAAAAATGAGGAATTTGAATGCTCAGAACAAATTTCAAGAAGGGAAGAAATTATTTTGGTCTATTGAATCAAAATAGTTCACATGATATCCCAAAAGTGAGAAGTCTATTTTTGGGGACAATAGGTCTGTTTAACATTGAAGGTCACTTTAACTACCAAAGGTCACCTTAACTAATGATAGTCAACCCAACTGCCGATGGTCACTATGGCAGTAAAAACTAAAAAGTTGTTTTCATCTACCTACCCCAAATAAAACCTAATTTTTTATGTTCCTACATATTCACATACCCCTTTTTGATTTTCTAAAGCATACCCCAACCACCTAGCACTAGTATTAATTATCTTATTGATATTTTAATCATTTATAGTCTATTTCTTAAGCAAGCATTCTTGTGTTTAATTTTAGTATCTTTTGATTATTGATGCAAGTAATTTATATTTTATTTTACAAACTTAATTATTTAAAATGTGTATATTGATAGCCCCCAAATAAGCTCTTGCTTCTGGGATCTAGCTATCACTAGGAAATCCACTCAACTATATATCCAATGAACAAGTTTGCTTTAGTGATTTCTTATCTATAGGTTATCCACCCAAGCCAAATAGGAGTTCTTCATAATCTTATAATTCAACACACACATAATCAAATAGGTTATTCAACCATACCCATACTTAATTCTTCTTTTCCCTTTTCCAATAATAATAAAAATTCATTGAAACATTTTGGCATGTCTGGTGGGACCCTTGTGTCTCTACTTGGGTTATTGTTTGGTTGTACTCTCTCTATTTTGTGATTATGAATGAAACTAAAATCTCTTTTGGGTTTATAATTAATTGCATACATTGAATACATGAAATTTTAGTTCACATAGCTTAACTTAAAATCATAGGAATATATTGTAGCTTCACTCTTTATTACACACACTAAAACAAACCAATTTCATCAATTAAACACCAAAAAAACTTGAGACAAGGAGTGAATAGGATTTTATCACCTAGAAATAACCTTACCCTTTCCTAAAAATCTTACTTGGAGGTCATTACTAAGGGGAGAATCAACTCAGTTCTCTGGTTGAGTATAATCTCTGGATATCAATATCTATATTAGCTAAGCACCTGACACCCTTATCACTATGATGTGTGAAATGAGGGGTAGGACCCAATACTAAGCCACATATTGATTCAAATATAGATTCTTTTTGAGTGCCTAAACACAACTTGAAACTAACCTTAGACTTCTTCTCTAGTACCTACTCTACAAACCAAATTCGGTCACACAACTTCTTAAACCATAAGCTAAAAATAAGATTAATTAAAAATCTAGGGCTTAATGTATATTTTAGAGTGTGATTTTATTTCTTTGATCATTTTCTTATCTTCTCTTTGTTTGAGTAGTAATGTTGTTTGTGTTTTCTATCTCCCCTTTCTCGTATAGTTCTCACTAGTCAATAGTGAAGAGACCTTACATAGAAAAACCCATCACCAAACCAACCTACCTATTCCACGTCTTCATCCATGGACTACATTTATGAACCAAAAAATTCCCCTCATCCCTTAGGAATTCCTACCTTCCCTTAAGAGGTTCCTCAAGGAGATTTGGATTTTTTTCTTTCCTAGATAACAATCCCATGACCTTGCAATATTATCTTACAACAATGTCTTATCGTACCCTAGCTTCAGCCCCACCCATAGATCCACCCTATAGCATGCCTCTCCACCTCATGAGGAGTACCTATATTTCCATGATTACTACCCAACCATTGACTACCCAAGCTTCCTTATCAACCAACAACCACTTAGAGACTACCATAGGGAACCAACCAAGCCAAACTACCATTGCCCTTATACCTTTCACTCTTACCAACCACTCCACCATAGTGGGAGTGCCTACCTATAACAATACCAAAATTCCTCTAGCTACCCCCAATCCATCAACCAATACTCTATTTTAAATCCTTGTGGTGTCCATACCCTCTACCTCACCACCAATCAAGACAAGGGTCACCACCCTTCTATCAATCACCAACCCAACTACCATTCCTATCCAACAAGTACCCCTTACACCAAACTTTGGATATATCTCTAATCGACAAGGGCATGTACCCCTTAACACTACCCAACCACTTACATCTACCCACCCTTATGTATCTTCCACCTAATCATTGGCATCCACTTACAAATATGTGGTAGCCTCCCAACCTTCCACCCACTATTAGTATGTATCCCAACCACCACAATAGTATGCATCTTATAACCTTTAGGGTGTACAACCACAAGTAGACCTAATTAATATGTTTATGGATAAGATGATCACCTTATATTCATCCATTTTGGGTGTTCAAAACATCTTGTCATATGACCAAATCTGTATTGAGCCCATTCATTCATTTGTACCTATTAGGCCATATCCTCCCCAATGGGAATTTCCTAAGTTATCCTAATTTTAAAGTAATGAAGATCCATAACAACATCTTAGGGAATTTAGGCATGCTAATTATCTCATCACTTATGATTATACCCTTCTTTTCAGTACCTTCTCCATGTCTCTATCTAGTTTGGTATTAGATTGGTATAGTGCCATACCCAAGCATTCTCTTTTCTCCTTCACCTAACTAGCTCAAACCTTCTTGAATCACTTTTTGATCAATATCTCCAATAAATTTTCTATCATTGACCTATACTCCATATAATAGTTTGAAGATGAATCTATTTCTAATTTTGTGGCTCATTGGAGGAGCCTAATTAACCAACTCTCCTTCTCCCTACCTCTACCCAAAATCATAGAGCTCTTTACTCGGGTATGTGCCAAGCATATCTCCTCTAAATTGCATGTTCAAATATTTCAAACCTTTAATGAATATTTTATCATAGCACGTAAGTTAGAGAATTGATCCATTGATGAAGGAAAGATAAATCTCAAAAAAAAACTCAACCTATAAAACTAGTGAAGCCTCTTCTTCTAGGACAAGCAACTAGTCCAATACCAATACCAAGAATAAGGGAACCACAAATGTGGTTGTCTTTAAAGCTACTCCTCTACCTTGTATTAACCAACCAAATTCCTCTAGTTCCTTAAATCAAAACTTGAGGAACTAAAACTAGAATAACTAAAAGTAATTCATACCACTTAGAGAATCCTATGCCTCCATCTTAGAGAAGTTATTAAAAGCCAACATCATTCAAATTCCTCTTATCAAACCTCCTCATTCGTGATCTTGAGGTCAATTCATAAAAGGTCCCAAAGTAGACTAAAACCAAAAACATTATGTAGGGCATGTTCAGACCTTTCTAATGGTATATGAAATGCAGAAAATGGAACTCATATGCTCCATATGCAGCCAATCTAAGTTTTGGTCAAAGTAGGTCAAAGTTGGTCAAACTAAAAAAATTAACCATCATAGAACTCTTCCAAATTAGTTCCACTATGTAGAGCATATTAAGACCTTTTTTATGATATCTTGTTTGTATAAAATTGAGGTCATGGTTAAAAAAGTCTTCTTAAAGTTTCTACTCAATAGGCAAAAATATGATGTGGTCAAATGATCACTAGATGGGCTAATGATGCAACAACATGTGGCATACAGAATGAGGTGAAATATATTTTGTGGTTTCATAGTTAGTCTTTGATAGGTTTAAAAGGCTATCTATGAGGACCATAGCCAATAAAGTCCACTTTTTTTATGGAGGGGGACCTTACCACTGATAGAGTTATGGAGCATCCAGTTAGACGCCAACAAGTGTTAAATTGAGAGTGGTCCACATGGTGGGTCATCAATCCACCATGTGGCTTGCCACCACTATATTATTCCATGGTCAAATTTTATTCAATATTCACTTAGTGACTATAGTTTTATGTAATTAATCACCATGCCAAGTGGAAGTTCAAGATCACCAACACATCCATACCAAACTTACCATGGTGGAATCAATATTTCATGCTCAACACCAAAGCTTCCATGCCTAAGCCTAAGTCCCATCTCGATTGCCAAAATGAATGCCAACCCACCAAGCTCATCTACCAAGGATGAGAATATTCTAATTGAAATTTTCATGCCACATTCCAAATCCCATGGATCACATCGAAGACCAAGACACAATGCCAAGTTTGGAACATGCTATAATAAACATCGACTATGTTTATCACCCTACCCAAAAAATTCTTATGATGACAACAAAGGAGGATCTTGAGTCTTAAAAAAGATGCAAACTATTCTAAATTCCCTAGTGTGGGATAAAAATATTGGCATAGTAAACAATGCCTACAACATGAGTTTCAAACCTTGTCAATTCTGGTAAAATGATAAGGCTCCCACCATTACACTTGTGAGCCTAAACACTATATAAAGTGCTTTGGGGTCATTTTATAATAAAGTTTTTGGAATCAAAATCCATAGCAGGTATTGATAAGAGGCTCACAAAAGGAGTTAGAGGAAGAATTAAAAAAAATTTGAGAAGAGACTTATGGTATTTTTTCCCAAGGATCAACTTTGTAGTTGGTGAAATTTTTCTTTGAAAATGTCTGGTAAGTATTTTCAAACATTTTTAATATATCGGCCTATAAAGGACCCAAAGATGTAGGCCATTGTGTTGAACTTTGTAATCAATTGTATGTTGATTTTATTGGTGTTTCCTTGTAAAATTGTTGCTTTAAAATTACTTTGCAAGTCAAATATTAATTAATTCCATAAATTATTATTATTAAGCAAATATCAATATATTTGAGGTGTATTTTGCTAAAGTTTACAGATTAAGTTGGTATCAAAGCTAAGTTCATGGGTGAATTTGTGGTTTCATTTTTAGATAAATTTCTATTGTAAAGTAATGGACCCCATGCTATCACAAATTTAGTTATTATTGAATACCCACATCACTGCAATAATGCAATATTTTTAATCCCAAGAGAAATTTTAATAAGTGGTGGAGTAAATATAAAAGAAACAAATTGAAAAGCTACAAAAAAGCATTGATATGCTATGGATGGAAATACAACAAGAATTTTGACAAAAGAAAAAGATGCATGAAGATGTAGAGACTTGCAGATATTGTGCCTAGTGAGGTTATATTGCCAAGCAATGCTGGATACTACACCCAAGTCAGGATCCATTATGGTTCAAGAAGTAGAATGAGGAGAGAGGAAAGAAACCATGTCTAAAAGCCATCAATCAACCTGACTAGCATTACTTTGTCAAAAAACTCTAGAATATCTAATGCAATAGTTATTGCCAACCAAAGTCCTAGATATTATGCTCAAAGTCCTAGATATTATGCTATGTTTTAAGGAAACTCAAAGGTAGAATTGTACTGCTATTATTGAGGGGAAGTTCATGTAGATCTATTTTAACTAGAGTTCTGAAGGTAGTTATATCACTAAAGGTCTTACACATTGATTGAAGATGAAATATTTTCTATTAGCTCACACTAAGACATGTAGAGGAGTTGATGGCACAGTATGTGGACATGTGACCCATTATGGAATCCTAACTTTTAGTATTGGAGGGATCTTGACATAGTTTCATGAGAAGCTGAGGAGATCACTTTGGGTCATTATTATCTCACATCCTAACATGCTAGATACACCACATCATAATGAGGAATCCAACTAATGACCAATCATACCTATGAGGTTCAATTTGGAATAAGCTAGAAAATTAAGGTATATTTTGGTTATAGCAGTGATTCCTCTAATTTGTATACTCTTACTAGTCCTATTAATGAAAATGATGTTGTAAGTTTGGAAGAAAATAATGCTTTGATTATTAATGTGTCTTCTGATGTACATTTAAAGGATGAAAATAATGAAATCAACTCTTCTAGATATATTAAAAATGTTAGGGATACTGAATGTGCTAACCCTAAACATTTATCAAGTCCATGTGTTGATACATTTGAAAAACACACAAAGGGATTAGGGTCTAAGTTGTTAGCTAAAATGGGATTTGAAGGAAAAGGCCTTGGCATTAATGGTTAAAGAATTATCTTGCCTATCTAAGTGGTAAAGAGACCACTTCATGTAGGATTAGGATATGATGGTGAAGGACAAATTGCCCAAGAAGCTGAGTTGAATGATTACTCAAGAAACAAGATAGAACACCCTAAAGAGTTAGAAGAAGCACTCTTTGAAGATGCAATATCTACATTAGATGAAGCATGTTCAAATGACTCATCAAGGTATGTAAAAATGAAATACTCAAATATATTTTGTAATTATGCCCAAGAAAGTCCTAAAAAGATGTTTAAGAAAACTACCAAAATGAGGTTGTTTAAATAAGACAAGAAAAGTCAACAACAACCTAAAATAAAGGTTATAATTACAAATTCAGTTAGGCAACAGACATAATCTTGTCAATCCAAAATTGAGACAATATCAATGAGGGAAATGATAGTCAACAAGAAGTTGATAGTGAGATTGTCACACTGGAAAGGTAAACAACACTTATTTAAAAGAATAATAGTTAAGAATTCTAAGATAGATTCTATCTTTGATAAAAATTATCAAAATAATTTGATGTCTGAAGATGTATAAACTCTAGGTTTAGAAACTAGGCCACATCTCAAACCATATTATTTGGATAACATAGATGATGGTTGTAACATACATGTAATTAAAACATGTAAACTAGGGTTTGCATTTACCTCCAAATTTTTAGATGAAGTTGAATTAGATTTGGTTCCACTCCATTTTAATGGCATTGTCATAGGAGAACCATATTTGTCTCTGAGAAAGGCAAATTTTTCTAAGAAGGAAAATTAGTATAACATTGTAAAAGACAAGATAGAATATCTCGTATGACTAGATTGCCAATAACCATTATAGGAAAATGGTGCCTTTAGTGCTATTTTATTCATATATGTTTTAGATAGGAACATTGTAGGGAAAAATAAAGATGCCATCATGAGAATCATTAGGAACAGTTCAAAAGATAGGTTGTATATTTTAATCTATATGTTTCAATATGTGCATGCATATTGAATATAGACATTATTTATAAATGCATAAGACCCACGTATGGGCAATGTTTGTAATAATTATAGTTACATGTTGTAAATACCTAAGAAGGGAAATGTTTGTAAATTATGCTGCTATGTAATACCCTAAGAGGGACATTATAAAATGATGATTGTTATAACCCCTGGTGTCATGAAATATTTTATTTCACAGTTTTAGAATCTAAAGACCCATTGAAGTATCTTAAAAAACAAATAGAATTTAAAGGATCATTAGATCTAGTTTCTAAGAGTTAATTTTTGAGAGCTAGCTTTTGAGAGCTAGAGCCATGTAAAGATCCTCACATGGAGTACTAGGTCTAATGCAAGATTTTTGAGCATAAAATGCCTTCTTAATGGGGAAGATTGATTTGGAGGTCAATTCAGAAAAGGTCTTAGAGTAGATCAAACTAGAAACATTATGTAGGGCCCATTGAGACCTTTCAAATGGTATGTAGAACATAGAAAATGGAGCTCGTATGCTCCTTGTGCAACTAGTCCAAGTTTTGGTCAAAGTAGGTCAAAAGTGGTCAAATTTGGTCAAACTATAAAAATTAACCATCATATAATGCTTCCAAATTAGTTTCAATATGTAGAGCTCTTGAGATATTTTTAACAATATCTCATTTGTAGAAAATTGAGGTTGTGGTGAAAAAAAAGCTTCTCAAAGTTATTATTCAACATGCAAAAATATGACATGGTCAAGCAATCACCAAATGGGCTAATGATGTAGCAACACATGGCATATAGCATGAGGTGAAGGAAATTTTGTGGTTTCATAGTTGGTCTTTCATAGGCATAAAAGTTTGGCTACGGGGACCATAGTCAGTGGAGTCCACTTTTTTTACGAAGGGGGACCTTACCATCAATAAGTTATGGAGCATCCAGTTAGACATTGACAAGTGTCAAATTGAGAGTGGTCCACATGGTGGGTCCTCAAGCCACCATGTGGCTTGCCACCACTATATTATTCCATGGTTGAATTTTATTAAATAGTCACTTAGTGATTATAGTTTTATGTAATTATTCACCATGCCAAGTGGAAGTTTGAGATCGCCAACACATCCACACCAAACTTACCATAGTGGACTCAATGTTTCATGCTCAACACCAAAGCTTCCATGCCTAAGCCTGAGTCCCAACTTGACTACCAACATGAATTCCAACCCACAAAGCTCATCTACTAAGTTTGAGAACATTCCAACCAAAAGTTCCATGTCACATTCTAAAGCCCATGGATCATATCAAAGACCAAAACATAATGCCAAGTTTAAAACATGCTAAAATAACCATCAACTATGTTTATCACCCTCACCAAAAATAGGCTTATAGTGACAATAAATGAAGATCTTGAGTCTTAAAAAAGATGCAAACCATTCGAAACTCCCCAATATGGGATAAAAATATTGGCATAGCAAACACTGCCCATGACATGGGTTTCAAACCCTACCAATTTTGGTAAAAATATAAGGCTCCCGCCATTTCACCCACGATCCTAACCACTATATATAGTTCTCAGGGCTCATTTTATAATCAAGTTTTCGAATCAAAAGCCATATCAAGTATTGTTAAGAGGCTCACAAAAGGAGTTAGAGGTAGAATTAGATAAAAGTATAAGAAGAGACTTATGGTATTTTTGCCTGAGGATTGAATTTATAGTTGGTGAAATTCCACTTTGAAAATGTCTTGTAATTATTTTCAATCATTTTTAATAGATCAGCCTATAAAGGACTTAGAGATGTAGGCCATTGTGTTGAACTCCGTAATCAATTACGTGTTGATTTTATTGGTGTCTTCTTGCAAAATTAATGCTTTAAAATCACTTTTCAAGTCAAATATTAATTAATTCCATGAATTATTATTATTAAGAAAAAATAAATATATGTAAGTGTATTTTGCTAAAGTTTACATATCAATTAGTTTGTTGCCTTTCATCTTGCACCTAGTTGGTTCAATTTGAATGATTTATTTGCCTTTCATTACATAATAGGACATGACATTAGTAGGTGTAACACCTTCAAGAGCCTTGTCCAATATTTCATTGGGGAGATTACATTGGACAACCTCAATGCACCAACAAACCAAGACCTTGATATATTCAAAAAATGCTTCCCAAAACATGCTCTTACTGATAATGAGAGCAATAAAATTGAGTGTTCTCATGATACCCATAAAATTAACATGGTCATTGATGCACTCATTACCAAACCACCTAGTACCCTATCTTTTGGTCCTCCACTATCTATTGAGATAATGGACTTACCTTACCTTCCTTTAGACACTCAAACTAAGGAAATACCATCCTTTCTCCCTCCACTTATTAAGGTAGTAGATCCACTATCATCCATTTCAACTAATATATCATAATGACCAACCATCACCACCATATCTTTACCTTCAAATACCAAGCAACCTACTCCCCCTTCATAAATCACTCCCAAGGAAGAAACCCCCATGTCTACTCCTCCCATAGAGGAACCACCTATATAAACCTTGCATCCTCTTATTGAGGACGAGGATGTGATTACCATCCTTATGTATCTACCTAGGGTCTTATCTTTTAGGTCTATGATTTAGGGAATCAAACCAACCTAAAAACCATTCTCTAGGCTAGTGTAGAAATTGGAATTTATCTCCAACCTTGACATGGATTGAGCCACCTTCTGGTAGCAATTATGGATACCTTATATCACCAAGCAAGAATCTCTAACCATAAATTTAGTAGACCAACCCACCACTTTTGCTATCTAAACTTCTACCCTAATAACCAAACCAATAACAACTTTTACCAATCTAACAATCCCTTAACCTAAACCCCAAATGATTGAATCGCCTTCTCAAACAAAATAGACCCAACCAATCAAGAACCTTGGCACCTTCCCCATACCAAGCCTTAGTCACCCCTCAATGAAAGTGGAGCTTTCCTCACTAGGACCAATAAAAAAATGCCAGACCAAAGCAACCAAAGAGGTAAAACCACATAAAGGCTAGAAGGCCCAAATTTTACCTCTCTCAACCTTGATCTCCATTCTAAGGCCTCATCCCTCTATCTTAAACAATAAGCCAATTTCCCCTACCAAAACCCCACTACCTCTCTTGGTTACACCTTCAAAATTACTCTCTAATGCACCTATTTTCACCATGCCAACAATACCTAAACTAGCTACCTTGTGATCTTCCACCTCTAACTCATCATCCCCCTTGCCTAAACTGAAGCCATCAACCAAGCATAACACCCTACCTAAAACACCTACCACTACACCTATCTCTAAACAACCTCCTACTTCAACCATCAAAGTAAAGATCATTGAACCTATACCATCTTTAGCTAAGTCCTACTCAACTATTTTCCATAAGTTATTACAAACCTCTTATTTATCCTTACCTCCCATCAGGTCTTTCAACCCTCTTGCTTTAAAACCCATCTGGTATAATGATCACCAAGTATGTTATTATCATAGGACACCCAACCATGATATAAAGAATTACAAAGATCTCCAAACCATTATCCATTAGCTCTATAATAAGGATGATCTATTAAAAGATGATCCTTCTATGGGCCCCATAACAATCCAACCAATAACCATACCTACCTAACACTTACCTACTCCTCAACCCTCACCTAAGAGTGAATATGAGTGTGACCAGTCTACTACCTCAACCTCTCCTTCTATCCATTCTATCAACATGGTCACAAGATCATAGTAGAAGGATAAGGGGAAGGCTAATGTGTCTATTCTTTGGACGTACACATCTTTAACCTTCCAACCAACCCACACCCATCTATCTCCATCTTCTACTAAACCTAAGATGTCTATTTTAGGTGCCTCCTAATCTAACCCCTCAAAATCCATTAGAAAGTTATCCTAAAGAAAGTTCACCAGACCTTGGTGAAGATGAGATTTTATGAGTTGATATCTACCTCTCCCCATTATCTCCAAGCACTAATAGAGGCTTTTCAATCCATTAATGTCTAACCTGAGGATCCCCAACCTCTAGTAGCCTTTGTTGGCACCCTTCAAGTTTCCAACCTTATTACCTTCAAAGATTCAAAAATACCTTCCATCCACCTTGAGGACCCAAACACCCTTCTCTTTATTACTACTTATATCAACCAAACCCACTTTAAATGGGTTATGATTGATGGGGGAGATATCATTAACATCATATCCTCTCATACGTAAAACTAACTCAACTTGTCAAAAAATTTCATGTCTAGATATTCAACCATCTTTCATTCTTTCAATGATACCATGGTCACTACCTTGGGAACTATTGTCCTTCATATCCATTTAGGAACCCACACTCTCCTTAAACTTTTATATGTTGTGGAAGGTGAATTACAATACAATGTATTATTGGGATGACCTTGGATTCAATCCATGGGCTATGTTCCCTCTACCCTCCACCATTGTATTAAGTTTGAGCATGAAGGCTAGGTCATCACCATCAAAGCTAACCCAAGTCCCTTTTTGACATATACCATAACCTATCATTGCAATGATGTCTTGATACCCCCATACAACACACCTTTAACATCTAAAACTCAACCTTCAACCACTAAAGTAGATATCATATTACCTTTTATTGATGATGCATTGACTAGTTCCTCTATCTCCTTGAGCCAAATCCCCACCATGATTGGAATCAATGTTCCATCACCTTTTTCTAAGGGAGTATCACCTTTTAGCCCTTGACACTTTACTTACTCCTTATGAGTATGGGAAACTTATTAACCAATTGGGATATGACCCTAATGTCACCAATGTCATTCCCTTAAGACCTCCCCACTATTAGACCCATTTTGTCTATGGGGGAGTCAATAAATCCCTTGGTGCTTCTACCACCTCTCTTCCACCTCAACCATTCACCACTAATTTCTCATACCTAGATAAACCAAGCTTCACCAAGACATACCTCCATCAGTGTGCTTGTAAAGGCTTTGATCTTAGGTGGTATGAGCATGGCCCACATGAATTGGTCACCATCAAAACTAGGAAACTACACAAGAAACATAGACTTGATTTCATCTTACCTAATAAGAATAAATCCAAACAATCAATCATTACCATTATTGGAGAAGATGCCCCTTCTTCACTGACCTCACCTCCACTTGCATGTGATAATGATGACATCATCCCACTTAACATTTTTTTCATCAACATGATTATCCTTGGATCCCTGACTTATCACTAGTAGGGGGAAATCGTAACCATCCCTTTGACCCATCATGAGATGATAGGAGAAAACTCTCCTACCATTAACACTATTTAGTGCTTGGATGATGATTCTATTCTCACCTATATTAGTGCCCTAGATTATTCAATCCATAAATACCTTCTTCTTAATACCTTAATCATGTTGAACAAATCTACTATAGATATCAACTTGGGTACTCTAGCTAACCCCCATAGTGTCAAACTTGACCAATCATTGAATGCTGAGGAACTTTGGGACTTCCCATCTTTCCTTCAAGATCACAACATTGCCTTCACTTAGTTTTATAGAGGCATGCCTTGAATTAACCTCATCATTTCTACCTATAACATAGTCACCAACCATGATGCCAAGCCCATCAAGTAGCAACTTTGATTTTTACACCCTTAAATAACCCTTCTCATTAAAGAAGAAATATAATATCTCCTATCCATCAATTTCATTCAACCCATTGACTACCCCTAATGGGTCTTGAATATTATACCTATCACCAAAGCCATAAGAGACCTATGCATTTGTGTGGACTTTCATGACCTCAACCTCACTTTCCCCAAAGATGACTTCCCTCTACCAAGCATCAACCAGCTTGTTGATCTTTCAGTCATCCATGAGATGTTATATCTCATGGATGGGTTATTGGGTTATAATCAGATCTTAATTGCTTTTGAATATTATCAAAAAATTGCCTTTACCACCCCATGTGGAACCTTTTTCTATAAAGTGATGCCTTTCAAACTAAATAATGCTGGTATAACCTACCAATGTGCCATGACCTATATCTTCCATGACCTCATCTATTGGATTGTCAAGGATTATGTGGATGACCTTCTCAAAAAATCCAAACTCCAAAAAAACCACTTGGATATTCTTAATATCATCTTTTAATTCCTCATCCATTACCATGTCTACCTTAACCCCAAGAAATGCATATTTGGGGTCTTGTCAAAAAAACATCTTGGCTTCATTTTCTCCCTTCATGGAATCAAAGTTTATCTTGCACAAATCAAATCCATCCTTAACATGCTCCCTCCAACCAAACTTAAGCAACTCTGGAGCTTACAAGGGAATCTTTAATCCATTCATCATTTTATCTGCTAGCTTTCAGACTGGTACCAACCCTTCTACCACCTTCTGATGAAGGATGTATCTTTCAAGTGGAATAAAAACTATCAAAAGGCTTTTGATTCACTCAAAAAGTACCTTTCATCTCCACATGTCCTTACACATCTTAGGGATGACCAACCTTTCTACTTTAATATCTCTACCATTGACCATTCCCTAGGGGAAATGCTAGCTCATCGAGATGAACAACAAAAAACATAGGATATATACTACATTAACTACATGCTTGTAGAGTATGAGACTCAGCATACCCATACTAAGAAAAGTTTCTTAGCTTTAGTCTTTGTGTCCACCAAAATTCACCACTACCTTCTTAACCATAAAACCTATGTCATAAATAACACTAACCCACTCAAGTACATGTACTCCAAGCCATACCAAAACTAACATATGGCCAAGTGGCTCAAGATCTTATCAGAGTTTGACCTTGAGTTACTTGAAAAAAAGTTAATTAATGGGAAAGTTATTACTGACCAACTAGATAAATCACCTTTAGCAGATAACCGACCCCTTCCTCTAAAGTTTCTTGATGAGCCCATCTTGGCCCTCTCTTAGGTGGATTTTACCTATCAAGTCACCATGTTCTTTGATAGGTCAAAGTGTCAGTATGGTGGGGGAACATGGATCATCCTTATTTCATTTGACAGTAAACCTCTTCCCTTGTCCTTCAAGCTTGATTTTGAATGTACCAACAACATGGTTGAGTATGAAGCCCTAGTAATAGGCCTTCAAATTTCTTTAACCCTAGGAATCAAAATAAAAATACATATTTAGTGACTCCAAACTTGTGGTCAATAAAATCAATAGCTCTTACTAGTGTAATAATGATGTCCTACAATAGTAAAAGCAACTAGTTGATGAATTCTTAACATCCTTCAAACACTACCACATCTAATCAACCCCACGATCTACTAATAAGTTCATTGACACCATGGATTCCCTCACCTCTTAGATCCTATCTATACCTTTGGATTCTAAGCTATATGTCATCATCCATAGGCTAACCTATCCTTCTTATATTAAATTTGACTCTCCCACCATTTTTAATGTGGAGGAGACCCAAACTAACCTTTGGTATTAGCAAACCTTTGACTACCTTAACCTTAACATAGTTCCTTCTAGTCTTTCTAGGAATACTTGAATAATGTTTATCCATAACACCTATCTCTATAAAATTATGGGAGGAATCCTTTATAAACATAGTCTTGATGGCATCCTCTTCTATTGCCTACGTAGTCAAGAAACCTCTCATACTATTAAAGAAACATTTGATGGTCACTTTAGTGGCTTCATTGTAGTTAAGCATATCCTTTGCCTAGGATATTATTGGCCTATCCTTAACCAATATTGCTATGATTACATGAAAAATTGTGTCAAGTGTCAACAACCTACTAATTTACATCACACATCTAGCCATAGTATTTGAGTTTCCATCAATTTTTGGCCCTTCTCATAGTGGGGTCTAGATCTTATTGATGAAATTAACCATCATTCCTCATAGTGATACTAATTTATCATCACTATGATCAAGTATTTTACCAAGTGGGTAGAGGTTATTCTTCTAGTCTCAACTAAAGCAAAAAATATTGTCAACTTTATCAACCATCACATTATCTACCGCTTCGGTGTTCCTCATAAGATTATAACTGAAAATGGTAAATCCTTTAAGAACAAGAAAGTCTAGGGTCTATTTTATGCATTCAAAATTAATTTAATCTTCTCCTCACCCTATCACCCCTAAGTGAATGGACAAGCTAAGGCCTCTAACAAAAATATTAATAAAATGCTAACTAAAATGGTCAATACATCTAGTTAGGATTGGCATTTGCACATCTCATTCACCTTATGGGAATATCATACTAGCATTAGGACCCCTACAAGTGCTACAAATTTCTCTCTTATTTTTGGAGTAGAGGTAATCTTGCCATTTTAAGTCCAAATCCCATCTCTTTGAATGTATTTGTAAGAGCTCATTTTTGAAGATGATTATCATCAACACCATTTAGCCCAACTTGAGCTACTTGATGAGGATTGTTTAAAATCCCTTAACCATCTTCATGTATATCAAGAGTGTATCAAGTGTGCCTAAAAAATCACCTTAAAGATGAGAATTTAATATTAGAGACCTCATCCTAAATGAAAACCAACATGTCACCAATATAGATAAAAGCAAGTAGGGTAAGTTTGCTTTCACTTAGCTTGGACATTATATCATAACCCACAAGTATAGATTACAAGCTTACCAATTATCTTTTCTCAAAATCCACCTAGAACCTAAGCCCCTTAATGCTTCACACATATGCCCATTATTTTGTTAAGAAAGATCATGTTCAGCTTTTGTCTAACTTAAGTTCATCGCTTGCTATCTACCTACATTCCATCTCCCCAATTTAGGGGAAACTAATTGTAACTGAATCATGTGATTATCTATTACTAGCATAGCCTTATCTTAAACAATGGATATCATGACTCTACCTATGGCATGATTTACATTGTACTTTACACACCTTCACAGGATGGATTCCCATGATCATTGTCACCTAAACCCCTTTATGCCTATTCAACTTTCTTGTGCTTCTAGTTTTGCCCTCCTAAAGGGGAACCACTAAGTTGGCCTAAGCAAGTCTATGTCAAGAAAGATAAAAGTAATAAATAGTAAAATTCCCTTATCAATAGTAATAATGGGTCATTATTAGCATCCATAGACTATTCCCTTGAAGGACAACTATTGAAAATTTATTTGAAATTTCCAAAATGTAAGGTTGAC
Organism: Torreya grandis; assembly: GCA_037957365.1. Lineage (NCBI taxonomy): Eukaryota > Viridiplantae > Streptophyta > Pinopsida > Cupressales > Taxaceae > Torreya > Torreya grandis. Next base: position 992,855 of record JARHVA010004269.1, on the reverse strand, counting down.
TTCTCTCTTGAAGGAACATATATCAAAAATAATTAAGCAAAGATAATAAACTTAGACCATTCCCTTGAAGGATAGATAAGTAAAGCATTTTGTCAAGTGAAAAAAAAATTCATGGAAGCTTTCTATATTGATCAGCTTCCCATATACAACAATCAATAAATGACCCATCATCAAAATCACAACAAAAGCAAACTAATTTTGAAAGCCATAATCAACTCTCAAATAGCATAATATGGTGGAAGCCACAATCAACTTTCACAAGTAGACTTCCTGCATCAATTAATCTATATAATTTGGCATAGACTTGTTTATACTAACTCTTTGGACACCTACAAAAGAGGCATGTTAGTCTCACAAGAAGGTTCTATTTTCACCCATCTCCCATTCACACTATATGTAAGATATTTTTAAGCTTACTTGACATTATGTGGTCAAGACATTAACGAAAACTAATGTAAAACATTCAAAGGGCTTATGTTCATTAAGCTAATCCAAATTTGGTTTTGTTTTAGTCTTTGTATATGAAGAAGCATCATGCCCTCCTCTTATCCTATCATGACTAGTCGATATTTTCATTAAGGTATTTGTCTCTTGATTATATTCTTTGTTCTTTAATTGAGTGTTATTAGTTACCTTACCTCATGTGCTCTACCTTAAGCAAGATAGTAGAAACCATAATCATAATAGACATATCCATGTGTGTCATAAGAAACATCATAATCATAATCAAAATCATAAAAAACATAATAAAACCATAACATCCATGAGAAATTAAAGCAACCAACCATTTTTCACCACATGTATAAGTCTAAAATAATGCAGTATATACTCATTAAAATTTAGCATAAGCATAACCATAAATCAAAACCATCTCATGCCTAACTAAGCGTATATCAATGTCTAACATCCATTAATAAGCATCATAAATAATCAATATAAACATCACACCATAAGAATTAAACATCAACATCAAACCATAAACCATAAACCATGAACATAAGCATAAATAATGATCATATGTATAACTCATGAGTCAAATAACATAATAATGTGTACAAGTATATAGACATCTCTCTATTTCAAAATATACATCTCACCACATCATCTTGTAGGTCAAAATAAAAATGATATACAATAATATATAAAGTATATAAGTTATGTCATGCCCCAGGAGCACCATTACCTCCTAGAGCATCATTGGATCCTGGTGCCTACGCACCTACTATACCTATCAATCACCCAACTATCCCTATCTATCCTGATACGGATGCTACCCACTACCCTAGTGTCACCACACTAGTCCCACCTTTTTTCTCTTATCATGAGTAGGCTTCTTTAATTAGAATCATGTTAACTCACCCACCCATGGAGATTTCCTTCTCTACCCACCTTGACTACCTCATCACCTCACCGTTGGTTTATTTCAGCCCATCTAGCATGCATTTCATGACACTTTTTACCTGGTCCTTTAACCATAGTGACAAAATTACCATATTGACCATTTTAAAACTTTTTCTACCTCGTGCTTACCTAACACACTTATGTCTTTTTGGGATCACTTCCTACCTTGAATACCCATGACACTTGACTAGTTTGTGTTTTCACCAGGAGCACTTCCTGACTTGGATACCCACTAAATCACATACATTGCTTAGGAGACTTGAAAGTGTACCCAATCACCACACCTAAATATAATCATGTGGTTCATTTATCCATTTTACTCTTAGAACCAACCTTTATTGTTGTTAACTATGACAACATCATCTTTTCATGATCTCAGCTATCAAACTTTTTATCACACTTTGCATGATTGTTTACACTTTAGTGACCAACCTATTATCCACCTACATGACATCCACCTTCATCATCACCTCCACTAACCTTTTCAAAACTGGACTTGATTCTATTTTACCTCATCAACTCCTAGTTTGAGGGGGAACACCTCCTCTCATAATCAAGGTAACTAGACCTTTGACCAACATTGATTTTTATTTTGTAGTTTGTTGATTCTAGGATGCATAACAAAAAGGGGTATAATGTAGACACCAAAAATATTTACACTATGATTTTAAGTGTCAAAATAACCCTTAACAACCTTAGGAGCCCCTTAGGACTAGTTCAACCTTCTAACCTCTAACCTAGCCTAACCCATAATTAGTTTGACTAAACTAGCTTAAACCTAGCATTTACCTATCTTGACCCTTCACCCTCGATCACCAATGGTTAGGTTCACCATCGATGGTCACCTTGATCACTGATAGTCAGGGTGCACCTCCTTAACCACTAACATGAAAACTTACCCACCTTAATTTTCTAAAAATAACTCATCTAAATCTTGTTATGAGCCATTACATGTGTGAGTTATTATTAAAAAGCCCAGTTCACATGCTATTACAATTCTCATGCCTTGCCTATAAGAAGAGAGTAGTAAGGAAGTTAGGATCATCTACAATTATGATCAATATCTTGTATATCTAGGAGATTATTTTTGTAGGTCAAGTGTCATCAGCAATCTACCAAACTAGCTACTACGTCAGAGAGTCAACATAAAACCATAGCCCCACCAAAGTGCTAAGTACCATTACTATGTTAGAATCAAGTTAGATTCCACCAATAGGTTAACTACCTCAATCAATTACCTAATCAACTTCTAGTAAGACATTTACTTATTTTTTAGTATTCATTTACTTTATTTCCTTTTCACAATTAACCCAGGTCTTACCCATCTCTTAGAATCCATATTTTGGATATCATCAATCAAATTTTTTATCAACCCAAATCTACCTACAGAATCATTGATGGTTATCTCAACCTTCGATAGTCTATCCAACTATTGATGGTCACCTTGATGGCCAATGGTTACCTTTACCACTGATGGTTAGCCTAACTGCTAACTATCACTGTGGCAATAAAAACCATCATGTCATTTTCACCAACCTACCCCCAACCAAACTTGATTTTCTATGTTCTTACCTCTTTATATACCCCTTTCATATTTATTGAAGCATACCCCAACCACCTAGCACTAGTATTAATTATCTTATCTCTATTTTAATCATTTCTAGTCTATTTCTTAAGCAAACATTCTTGTGTTTGATTTCAATATCTTTTGATTATTGATGAAGTACATTTTATTATGTTTTATAAACTAAATTATTTAAAATATGTCAATTGAGAACCCCGAAAGAAGATCTTACTTCTGAGATCTAACTATCGCTATGTAATCCACTCAACTATCTATCTAGTGAACAAGTTTGCTTTAGTTATTTCTTATCTACAAGTCATCCTCCCAAACCAAAGAGGAGTTCTTCACAATATTTTGATTAAATGCATGCACAATCAAACAAGTTTTTCAACCATACTCATACTTACTTTTTTCTTTTCCCTTTTTCAATAATAAGCAAAAATTCACTAAAACATGTATCAATAATTCACTGCTATTAAAAGATATTCTAGTGAAACCATTAGAGAATTTAGCTCTAGATTCTAAAATATGTTTAGTAGAACCATAGCTCCTTATAAACCTAATGAATATTTGAATTTATAAATATATAAGGATTATTTTTACCCCATGACTTTTATGTTTCTTAAGAGGTTTCCTAGAGTCATAAACACATTAGCCTTAGCCTATGCTGAAGCTATAACAATCAATGATCAAACCCAATTTATTTTCACTAAATTTCATTCTTAATGCTAATCATAATATGCCTACCCTAAATCAGACACCAATTTTGAACCAATTACCCTTAAACCATACTCATCCTAGCCAAAAATTAGGATTCTTGAACAATAATAATTCAAATAGATTTCATCCATAGGAATGAAGAACTTTGATGTCAATAATTAGTAATATCAATCAAGTTCATAACTCTGAGGCACCAAAAAATGAGAATGAATACATACTTGAAATGGTTCAAAAGCTAAACACTGACTTCCTTTTATTGTAAAAACAAGTAGGTAATAATAGGGAGAGATCCAATAGGAATTACTCATATCAAAGGTTTAATAGACCTAATAGTCAATTTCACAATGAAAATTACAATAATAAAAATAATGAGTCACCATCAATAAATAATAAACATGAGATTAATATTTGTGATATTACTCTAATCGAATATTGTAGGGTTCATAATACTTCAAAGCATGGTGACTTGGAATGCATTGAATTCTATAATATTTTTTATTTGTGTCAAGATGAGTCAAATAAAATTGAGAGTGGAACTAATATAGATAATTTTGTAAGTTCTTATAGATATTCAAAGTCATCCAAATCTATAGATATAACCTTGATGGTGGAGACATTTGACTTCTCATTCCAAGAGGAAAATGATCCTAAATATACTCTTGAAGAGCTGCATGATTTTTAGTAGTACCTAAAGAAGACTTACCCTCTAAATAATAGGGATAAAAAATAACCTTTGACAACTTCAACTCCACTAAATAATTTTGACACTCCTCTAGATCCTACAATTGACAACAATCTTGAACCTCCAAAAGGAAGTACTTCTAAATATGATAGTGATTTGTTTAGTACTTCTACTAGATGTGGATAAAATATAGTTGAGGACATGAAAATGATTAAGGCTAACATCATACTACATGAGTTGACTCAAATAACTAAGCAAAGATATTGGTTACTTAATTTTGATCTAAGAAAACTAGTAAGTCACCCAAGGCTACAAATGCTAATGTTGCCATGTATAAGAACAAAACAAACATTCCACCTTTATTGTTTACAGTCAAGATATTTGGTAAGAATTTTCATAATTATTTGATAAATTTAGGTGCATCTACTAATATCATGTCTAAAGGTATTTGTGAGCAAATTGGTTTGAATCCAATAAAATCTAATAGGGTTGTTAATTAGATAAATCTAGTGTGAAAGAAATTAGAGAATTGTTTAATGTTCACATGTAACTTATAGCTAAACCAAAGATGTAATAGTTTATAGACATTCAAGTGTTGGATATTCTTGATGAGTAGAGACTAGATTAGATCATTGAATGGTTACATATATACTGATTGTTTACATATGTGTCTTCTATGAAAGGGAGTGCTAACTCAAATTTGAATTGAAAGAGAGCCCAAGATGAAACATATGATCACCAAGTACAATGCTATGAATAAAAGGGTCAACATGGCCAACTTTGAGTTGGGAGTTTATAATCTTGACACCTCTAAGGTATATGACTCTAAAGATACTCAAGCGATGCTGGGGATATGGAGATTATATTTTGATGATGAAAAATGTATGTCTAGATTAGGGGTAAGAGTTATTTTAAATAATTATTTTATAAAATATTTTTTTACTTCATATAGACTTCAATTTTCATGCACTGATAACTTGGTAGAGTATGAGGCTCTAATCTTAAGTTTAAAATTTGCCATCTAGCACAAGTTCAAAGAATTATTGGTTCATGGTGATTCATAACTAGTAGTTAATCAAGTGAGAAGTAAATACCAGTATAATTTGTCTTACCTTAATAAATAAAAGTTGAGTTTCGAAATTGATAGAGTATTTTTATATTTTTAACATTATCTCAATTCTTAGGGAAGAAAACAACCTTTTTTGATCAGTTGGCCTCAGTTACAACTAATCTTATGCCTGACTAAGACTCTAAACTAAGAAACCTTAGTGTTGAATTGGTTACTTGTCCTTTAGTCCCTAATAATATCAACCATTTATAGGTATTTAGTGATGACCAACAAATTTTAGACTTCATGAATAATTAAGAAGGATTTGAGGCTTACATCATTGATGAAGCTAATGAAAATGCCACTGATAAAGGCAACCCTGATGACAAAATTGTGAAATTAAGTGACAATAAAATTCCAAAGGGAATGATTTCCCTAGAAAGATTGTTTGATACCTATAAACTAGATGAAAATGTCAAAGTTCCCAAAGTAAATGGAAAAGATTATAAAGCAGTTGACTTAGGATTATAAGTTCAACCCCAACTAGTCAATATTGGTACAACCACCAATAATGAAGAATTGATAAAATACAAATAATTAACATCTAAATATAAATACATTATAAAATGGTCTTATGAAGACTTAAAGATCTTTTATCTTAGAGTCATAACTCATACCATACCTTTAAAATAAGCCTGCAATCCTTTTAGGTAGAAACAAAGACTAGTTAACTCTGTCTTGGAACCCCTAATATACAAAGAGGTCAAAAAGCTGTTGGATGCAAAATAGTTTTTTCCATTAGACACTCCACTTGGGTAGCTAACCTAGTGATAGTTAGGAAGAATAATGGGGAAATCAGATTGTGTGTAGAATTTAGAAATCTAAATAGAGCTTCTAAAAAAATAATTATCCTTTGCCTTCTCTTGATCATGTTTTTCAAATTTTTAGTGGTTCTACAATAATGTCTTTTCTTAATGGATTTAGGTTATAACCAAGTGCTTATGAACAAGGAAGATAGATTAAAGACTATATTCACTACTAAGTGGGACACTTTTGTCTACAAAAGGATGCCCTTTAAACTGATAAATGCATTTGCAAATTTTTAGAGAGCAATGGACCACACTTTCTAAGGGTCAATAGGTAAGTGTATTATCATTTGCATGGATAAATTGACTATTTTTTCAAAAAATAGGGAGGACCACATTATGCACTTACGATAGGTATTTGAAAAGTGTAGAAGGTATGGAATTTATTTCAATCCCAAGAAAAGCATTTTTTGTGTCATTAAGGGAAAATTGTTAGGACATGTTATAACTAAATAAGGGATTTTTATAGACCCTGATAAAGTAGATTCCATATCTAAAATTAAACCCCCTAATAGTAGAAAGGAATTGAAATCTTTCTATGATAAGATCAACTTTTTGAAAAAGTTTATTTTTAATTTTACAAAGATTGTAAGACCCTTGAATGATATGTTGAAGAAGGAAGCCAAGATTACTTGGAATGAAGAGATAAATAAAGCCTTCAAGGACATAAAAGAAGAAATAATTTAGTCATCAGTATTGATAAGTCCTAATTTTTTAAAAGACTTATATATTTAATCTTTTGCTTATGACCATATAATTGTAAATGTCCTAACTCAAATAATAGATGGATGTGATCATCCTATTGATTTCATGATTACTAATTTTAAATTTTTTGAGTTAAACTATTCCCTAATTAATAAGTAGGCATGTGCTCTGGTCAAAATAATAAAGAAATTTAGGCATTATATCCTTAACAATAAGGTACATGCAATATACTAGACCCTACCACTAATCTCATACTTAGCTAATGTTAATTAGGGGAAAGGAGAGGTAAGTGGATGTATGTACTTTAATAATATGATCTATAAATTAAGACTACTAAATTGGTAAGGTGTCAAAGACTCATTTAGTTAATTGCCAATACTAATCCTAATTTGAGTATCATACAAGTAGAGCAACAAGGTTTTTAACCTATTTATTGGTATGAATTTATTGTTTATTTACTAATCAATGACACTTGTCCTATATGGTTGACTAGGGAGAAGAGGAGAGCTTTAAGGCTCAAGGAAACTCATTTCTTGATCAAAGATGGAGTGATTTTTAGGAGGGATTATGAAGGGATATAACTAAGATGTGTTTCCAAAGAGGAAACTAGTGAGATCCTAAGTACTTTCCATGAGAATCTTGAAAGTGGACACCCATAAAGAAGGAAAATAACACATAAGATCCTTAGGGCTAGTTAATATTGGCCTACTATCTTCAAAGATGATCAAAACATGTGAAATAATGTCATCAATGCCAAATTTTTAGTACCAAAAACCCTAAAGCATTCATGCCATTAAATATATTAACAATTGAAGAAACCTTTGCTAAATGGGGATTAAATTTTATGGGGGTCATCAACCCTAATTATGTAGAAGGACATAAGTATGTGATCACTACTACTGACTATTATACTAGGTGGATAAAAGTAGTAGCAAACAAACAATGCAAGATAAAAGATGTGATAACTTTCTTGGAAGAGAACATATATACAATATTTTTAACCCTACTATCTCTAATTTGTGATAATGGATCTAATTTTATATCCATTGAGATGATTGAGTGGGCATATGACAACAATGTTCTCAAGTTTTCATCAAAATATTACCTTCAAGACAATGATTTTTTTGAGTCAACTAATAAAAATTTGATGAAGTCTATCATAAAGTCTACTACTGATAAACCAAGAACATGGCACAAGTTACTCAAGTACACCCTTTGGGCTGATAGAACAAGAGTCAAGCAATATCTAAAGGAATTACCATTTTTGCTTGTATATAGACAATAACCTATATTCCCCATCACTCTCAAGATACCAACCTATAAATTTATGTAAGAGTACATGGAAGGAGAGGATTATCAGTTTATAAGTTCAAGGTCACTTGACATTATTAAAATGGAGGATACAAGAGAGGAATATTTTGCCAAATTCAGTAAGCATAGAACCACATTGAAGAGATGGTTTGATAAACATTATAATATTAAGGTGTTTAGACAAAGAAACTTGTTTCTTCTATGGGATAAAACATATAAACTTAAGGGAAGGCATGAAAAATTTACACCTTTGTAGATTTGTCCCTATCAAATTGTTGAGATACAAGGAGAAAACACCTTTAATCTCAAGGACTTGTAAGGAGAAGAGTTCACATTGCCAACAAATGGGAAATATCTTAAGCACTAATTCTCTATTGCTCTACCTCAAGTACACATGGATTATTCTATAAAATTAGTTAGGATTAGTGTAGGTAGTCTTAGATTAGTCTATTTATTATTTTTTTATTTCTTATTCCTTGTTTGTAAAATAGTGCATGTAGATATTTATTCACTTCTTGTTGTTTATTTTATTGTTGTGTGTTTCCTTTCCTTTTATTTGGTTACCTAATTCTAATAAATATTTCTAATATAATACTCAAGCTCTAATACATTTGATTGATAAAATGAATTCCATAAATTAGGAATGCAAATATGACTTCTCCAAATTGTTGATCATGGATCTTGAAATGTGAGCTCAATGCTATAGTTTTGAGAAGTTGGTAAGGGCTAGTATCTAGATTGGTTATTACTAAAATATTAAACCTTATTTTTTATCCAAGTCAAATTTTTATAATTATTGTATATGTAGGATCAAATTTTTAACTATTAAGACAAAGCCATGTTTGCACTTAAAAAACATTAATTTCCTGGGACAAAGTTTACAACTAAGGATGATTATCTAAAGATCAAAAATTTGACTAAATCCTAAAACCTAGCTAATTTGGTTCCCAAACTTTTTTAGAAATAAAAAAATATCTAAAAAATACAAAAATAAGATCTTTATTAAAAAATTCTAAAAAAAAATTAAGCAAAGGTGATTCCAGTAATCTCCTTTGGGGCAATGGATGCTTGGTTAAAAGTGGTGCAAGGCCTTGAGTGGATCCAAAGGTATATATATTGAGGATATGGATGCTTAGATGGTATAAGAGAAACTACCAAGCCTTTACTAATCCAAATCATGATTCTTAATTAATATCTAAATATGCTATAAGTCAATATTAATAGTCAAGTTCAAGAGTCTGAAATTTGTTCTCTAAATCCCATGGCAATCAGTAAGTGAAATCAAAGCACACAAACAACATGGCTATGTTATTATGTTTGATCCTAATTCTACATGTGTGAGACTTGTTTTAAATATGTCCTAGTCTTAACAATGGTACCTAATCATGTGGGATGAATTATCTAGTTATTATTCTAACTAGAGTCTCTAAATTCTAACATATTTCTATGTTCCCCTAGAAATTACCATTTGTTGAGGTCAACATACCCCAATTTTTAAAAATGGGGCCCCTTGCTTCAAATTTTTGCTAATTTTTGATTTGAATTGAAAATTCCACTTGATCAAAGTTTTTTATTTGAAGATCATCCACACTTGGTTCTCATCTAACTTAGCTGACATGTCTCTATTTAATCCTAGTCTTATTTTGCCTAATGTTGCTAATGGTTGCTTTTGTGTTTCTAGGTTTTAGGTTTAAGGGAGTCTCAAAATTATGAGAAATGTCAATGGTTTTGATATTTAATGATAAATTAACCCTTTGATTATTCATTGGTTCTTAATTGTTTAATTGAATTCATGTTTGAGCATTTAGAAACCCTTAGTCTAATTCTTTTAGCCTAAGCCTTTTAGATTTGAATTCAAATTTACATGGGGTCACTTTATTTGAAAGTTACGTGGGAACACTTTATATTTGTTTAAAAATTATCTTATATTTTATCCTATTATATTATTCATGTTTGTTAACATGAATAAGACCTTAGTCTAAAATTTCAATACTAATTTATTTATGACCCAAGACCTCCTTAATTCTATTATTATTTGCATGGACTAATAAAGTGTAAGGTCATTTTATTATAGTTTAAAATTAGTCTAAAATCTCACCCTAAGGTTCTTAATCACATTTAATAATGTGACCAAAACCTTTAATTAAATATTTTATCCTAAGTCCTATACATTCCCTGAGCCTTATTTTATTTTGTTTTGTCCATAGGAACATAAGGGGTTAAAAAAAGGATGACAAGTGTCATGATATTGGGGCTCAATAAAATGATCTATGGCTTATGGGGACCCATATAAAGTCAAAATTAAAGCACCCATATCATTGATATGCATTCAAAAAGGCAAGGATATTCTTATGGTAAGTGAGGCATCAATAAGTCAAATATCCTCAAGTAAATAAAGAAACCAATCATGTCCAACCCCATGGATCAATATCCAATGGTACACATTGGTCTACTCAAATCAAATATAATGGTGTGTAGTAAGGTCAAAATGTGAACAAAACCTATGAATAGGTGTAGAGATGATAAGTGTCATGCCCATAATGGATAATTGAAAATCAAGTATTATCTTAAAGATCAACGGTGAATATATAGATGTACACATTTTGATTAATGGTAAAAATTTATTCAAAATTTCAATGAATCTCTAGGAAGAGAAAGAAGGTGACAAGTGTTACCGTCATGGATATTGAGATAGAAAATCAATGACTCATGGAACAAATGATAAAACCTAGAGGATCTAGATCAATGACATGCATTGATCCATGCAACCATGATCTAATAGTGCGTATTGAAAGCTAAATTTTCAAATATCCCAAGGATGAATGAGAAGCTACCATAAGGTGCAAAGATATTGGAACAAGAGGAAAATGATAGTTAAAGGCATATAGAAGGCCTATAAAAGTTGACCAATAAAATTCACCCTATCTAATCCAAATAAATGGTGTGACGCAAGGTATAACTTTTAAAAATCTAAAATGCAATGAGATGTTGACACATGTCTTAAAGGAAAAATAGTCACTTTTTAAACATTAATGAGCTAGGTGACATGGTGGAGCCACATAAGTGCCAAGTCAGATTTAGATATTTTGTGGACCTAAAAAGGTAAAGGTATAAGTACAAGATCTAAATGAAAATCTAAATCACAAAGATCTCAATTCAAACTCTACTATTACCATTATAGCTCTATGTGAACCTACTTGAACTCTAAAAAACCCTAACACAGAGGAAATCCCTAATTTGACTCTGAGTTAATTACAATCATCTAAGGGGTATCAAATTATCATTTATACACAAATAATTTATTCAAGAGTTGATTTATAAACCATTGGCAATCAATTTGATCAAAATTACAACCATGGCAGCTCAGAGGGGTATCTCAAAGGAGGACATGAAATTGTATTTGACCTTAGACATAAAACAAAAGGTTTTCAAAGACATCGAGTTTGACCCCACTACTCTGAATATAAGAGATAACAATTGGTCAAAGCTATTCTAGACTATTGAAAACCAACTTACCATCCCTAGAGAGGAGGATAATAATATTTTTGGTAGGAGACTATATTATGACATGGTTACCATTCAAATGACTAGCCTACACTATGTGGTAGCTAAAACCAAGGTAATCCATTATATCAATATCTTAATTCCAATTTTTAAGGATGGTAAAGTAGATAAAGGTTGGATAATTAAATGAACACACTTATATAAATATCATGTATATCTCTACTATAGCCTTTAAGAATTACTATAAGCTTCCCAAACCACAAATTAATCTCCCTTCCATTAATACTTGAGCCAAAGAGAATGATTTGAAGAACATACTTGACATGTGGCTACATTTTAGGAACTGTCTTTTTAGACTTCATTAAAAACATCCAAATTAGCTAATTTAGACCAGGGATAAGAATGATCATGACAATGTTAAACAAACTATGTGGAAATTCCACCATAACTTATGTTGATCTTGTTTAGGTGCTAATTGTCTATTTCATGATTAAAAAGTAGATCACCCCTCCCCTAGGTGAAATAATTAGTATTTATTTGAGTAGGCAAATATATGCCATAAAATAGAAGAAGAAAACCCATTTTTATAAGATGTCATACCTCTTGAATGCTCTATGTGCCACTACCAAGATCCCAAATCAAAGGTATTAGTCACCTAATGGAACACAAATAGTTTCATAATACTATTCCAAGTTCCATATATTTAAGTATAGGGATCAAATTCAATTCATATGTGATTGTGTCTATCCATCCCTTAGTGAAGCCATCACTAGTAATCCCATGGAAAGAGTTACCCCATGCATCAAGAAGTATTTTCAAACTATGGGTGATATTTCGTTATACCCAAATTGTACAGTTATTAGAATTGAAGGGACACATTGTACTCCCTTGAGGATACCCATCCATGTGATAGATAGACTAGTATAATAAGAGGTGAATTATTAGTTATTTCATGGTATATATGGTATTTATAAGACTAAGAGAAAAGGCCTCCTCCATAACTTCCCCATAATAATTTGGAGGACCATTTTCAAGTAATGGGACAACATTGAGGTAACCTCTAAACACAAGACTTATTTCAACTTGAAAATAAATGAGCTAAAATAGTGAGACCCTTATGGGAGGGTCAAGGTGAATTTAAGGCCCAAAAATATTCTAAGTGTGTCCTATGATCATTATCTTGGTGCTTATGATCCCATTTATACCAAGGCATCTAGATACTATGAGGTCATAAGAAGGTTGAAGGAGCATAACCTTAGACCTAAGCCCAGACTAGAAAAGAACCATAAATGAGATGATAGGTGGAAACTTGGGCCTAGAAAGTACCATTTATTGAGTAGTGCACCTAACAGACCTAAATCAACACAACCATAAGTAGAGCATAAACTTGGTGCATAAATTGAGAAAAGATTAGAGGAAAGAAGACCTAGTGATATAGCTTCATCTTCTTCAATCCCTAAGTTATCAAAGGTAGAAGAGTAAGAATTACCTCAAGAGGAGGTACACATGATAACATTGGACCTTAATGAAACTATAGAAGATGCACTCAAAATGTTATCACTGGCTTATAAATTAGATGACAAAGAAGCTCAAATTGAAGAGACCAAAGAAGAAAAGGGGAAGGCAGTATTGGACTTAGTTCCTATGGGTACCCCCAAGAGAAAGGTTGATATGATCATTATTATAATAAAAACTAAGAAACCCAAAGTGACTTTCACTCATCCTTTGATTTAAGTCAATTTATTTAGTGAAGATAACCTAATTTATGGACCAAGTATGATAAATTGGTTCATTTATGGACCTAAATTATAGAAAGTGCCTATTGCACATCATCCTTGGACTATGATGCAATCCATAAACATCCCTATGAATTAAGAGATCAAGCCATGGATTGTGAATCTAAAAAGGGAAGATGAAAAAAGATTGGATACCCTAAGATAACCAAGTGGGGAAAAAATGAATATCCTTGCACCATAGGTAACACAATCCTTAGTTGATGTCAAGTTTGACCTAAAGATAGATGGATTGTAGAGAATAATAGAGAAGAAGGTCATGGTTGGTGTAGAGGAGATAGCTTTTCATAAAGTAGAAACATTGGCCAATTTGAATTATATGGTAGGATAAAAGCCATATGAGAATCCCATCTTTGAGGAGAATGTTCTTGAATTGGCCCAAGCATAATCAACACACTGTAAGCTACCCTTAAAGGCATGCAACAACAGAAGGAGAATTTAGAAAATTAGGCTATCTTTTTATTACTGAAGGCCATGATAAATATGTTTGAATCATATTTATTTGATATGTTCAACTATTTGAAATAAATTAAATCTAGATAGAATGTGGTGAGCCAACAGAGCAATGTGGCTATGATTTTAGTCAACCAATGGTAGAAATCTAGAAACAAAGTAAAGGATTTGATTAGTATCTTGATAGAATATAAAATTACTAACTTTGAAACAATTATCTTGGCTCACCTAAACATGGCCATGACAATATTGGTGGACAAGATCAAGGGTTTGAGCAAATGGTCCAAGAACCTAGAGGAACTTCATGAAGATGGAAAACAATTGATAATCAAGATGGAGTAGATACTTGGGAGCATGACCACTGACCCAACTTCACTCATCCCCATGGTTGTAATCATTGATGAAGAGTTTAAGTTAGGATCTACTTAGGTCATGCATGAAGTGAGAAACTAGAGCCAAAGAACGACTGGGGCTGACAACAGTAGGATATTATACATGATCCTAAATGATGAAGGACAAGGAATGCAAGGAGTGTTAAAGAATCCATGGAAAAGGATGAAAAATACTCTAGATACCTAGTAAATCAAGAGGATATACTCTTCATGGATCCTATTGTCAATTTGAAGTTAATAAAAGAGTAACATGCCAATGCAATGAAGATATTTCAACAACAACAACATGGCCCTTCAACATCAAAGTGATCTTGAGGCCAAGATAGTTAATTATAAAGCATCTTAACTTTTATAATATTTTGAAAAAATAATATTCTTTTGTAAAGGCATGTATGAATTATAAAGCACATTTCTTGTAGGTTAGTCAATTAGGAAGTGTCTAGAGTATTCTAAAAAGATGTAAAGGGAAAATTATCCCTAACAATTATACTATTGTAATTTGACATGATTGATTGACATACCTCATGCATCATCTATATAAAGAGGTATTGTCCATTATAAAAGAGGGTAATTTTTGAGAAAAAATACTTGTGCTAATTTTGGAACAATTTAATGCAAATAGGGAATTCCAAATTTTTTGTCTCATTTGTTTGTGTGAATTATATCATGGATTCTTTCTCAATTGTTTGGTTGTAATTCAAATTTGAGTGGTTATTATTAATTCCTAATATGAACTTACCAAATGCATAGTTGTTAACTTGTGCTAATGATAGGTTGACTAAAAATTCTTATGTTTATTTCATTTTCTATGCTCTTTTTATGGATGTGATTATTCTATTTATCTGCATGAGTAAATATTCAAAGTAAATCAAGTTCTTATTTGTATTCTTTCATTTCCTTATATGCTTGCCTATGTGTAGTATGATTTGAGATTATGCTATTTCATGTTATACATTGGTTTTAAGTACATATTTGGATTATATTTGGACTTTGTCCTAATATTTGTGTTAAAGATCAGTAACATGAACATGTTCCTTCTTTTCCCTAGCCTTCTTTTTTTCTTTTTTTGATCCATTCACTCTATGTTAGCTTCATTATGAATATCCATCTTAGCTTAGACTTAGATTTAGTTCTATGAATATGATTCACTTCACTTAGTTAAGATTGCTTTTATTTTCATAAAGATTAAATATCAGGCCATAATTGCTCCCAACAACCAAACTTTATAAATATTGTGAAATAGTTCACTTGTTCTACCTTTATTTCACCAAAGAGAACAAGATTATCACAACCTACAACTCATGCATTGGATTATATGAATTTAGAAATGAGTAGTGTTTCATGAACACTCATAACCACCCATGATACACATATATGAATCAAAAATACTATGAGTAATACCTTACATATCTTCATATGACCAAGGGAATGTTTCACGATACTTATCGAATAATAAGCTAAAATTATCATGATCTATTGGCATAAGTTATTCAGATACATTGATAGGTCTAGGACATGATGGTGTACCATATTCTATTCTTGTGGTTTATCCAATGAGAATAAAATTTATATCTTCAAAATGATATGGAATATGAGGAAGAGAAGAAAAAATATTTCTTTTAGCATCTACACTAGCAATGAAATTATTAAAACAAGGTGTTTTTCATTTAAAGTTTCCAATTTTCTAATGTTGGCGGGAAAGATGAGGTTCTCTAGCATGGAGTAACTCAAGTATATATTCATCACTAGGGAACATAGGTAATGGTACATAATATTCAACATCAAATTTGATATCGATTAATTTATTACCTTTGTGATTATATTAAAAATGTATTTATTACATCTGTGGTTTTACCATCTAAGGTAATTTTAGGTGTAGTTTGGTTGTAGATTTAGGTTGAGTGGAGTCAATCGGATTAGTAATAGGTGTGTTAGGATTTTCTTAAAATGGAGGTGCAATTGAATTAATGTGGGTAACCTTAGTGGTATTTATAAGATTAGATAAATAAGGAAATTTAGTAGATTGATTGGTTTTGTAGAAGGTATAGATGGTTTAAAAGTTCTTAAATTTTCTAAAGTTGAGATTTATTCAAGTACTCTTGGGGTATTAAGAAGTGGAGGATTAATGGGAGATACATGACCTTTAGGTTTTGATTCACTATCAATTCATATATGAATGACATATACATCATATTTTATGGTATGTATTTTGGTTAATGTTTATTGGTAGTGTTGTACATCTAAGTCTCATGATTGAGCTTGAGTCGTGATATAATTGTTGTCATATGTGAAGTAAATAGTGAATGCATTTATTTCTAAGGAAGAATAAGAAGTGGATGTGCCTATATCACTAAATTTTTAGGGAGACATTACTAAAGTATCTTTAAAAAATATTACCACTCCATACTTATTACATGTGAAGTCATCTTCTATGTAAGAAGCTTCATGTGAATTACATGGAGGAATTTAAATGATCTCATCTACTAGAGGGATGGTAAAATCATGTGTAATTAGAGAAAGAGGAAGCCACTCTAATATGTAAGGATGTAACTTAGTGGTATTACACATGTTTTTTGAGTTTTTAAGTTAATCATCATCATAATAGGTAGGAGGGTCTTGTAAATTTGGATTCATGTTAATGAATTCAGGTAGAGGTGAACTATTAATGAATGGAATGGTTAGAATCCAATATTGAGATTTTGGGTTGGGTAGTTGGATACTCCATGGATTAGGATTGGCCTCATGTTTGTATCATTTTCCATTATGGATGAATTTAATACATTAACTACCTAAATAAGTAGTAGTCCTTATATGATGTGTCCATGAGAATCCTAGGAGTATGTTTTAGGATAGTGGTAATTCAAAGACCATGATCTTGGTAAGTATGGTCTTTGGTCCAATAGTGAGGGGGAGCCAAATACAACCAAGTGGTTTTTGATTTGTCTTATCAAATATACAACATGTGAGATGAGTTTGTTTATGGTGATCTTTGGTATGTCCAAGTTGTTAAATTAACCAAAGGGAGGTAACATTAATTCTTGACCCTTAATATACTAAGTCTTTTTGAATAAGGGTGGTTTTAATTATGATTTTACTGAGGAGAGGTGGATTATCGACTCAAAAAATAATTCCATCATTAATCATATCTTCTTCAAGGAATTCTATGGAATGTTTGGAAGAAATACAAATAGTTTTAATAGTATTTACTTTTGTCGATGAAGGGTCTTGAGGAGGTTGTTCCACCTCATGGGATGGTGGTTATTTAATGTCATGTAATTGTTACATTAAGAATTTATGGTGATATGGAAAAGTGTGAACTAAATCCATGAGGGTTATTTTATAAGGAAATTCTAATGAGATTTAGAATATGAATATCCAACATGAGGTTTGGGAGGTACAATTATTTTTATAATAATAAGAGAATTAGATTAATGTTTTTGTTATGGGAGTTTTTCATAAGGTATGGTAGTGGTAGTTGTGGTGTATTTGAAAATTTATTCTTCAAGTGATGGGTTTTTTGGCTTAGTGATGGAATATTTGTGGGTGGTTTTTCATCTATAATTAACTTTGGCTATGTTCACAATTGAAAATTGGTATAATATTAGTCATAATCAACATTAATTGCACATATATCTTATTTTAAATGTTGTGGGTTGGAATCAATTTTTTTTTTGGAGGTTTAGATGATGAAGGCTTGGTAAATTATTTATTTTGAAAGAATTTGGCATAATCATGATAACATATTTTGATCATAGCATCATGGTTAAATGCATATCCTAACATAGAAAAAAACAAAAAAAATGGAGAGCCCATGACATGTTTCATGATAATGACCAACATCAGCATGAAACCATTTTTTTTTGTTAGGATCATACCATGTAGGTGGATTATTAGTGTAGGTGAAAGGTTTTGAAGAAGTTAATAATTACTTCATTTGTTGAAAATTTAATCATGCACGGGAAGATTTTGGGTCATCCACTTTGACTAATCTTATTTTGGTTTGAGGAGGATTGCTAGTAATCAAATTAATGGAATTTTGGAGAGATACCTTGATGGATTTGATGTTGGGATCAAATTTTTTCATAAGAAAGTCTTATATTTTAGCTTGACTAATTACAAAATTTAAATTTTTGGGAGAAAATTTTTGAACCCTATATTAAATGGAAAGTGTTAAGGTGGTTATAAATTTTTTAAATAAGTTATCATCGGTCATGTTGTGATTGGATTTGTGATCTAAAGATTTCCATTATTTAATGAAATCATGAGCTGATTTAGAAGGGAATTGTTTAACATTGATAAAATGACTAAGACAATTTTTAAGAAGATCACTGTGTTGAAATTATTTTACCAGAGGATTTACTAAATCCTTGAGTTGCCATATGGAATGTTGAGGGAGTTGATTATACCATTGCAATACATCTCCTATAAATGTTTTGACTAGAAGTTTGGTGATAGCAAATGTATTTGTTTAAATCCACTCTTTATAAATATTACCAAATGATTTAATGAAAGATGCAAAGTCTTTAGTCTCATCATATTTAATAGTTGGTGTTTCTATGCTAAATTGCTTTCTACATTCAAAGAAGAAATAAGAAACTAAAAGAAATGGTCAAGGCTAGAAGATACCTGATATAGTCGTGCGCACCGAAATCAGATGTTGGAAGGTTCTCCTCTTTGGCTATGGAGGAATGACACCTGTGAAGAAAAAGAAACTGAAGCACGGAAAAACGTTAGTCAAGGATATGGTGGGCTGTCAGGCGAATGCCCGATCCTGAAAGTACGAAGACTTCCTAGAAGGATATCAACCCACTGATAAAAAAGTAAAATATTGGACTGAAGTAGATGTAATGAAAGATAAAATGACAAAAATAAAAGATAGAAAATAAAATGCATACCTGATAATGAAGTAAACTATTCTGTGCAGTTGCCGATGTCGGTCTCTGTAGTACCGGTGTTGGTCAGACAGGTGCCGACGTTGGTTAATATACCGGCGTCGGTCGGGGTAGTGACCGGCGTCAGTCGGGGCAAGTTCTGGATAGAGTCTGGATGAGTTGCAGAAGGTTTGGTAGAGTCAGGATAGGGTCTGGGGGTTTTGGTCGAGTCTGGACAGAGTTATAGATTGGGATAGTGGGTAGAGATGTAAAGAAGGGACTCAGGGCTCAGGTCTATGGTCTGAAGATCTGGGATGATAGAAATAATGAACAAATAATAACCAGAAAGAAATAAAAACAAATAGAGAAAATACTTACCTATAAGAAGATATGATAAAATCCATGATTGAAGTCGTCGAAGCATTACCATAAGTTGATCGAAGTGAATGCGGATTGGTCAAATGCTAGAGTTGGTTGATCACCAGAGCTGATTGGTTACAAGAGTCTGTGAATGTCAGAGTTTTGGATTGATTGGTAGAGATTTTGAATGGTTTTGCTGATGAAGGCGAGGGACGGTTCGGGGGATGGTTCGATAACCGATCGGGAAATTGATTGGGAACTGAATGATAACTGATAACGGGTAACGGTAAGGTGATCGACGTCGGCAGGATTGCTGACATCGGCCGATAAGTGATCGACGTCGATGACATCAGCCGGGTAATGACTATCATCAGCAGATGCATAATGGGGATAGAGTCTAGCTTTAGCTCTGTGCTCATTTTTACATGCTACCAAGGTCAAGGCTAGTGGGAAAAGTGGTCGACAAGGGTTAAATAGGTGAAGAAGAATAAAACGGGGGATGACCATGGGAGTCGACACAATTTTAGTGTCTACATTTGCCCCCTTTTGTCTTGTTGGTTATTCTAGACGAACTGCAAGACAAAAATAGGAGTGATTGCCCCAGGTGAGGGATAAGGTTGATTTCATCTTGTTGGTTGTTCGAATGAACTGCAAGACAAAAATAGGTAACAGATTGCCCCAATTATGGATGAGGTATTCCCCCTCAAAGAAGGAGTCGAGGGAAGGGAACCAGGAATCGGGTGCTGATTTGATAAAGAGTGGATGAAAAAGGGGTGAGGGTGAACACTGCAAAAGTCGTGATTGCATGCATACCACTGCAAGAGATGGTTAGGTCAAAGTGTCACAGGTCAAGGGTCGAAGAGTGCCAAAATTGAAATAACTAGGCCCCAACATTTAGTCATTTGCTGATCAGGTTATTCAATCAAAGCTGAAGCTCCAAATGGGTCATCGCGTTCTAGGTATCCCAGGCTCAGGAAGTGCTCCTAGAAACATGAAAAAGTCACAAGTAGTGTGGATCAACCAGCTTGCGATCCTATACTTGTGAGGGTCCAAAAAGGTCTGCGCACAATTCTACTAACCAATCATGAGGTAACATACATGCAAAAACAACCAAGGCAACATTGTCTTGGAAGGGGTCGAGGTCGGAGGAGATAGGCATGATCTCTAATGGTTGGTGGTCGAGGGGAGGAATGGATGAAAAGATGTGGCCGAGCTAACCCCAGATGATGTCGTATCATCTGAGTGCTGCCTACATAGCCCCTATGGAAGGGCCTCAGGCCAATGTAGTTCTCCTTAGAAGGGAGGGAGGGACAAAGGGATAGCATTGGCCGTGGTCAAGGGTAAGGTTATGGTTAAAAGAAGGAAAAAAAGTTTGTCCATCAGAGAGATGAACAAATGAGGGTGGTCGAGCTAACCCCAAAAGATAGTCGTGTCATCTGAGTGCTGCCTACATAGCCCCGGTCATAGGGCCTCAGACCAATGTAGTTCAGACAAAGGGTCTGAGTAGTAGACAGGTGGTCAAAATGGTCGATAGATTGGTCTTGGTTATGATGAAATGATGAGGAGAAGAGATGTTGCAGCCTTTTCTAAATGGTGTATTCTGCAACATTGGTCGAGAGGTCTTTCATCCCGAGTAATATTCCATATTCATGATGGATGTTTGCTAAAAATGAATTGAGGTCTATTTATGCGTCAGCAAGTATTGGTTTATGCTGAACATATATTGCGGCTGGTCGATAGTTTCCATGTGTATTGGTGTCCATAAAAACTAGGGTGAATAGGCTATGGGAGTGGTTTGAAAAGAGAGTTGAGTTGAGTCGATTGACAAGTGATGAAGGTGAATGTGACCAAAGTGCAGAAGAAGTGAAAAGCATATTGCTCTTTCATTGACAAGGACCAAAAAGATAGTATAGATAGGGGTGATTAGAATCAAGAGCCCCATTCATGCGTGATGTCATTGACCATAGTTATGTTAGAGCGGTAATCGAATCACTTTGACATTAAAGTGAGCTCGAAGTCCCTTGAGCAGGTGATAGGAGGAGGAAAAAGGGTAACCCATTTTAAGAGCAGAGATAACTTTGCCCCTTTTTATAGGAGACCCTGAGACAACTATAAGTCAAGTCCATGACTCATTTTTTTTTTTTGTTTTTGCGTAGACTGATCAATGCGAGAAGCCTGCATAGAGATGTCATTTGCTTGGTGGTCAGTTGTGAAGCTGATCAATGCGGGAAGCTTCTAAAATAGTGTTGTTTATTGCTAGATTATTCATGGCCATCCTTCGAGGGAGTGGTCTAGATTTTTGTTTAATATAAGGGCTTTTGAATAGCTATCCTTCAAGGGAGTAGTCTATTAATCACAGTAATGATAGTATAGCTGTCCTTCGAGGGAGCAATCTACCTTTTGATTTGATATTGATATAGTGACCATGGATATTGTGACATCTTGATTTGTTTTTATAGAAATGTGAGTCATGGACAAGATTATAGAAGGTCAAGGGCTCCCTTTTATTAGGACAAAGGATCCATACATCATAAAAGGGTTATAGGAATTGTTAAGAGGAATAGGGTTGAAAAGAAGTAGGATGAAGAGGATGGGGATTGCTCAAGGGACGAGCTCAAGTTAAGTGTTAAGTGGATGAGTACTCGACTAGCAGTAGAACGGTCGCAGATGCAACGCATTAAGAGGCTCAAGTTCTAGTCGTCCATGAAGAAAAGATAGATGATAAGTCCCTGATCCATACTTGTGCATGATAATAAAAGGTCTGAGCCAATTAGGAGAAAACTTGCCCCATTTGCCTCTTTCCAGATTGGTCAGGTGTTGATTGATGAGTGGATGTGAAGTTGGTTGATATGGTTGCTGATTAGTCGAGACTGTTTGAATGTTTTGATAAAAAGGTTGGTTGAATGTTTGGGTTGAATATTTGGTTGATTGATATTTGATTGTTGATTGGTTGAATGTTTGATCGAAGGTAGGGTCGATGGACACTTGGTCGAGGTTTAGGATTAAAGGAGTGATTGATATTTGATTGAGACTGTGTTGAACAATTGGTCAAGGTTTGGATGAAGGTTGAATTCCCCCAGTGGCTAGGGAGAATGTTTGACAGATTGGTTAAGGTCGATTGAGGTTTAGTGGTCAGATGGACTGTGTTGATGTCAAATAAGGGGGTTAAAGGTGGCAAAGGAACCATAGTCTGGCATGGAGATTCTGATTTAGGTGATGAAGTTGGAGAGGCATTGTTCGGTGTTGATGATTTGTCAAAGGGGTGGTCAAGATGATCCTTGATGAGAAGGGAATCCTTTTTTTGGTGTTGACGAATGATAGCTTTAAGAGCACGACAATGCTCAGTGTCATGTCCCGAAGTGTGATGATAGTGGTAGAATTTAGAGTTGTCGAACCAAGATGGCCTTGATCTGAGAGTTGATGAGTGGGGCGGTATTGAAGGTTTATTGATGATGTGATCGAGAAGAAGGGTGTCATTTTCCAGACATTGGCGAATGACAACCTTGAGGGCACAACAATGATCGGTATCATGCCCAGGCGTGTGATGATACGCACAAATGCGAGTATCATCGAACCAGGGTGGTTTTGGTCTGAGAGATTGATATGGTTTAAGAGGTGGGAGATAGATACGAGAGGACTACAACAATTGTTGTAACAGAAAGGCATAAGAACCTGCTAACAGGTCTGGATGTTTTGTTGCAGTGAGGGTTGGTGACTTTGATTTAGGAGGCATAAGATGCGTTGGTCGATAAATTAGAGGAGATATATGTCTGATGGGTTGAGAATGTAATGGAGGCGAGTCGCCTCTGTGAAGTATGGGAGTAAGAAGCATCCCTATTAAAGTGGATGGATGCGGACCCAAGATTGAAGGTAATGATGAAGGTGGGGGAGGAGGCCTCTGGTGTGGTTTAGTAGCCTTCTTTGGTTTGGGTTGAGGGCCACCTTTATGCGAGGTGAGGTTAGATGTGGGGCGAACACCAAGAGGTTTAATCACTTTGGGCATGATGGACGCCTGCGTGGGTTTGGACTTAGATGTGGATGGTTCTTCTCTCGATGGAGAAGAGATTGAAGGTGTGGGCTCTTTAAGAGGAAAGAGCACCGGAGTAATCATGGCTTCTGTGTGTGGTTAAGGAGTCAAAAAGGTATGATCATCTATGGATGATAAGAAGGATGAAGGCGAGGCAGCTGGTGTTGATGTGGTCAAAGCGTCCTCCAATATGGGAGAAGTCGATGGAGGATAAGTAAGAAAAGAAAGTTCTTCACCATGTGGAGGAGGTATAGGGGAAGAAGAGTCTTCCACCTGTGAAAGAGGTTGGTCAGGGATAAGAGAAAAGATAGTGTCGACCGTGTGTATATCATGGTCTTGAGAGTCATTGATCATGGTTTGGACATTGTCTTGAGTAGGTGGGTGATTAGGAAAGGGTTGCTTGAAGATGTCAAGGTTTTGGTTGGGTGGTGCATTCAGGTTATCCAAGATAAGATCCCCCTTGTCTAGCATGTCCTGGACGATGTTTTTGAAAGTTTGACAGTGATCCGTGTCATGGCCTTTGACACGGTGATAGTTGAAAAAGTGGTTCTCCCTGTATCATGCAGGGATAGGTATTGAGGGGTCGAATTGATGTGGTCAGATTAAAGGGAGATTGAGGACCCCCTGCTTGATGAGTTTATCCAAGACAGAGGCATATGACTCCCCGATTGGGGTGAATTGACGCTGTATAGATTGATGTTGAAAATGTTTATTGATGTAGTCTAATGTTGAAGATGATGGCCGGTTGGTTATTGTTGAAGATGATGGTCTAAAAATGACAGTGTTTGCCGACCCCTTGGATTGAGAGTGGGTAGAAGAAGGTTTGGAAGAAGAATGGTCATTAGTTTTTGCATTGGTATTACGCAATTTGACTTTATCTTCTTCAATGGTGCGGAGTTCAAGCTTTCGGGCCATGGTGAAGGCCTCGTCGAAAGTGTGGAATGTTTGAACCTGCAAGATGGATGAGATGTGACTGGCACATGCTCGGGAAAAGAGCTCAATGAGCTCGGGCTGAGGCAAGGAGAAGGAGAGCTGGTTAATCAAGCCTCTCCAACGAGCGACAAAATTGACTATTGATTCATCGTCAAATTGCCTAATGGAGTAGAGGTCTGTGATCGAAACTTGTTTAGTGATATTGATTGAGAAATGGTCAACAAATAATTGGGCGAGTTGAATGAATGAAAAGATAGAATGTCTGGCAAGAGAGCTATACCAGTCAAGGGTAGGGCCAGAAAGAGACATAGGAAACATGTGTAGAAGTAACGCATCATCATGGGCGATAAGGTAACAGGCATGTCTGAATGCCTGTAGATGTTGTTGCGGGTCCTCCTTACTCTAGAAGCAAGTGAATTTAGGAAGCTCCCAATGGTTGGGGTATGGTCGGATAGGGATAGAAGGATGAATGGGCTCGTTGTAAATCTGGTCATATGAAGAGACATTATTTGAACCAGAGATAAAAGCTTCGAGACTGGACATTTTATCCATCAGTATCTTGATGACATCTACTAATAGATTGGCAGACGGAGCACCCCCTAGGTTGTAAGGCACTTGAAAGAGGCTAGAAGAGGCGTACGACGTAGTCGGTTGTACTAGTAAGGGAGCAACGTACGGATGACTAGTCACAGGGGCAAAAGTAGAGGCTAAGGGTGGTTGGGTTATGAAGGTAGAAGGCATAGGCTGACCAGATACCACCAAAGGAGGTTGTGTGGTGGCATGGGCAAAAGAGGAGGTAGGCACTCCTGCATATATGGGCGAAAGAGTGTGTGGGGTCGAGACAATCAAGTTTTGGTATGATGTAGAACTTGTTTGAATTGCGTGTGGTTGAGGGGGTAATGAAACCCTGATGGAGGTTGGCCTAAAAATAGACGAGGAGGCCAAACTTTGCGTATTGGCCATGGTCGGGTTAACGATTGAGGTAAAAGGCTGGGTAGCAGACGATGTTGATGTCATCGCCACTTCACCTGAAAGGTCCCACGTTGGGTTTCTCGCGAGATAGTTTTGGATGGCTGCAGTATTGAGGTCCAAG
Source organism: Torreya grandis (assembly GCA_037957365.1). Taxonomy (NCBI): domain Eukaryota; kingdom Viridiplantae; phylum Streptophyta; class Pinopsida; order Cupressales; family Taxaceae; genus Torreya; species Torreya grandis. The sequence continues at coordinate 967,132 of JARHVA010004269.1, read as the reverse complement.
AATCATGCAAAATCTTGGTCCCCTTCAGGGACAATAGGCGTTTGGGTCAGAGATGGTCTAGTAGGAGTTCTTTCAGTTTTCGAGTTGAACTCCATTATAGGGCTGGTTATAGGCGGGGTAGACGGAAGAGGATGATGCCTCACGTGATCGACTAGAGCTTTGGCTTGGCTATGAGTCAAAACCATTCAAGGCAAGGAAGAATGTCCTCACAAGCTCAAACAAGCAGATAAGAACTAAAAAGATGAAGACAGAAGCAGATCCTAAAACCCTAGAAGTAGATTATTAGGATTATAGTGGCTTATGCCTTAGAATGTGTGTAGAGGAAGATTGGTTTTTGAATCGAGTCCTAGAAGAAGTAGTCTATGGATGGTTTCAGGTCAGTTATGGTGCTCAAGAAGTCTATGTTAGCTTTCGTACAGGCCTGGTGCTAAGGAGAAAGCTCCCCTCACTTCACGATTCCAGTGGTTCGCTGGTTTCGCTTAGCCAAAATATACTTCCACTAGAGATTAGGCTCCACCAGAGAACGGAGTGGGCTTTCTCCTTGGTGATGAAATCCAAGTAAGATCGCCGGGACGGGTAAGGTATTCGCTGGGGGATGAAATCCCAGTCGGGCCTTGTCTCAAGTAAGTTAAAATGTTTGTTTTGTGCAAGTGGTTTGGTCGTGTAACATCAAGTGATCTAGATTAATTCAATATGTAGTTTAATTACTATGTGTGGTCTAAGAGATGCAGGAAAACAGAAATGAATGCAAAGTGTTTTAATGCCCAAGTCAAAATGTTTGTTCGTATGAAGACGAATGGAGAAAGAGTCGAAGAATATGAGTTTTAGCTAGTCTAGAAGTGCAAGAAAGAAAAGAAAAGTTCTTTTTAGTCCTGCTTATGATGTCATTTTAAGAAGAGACGAAAGGAGGCGAAAAGGAAGGAACCTAATGCACCTATATGAATAAAAGAAAGAAAGAACCCAAGGAAGGCCCTAGGGTCCCACCGGGCGTGCCAGAATGTTTCTATGCTAAATTGCTTTCTACATTCAAAGAAGAAATAAGAAACTAAAAGAAATGGTCAAGGCTAGAAGATACCTGATATAGTCATGCACACTGAAATCAGATGTTGGAAGGTTCTCCTCTTTGGCTGTGGAGGAATGACACCTGCGAAGAAAAAGAAACTGAAGCACAGAAAAATGTTAGTCAAGGATATGGTGGGCTGTCAGGCGAATGCCCGATCTTGGAAGTATGAAGACTTCCTAGAAGGATATCAACCCACTGATAAAAAAATAGAATATTGGACTGAAGTAGATATAATGAAAGATAAAATGACAAAAATAAAAGACAAAAAATAAAATGCGTACCTGATAATGAAGTAAACTGTTCTGTGCAGTTGTCGATGTCGGTCTCTGTAGTGCCAGTGTTGGTCGGACAGGTGCCGACGTCGGTTAATATACTGGCGTCAGTCGGGGTAGTGACCGGCGTCAGTCAGGGCAAGTTTTAGACAGAGTCTGGGTGAGTTACAGAAGGTCTGGTAGAGTCAGGATAGGGTCTGGGGGTTTTGGTCGAGTCTGGACAGAGTTATAGATTGGGATAGTGGGCAGAGATGTAAAGAAGGGACTCAGGGCTCAGGTCTACGATCTGAAGATCCGGGATGATAGAAATAACAAACAAATAATAACTAGAAAGAAATAAAAACAAACAGAGAAAATACTTACCTATCAGAAGATATGATAAAAGCCATGATTGAAGTCGTCGAAGCGTTGCCGTAAGTTGATCGAAGTGAATGCAGATTGGTCGAATGCTGGAGTTGGTTGATCGCCAAAGCTGATTGGTTACAAGAGTCTGTGAATGTCAGAGTTTTGGATCGATTGGCAGAGATTTTGAATGGTTTTGCTGATGAAGGTGAGGGATGGTTCGGGGGACGGTTTGATAACCGATCGGGAAACTGATTGGGAACTGAATGATAACTGATAACGGGTAACGGTAAGGTGACCGACGTCGGCAGGATTGCCGACGTTGGCCGATAAGTGACCGACGTCGGTGATGTCGGCTGGGTAACGACCATCGTCGGCAGATGCATAATGGGGATAGAGTCTAGCTTTAGCTCTGTGCTCATTTTTACATGCTGCCAGGGTCAAGGCTAGTGGGAAAAGTGGTCGACAAGGGTTAAATAGGCAAAGAAGAATAAAACGGGGGATGACCAGGGGAGTCGACATGATTTTGGTGTCTACAGTTGGAGAGATATTTCCAATAACAATATAAATAATGAAGGGAACTAAATGTTTAATTTAAATATTTTGGATCATCTTGTTGTGTATAAGGGGTTGTAGAAAGATATTTCCCATGACATCTCTAAGAGGTGGTGATATAAAATTTTGGTTATTTGAGGTAGGATATTAAGAGGTTGATTAGTTGTGTTTAATAAATGATGTTTCATCACATCATTTGAGAAGGATTAGATGTTTGCATGATATTATTTGTTGAAATATTTGTGTAAGAATTTGAGTGGTGTTAATTGGTAGATTGGGGTTATTAATGTTTAAATGTGAATTGTTAGGGTTGGTAGGAGGATCATTCCCTAAATTGGTATTAGGGAATGGGTTGTTGGGTGGAGGATTGTTAGGTGGTTGGTTGTTGGCATTTAAAATATTTCTTATAGGGTTATTGGTTAAGCTTATTTTAATTGCCCATAATATATAATAAGGTAATTTTGAGAAAGAATTGTCTTGAGAAGTGTGAAATGGATCTGATCTATTAGTATCATCAGTTGGGTTAATTTTAACCATATTGAAATCTAAAGATGAAGGGTGAGAGAAGGTGTACCAAGAGTGAGTATCCTCTTGGGTAATAAAGGTAGGAAATAAATAAAACCCAACGTATCATATAAATATATTAAGGTTGTACAAAAAGATTCTAATAGATACTTTCATGATGCTTATAATGAGGACTTAAGACTAGAGAGAAAAGGTGTCATATAAGAGTAAAGTTGGAAAAATACACAACTAAATTAGCTAAGTAGTATTTTAAGACAAAGAATTAAATTGATAAAATGGTATAGGGTCAACTAGGCTAACTGAGTTCATAAGGAAGACCAACATAATATACTATAAATGACATAGTTGAATGGGTTGACCATGTATTATGGATGGGAAAACTAACCAGCCTATGAGAGACTGGGTTAGATAGGATGACTGTGTCTTGTAAAAGGTGAAAATAATAGCCCATGAGAGATTGGGTTAAACATAATGTTTATGTTTTATAGAAGGGAAAATTGTAAGAGACAGTCGAGTGGGTCGATTGTGTTATGAGGGTAAAGATAGGTTTTGACAGATATGACTTAGGATGATCTAGTGTTAATTATAAAAAAATTGAAATGAACACACAAGCAACAAGGTTGAACTAGTTGATCTAATTGTAGTGTACATCACAAACCTTGTACCAAAGTTGGCCAATAAAAGTTTTGTAATATAACATATAATTATCAAAGAGCAAGAAAAAAAATATAAATGTTAATCTATGTGAACTTTATTAAATGTTTTAAATTATAATTTTAGAAATAAATGTGATAAGATGTTGGCTTTAGAAAGGAAATAAATAGGTAAGCTAAAGATGGTTTCAATTAGTTAAGGCTGAAAGGGATATGTATTAGTGATGGTACTAGTTTGGTATTGAGGCCTACACCCTTATTTGACAATCCTATAGTGATAAGGGTGTTGGGTGATTTTCCAATATATACCATCAACCATGTATCTATATTTGGCCAAAAAATTGAGTCATCTTATCCCTTGGTGATGAAATCCAAGTAGGTAGACCCTAGGTATAATTTATTTAATACTTTTTGATATTTTATGCTTTGGAAGTGTGTGAATAAAATAAAAGTGTGACTAAATTGATAAATTAAACTTTCATATTTAGTTTGTGTGTTAATTTAATCAATAAAATACTAAAATGAAATATTCATTAATTACTATTAATACAAGTTAATTATTTTGCTTAAAGAACACAGGGTTGACTAAGTCGATCGAGTATATAAATAGTACCAAATAGAATCGATTAGGTCAATTATATATATTGAATAAAGGGATAGAGAAACACAATTGATCAAGTCAATAGAGTCTCCTAGGTAAGAAAAAAATATAGAACTAAGTCAATCTAGTCAGCTTAGTTCAATTTGGGGTTATAGTTTTCTAGATTAAAAACTATGGAAAACAAGACTGAAATGAAGGAAATAAATGACTGAGCTAGTGAGAATGAACCTTATGGTTTTAATGATTCTAATTTTTTATTTTTATACTATGTCATCAAGATGAATATTTTTAACCAATTAAGTCAACTAGGTCAACTAAGTTTGAAAACCTATATGTGAATAAGTGAACTGAGTCAAGTAGATCAATCTAGTTATTTATAGTTGAAGATAACCTAATGGTTTTAATGATGTTAAATTTTTTATTTTTATTTTGCCTTCCAGATAAAGATATTAACCTGCTAACAAAGTTGACTAGATCGTCTAAGTTTTAAAATGTGTACGTGATTATGTAAACTAATTTAAGTGGATCGATCTAATTATTTATGGTTGAGGATGGCTTGCACAAAGCCAAATAGAGTTGATCAGATTGATTATGTGTTAAACCTATGCAAAAAATGTTAGATTTAGTTGATAAATTTGATCTAGTGATATAAAAATGAAATAAATAATAAATGATAATAAATGAAAGAATGAAATAAAACCTACAAGGGTTAGCTCATGTTGGGTTCACCAAAATGTATAATAAGGGAAAGTAAAGCTAATCTACATATCAATCCTATCTCAGATAAGATAAATCACACTAGCCCTTCTGCTTGTTGATACATTTAGTCAATCAAGGTTATAACCAATATGAATTTGCTATACCAAACTAAAGGGTCTTTTACCACATAATATCACTAGATATGGTTCCAAAGCCTCTATATGAATAATACCACATAATAACCCTAGATAGGTTCTATGTTTTTTAACAAGATAAATAAAAAAGTAAATTAAATATAATCTAGTTCTCACCAAATCTTGTGGCACAAGTGAGAGATAATAAATATAATAGTAAACATGCAAATAATAAATCTACTCAGGTTAATGTAAAGATAATCCTAATGCATGGAGAGATAAATACATTCATAAGCCATTACTTATGCTATTTCTATCTACCAAAATAGAGGAATGAGAGTTAGAAATACTTACCTTGAAGATGAACTTATTGAGTCTTAATCTCTCACTTGGCCAATGGTGTATTGCAAGAGCTTGTTTTGGTTTGTAAGGATTAAAAAGGTAGGTTATATCTAAGCTATAAGACTTTTCCTATGCATCCAAAACATTTCCACAAGATAAAATTATTCTCTCCTAGTATAAACCCTAAGCAATGACTCCTCAAGTAGAATGGTGGAAGAGAAGATTGTAAATAAATGAAAATCAATGATAACATCTACCCCTCTCTTGGAAATGGGGTAAAGGATGTGTTTATATATCTGAATCTAACCCTATACCCTTATGAATTTTTATTCGACATAGTCAGCCCAACTAACCTAGTTTTTTAGGAAATAAATTAGTTAGGTCTTCGAGTAAGTCAACTAGGTTGACTTAGTCCCATAACATGCTCAATTCCTATAACAAGGTTGGCCCATTTGAATATGTTCAAAGGATAGGAAAAAAAGGTTTTGGCTAAGGTAGGGACTATTTGAGGTAGTGAATTTCTTAGAAGAGTGTGTAAGGAAGCTATCAAAGCTTATGGAAATGTATAGGAGGGATTTGTGTTGGTTTTAAGTAGTGGTATAGGAAAAAACAATCTTACAAAGCACAAAAGGTCTGCATGCCCCTTTCTCGGTACACCCTTTAAGGCATGCACTCAAAGATATTGAGATTCAATGGGTTACTACATGAGAGAAAGCATTAGTAATTGATGAAGTTTAAAAATATAGTGTGTATATAAATAATGTAAACTAGTTTTCACTTGTTCTATGCTCCTTAAATATTATTTGCTTTCTTGTATGATAGGCTAGAAATTATTTCCTTAATATTAGTGTCTTGTGAGACATTTGAACATGTCCATTTCTTGTGTCCCTTAGCCTTATGTGTGAACTATTTATTTGCATGACATTTGAACATGTCTAATTGCTTCTGGTCATTAGTTTTATGTTTGTGATGTTTACTTATATGTGTGACAATTGAACATATCCCTTGTTTATGACATTCTTAATTTCCTTTGCATGTGCCCCTTGGCCTTATTTTTGTGACATATTCATATCCACTGTATGTGGCCATTAGCCTTATTATTTGAAATTATGTTACATTGTATGTTGTGTTTATTGTGCTTGTTGAGATTGATTAGTGGTGCCATGATATATATCATGCAATTTTACTATGTATTTTTCTTTAGAGATGGTTACCTTACTACATTCCTCCTTACTATATCTATCTAGACTTGTATACCTCACCCCACATTTAATATTTTACATAAATGTTGTAATGACAATACATTACATAATGACATAATATCCACATGATGACATGATTATATATTTAATCACATGATATATTTAACTCTTCTTTTAAGATGAGTGCATTACATGATACATCCATCATCTCAAAAAGGGGCATCAAAGTGGGCTTGTCTTAGATATCCAAGCTTTCATGAATAAAAAATATATATTTAAAACTAAATGTAGGTCTCAAAGATTTAGAGTACATGTTTCAAAGATGTTGAATATAAGGTTCAAAGATTCAAAGTAATTTAAAGATCAGATTCTATAACAAAGTATATGTTTTCAAAAATTCAAAGTAATTTAGAAATCAAATATATGACATGATATATATTATGAGGACATATGATATGCATATGCACCCACTTTTAAAAAACTCAAATATAGATTTATATACTCTTAAATGCATATGCATGGACATATGGAAAACAATTACAAGATTAAAAGTTACATGTTTGACATGTAGTTACAAATGAACACATAAATGCATGAAATTATATATCATTTGGCACAACTTCATGGGGCATGATATTTATTCATGCTCTCATATATACATTTTAAAAGTTCAAAGGCATGATAGTTATTCATGCACAATTTAAAATTTTAAAATGAAAAATACTTATTTACACATTTTCAAATTTCAAAGTAATAGTTTCAAAGATAAAATTCATTTCAATTCAAATCTATTGGAACTAAGGTCATGGTGGGGGCATGCATATTATTCATTTTATTTCGATCATGCAAGTAAAATATAGATATGTGTATAGAAGTGTTATTAATTTTGTTATGGGTAATGTACATTTGAGTTTAGTGACACTTATCAGCTATGGCATTACTTTTAGCAAACCAATTATGTAGTTTCATATATTATTATGAGTGATGTAGATTTGAGTTTAATGACACTCAATGAATTTGACATAAATTCTAATTAACCCATCATGGTTTCACCTTATTTGTAATATCACATTAGGTACTTTTAAAAATTCATGAGAGTTAAAATTTTCATATTTCCAACTCAAAGACTCGATTAAGTATTCAAAATTGAGACTTGATCACTTGTAGATTGCTAATGGTTTAAAATATATGAGTGTTTTAACAAGGGGGAATATTTATCCATATTTTACATGTTATAGAGCAACATGGTTTCCTATTCATATATGTTTACTCCTTCCTTTCCCTCTTTTCAATTTTTCAATTTCAAATTTCTAAACTTTTTAAAATTTAAAATATTGACAAATGACTATTTCATGTTTTATTATAGGGTTTGGTAAATTTGGAGTGCCTTGTATAATTAGAGTATCCCATCAAATACCAAATATGTTGTACACACTTAGTTTTAATTATTTATTATTTACTTTATAAATTTCATTACTATAATAAAATATGGAAAATGTAGATATGTAAAACTAGTCATAATTACTTGACAATGTTAATTTTTGACACATCCTATACCACATGACCTATGCCCAAATACACAGATTTTATTTTATATTCCTATAATATATTTACATATATGTAGGACAAACCATTTTTTCCATAACTAATACACAAAAATTTCCAATCCAAATGTTCAATATACTTTACAATTCCCTTAGACTGTCTCCATCCTAGGACAACTCTCTTTGATTTTCTAGGACAAGTTTACTATCGTAGGCTTGCCGATTTGGAGAGATAGTGTCCCACACAAAATAAGGACTAGTTTCAAAATTTTGAAATATTATTTTAGGTCTTATTATACATTTTTTAATTCTAGTTAAATAAAAACTTTAAAATATTTTACTATATAAGAAAATCAAAACCTCATTTCAAAGAGACTTGCTCACCAGTTTGGCACTATCTATTAAACAATTTCATACTATTACATATTAAAAAAAAAATACCTATTCCTCTCAATTTTAAGATAATTCACAAGGAGAAACCATAAGCCAAGTTTAAATAATCTCAAATCAATTCAAGAGTTATCATTATTGATTATCAAAAACCATATGTCTAGGTGCATACATAATAGTCAAGTAGCATAATTACACAACCACTCTAAATGGGATGATTACATGTGGCATGATTTACCTCTTTAGATTATTTAGATACATAGGTAGTGGTAAATTATCAAGGGGGTGATTGGGGTCATTCATACCATTACACTCTCCCTTTTTTTAAACATGTTTTTAGATCTCATAAAGACCCCCAAGGTTTCAAAAAAAGAATAAAATAATGACATATGTGCAACATAGTTTGAATCCAAACATATCAGCCCACTCAACATATACATAGAAGGTGGAGAAAAATGATTTTAATCATAGTAAACATGGGAAAGTATACAATCAATATACGTGGTTGGACTTTAATATTGTCTAGGGAACATGGTCTTTTCCAATAATATTCTTAGATTTTGTTCCTGATCTAGCCCTGCCTCAATTATTTTTTCCTCTCTCTTTCACTATTAGATATTTGTCACAATAAAATCATAAAAGTTCATAGTCAACATACATGACTAACCTGCATTATTATCTAGAAAGCATAAACCTACCCAAAAATAGTCAATATAAATTTAGATTTGAGATAAGTACATTTCTCTTTATTTTTTTCCAAAAAATAAAAATAATCCATATTTAATAATCTTCAAATCAGAGTTTTTAATAGCTATATATATTTATAATTTTGGTCTATCTCAATTTTCATACCTATTAGACAAACATATTAATTTTTAAATAAAAATTAGGGTAAAATAATTAGAGGGATCAAGGACAAACTCTAATTTTTCAGAAATAGGTCACTCACACTCTGATGCCAATAATTCAAATGTACCTACATGAAAATTAGAAATTCTAATAAGTAGATCAATGTCATGGTAAATTTATAATTAAAAAATGAAACTAAAAAATGAGTAAATGAAACAATACTTTTGGTGGTATGTGATCCATGTTGTCACTTTTGAAACTCTAAAACTATAACAAAAAAATAGAAATCAAACCTAGAATTTAAAATTGGTTCCTTAGTTCACCAACACTATGGAAAAAACTATACTTCTTGATTAGAGAAGTAGACATAAGGTAAAAATTGGGCCTAATTAGTCTCATCATTCCCATTAGTATCATGAATTGACTTTGTGGCCCCTTTTAGATACTAGACTACAACCTGCTTATCATATTTTTTTGATAGCACTTGGACTAATGACTGTTGATGTTGGTTATACTATCAGATGTTTGTGGTATAAGTACTATGGATAGCCAATGTGGTATGTTATGTTATGGTTTTGGTTCACATTATATCCATTGTATCCTAATATGCCTACTACTTACATTGGATTCATTTTATCCTATTTTATGTATATGTTATTCTAGCTTAATTATGTTATTATAGGATATTGCTTTAGCATGTCTCATTGATGCAGATTAACATTGATAACTTTTGTAACTATTGTCTATGCCTTGTAGTGCATGCATGGGTTCATGTTTATCAAGACTAACTCTTACCCTTCTCAGCTATAGTTGACTATACTTGATTTATAATTTCATGTCTAGTGTTTCATACTAAGTTATTATTATCATATTGACAATGTTCAAGTACTATTGATGTCTTATTTGGTGGATACAAGGACCAAGCCATGAGTTAGGATTGGCATTGGGTTTGGCCATATTAGGTATATCATGAGTGATTGAGTAGTTAGAATGTCACACTGAAAGGTATATCATGTACTATGTAATATTGAGCCACCTTTGTGTATATTATTTTATGTTATTACTTTTGGCATTGTTAGTCTCACCCTATTTTGAGCATGAGGGTTCTATTATTATTCTATTATTAAGATTATCTAGTCTACCATCATCATTCCTCATGCTTATATTTTTGTGCTTGAGGTTGTTTTTGAATTTTGGTTATCCTGCATAAGTGTTGTGAACACATGATGATTAAGCAACAAGGAAGTGGCTTATCTTATTAGCTTTTTATGCTTAGTTCTATGTGTAGATTTTTTTCTAGTGATGTTATTGTTTTGTGGCTTGTATTTTACCTTGGTTGGGGTTGGGTTCATTGAAGAGTAATGGGGGTATCTTGACCTTTCAAAAGTATCTTTAGAAACCTCCTTCATGGATGGTTGACCATCGAAAGCTTGATCAATTTTTATAGTGGGGTCAACTTCATGATTTTTGTTGATCGATATTATTTTAATGATTCTATTAATTAGTATCATTTTAATAATTTTTCATTTCTTTTTATTTGTCTATTTAAGGATCCTATTATTATTATTGTTGTTGTTGTTGTTGTTATTATTATTATTTAACTTATAAATTTACCACTTAAGTATTTTAATGACTTTATATTATTATTATTTTAAATTAATTTTATACATTTGATTATCTTTATTAATTTTTTATAACCTTATTGATTTTGGTTAATTATTTTTATTATTGATTTTATAATTATTTTTATTTAATAATTTTATTACTTAAATAGTATTTTATTATTACTTGGTTAATCGATCATTTTATACTGATATTTAATTACTTTATGATTTTACTAATTACTTATATTATTATTTTATTCATATATAATATATTATTTTATCTTATATATATATATATATATATAATTTTGTTTTGTAGATTGGCTTGCTGAATACACCAAGGATGGTATTGACCAAGGGTATTTGGACTGATGGATTTGGGGGTGGGGGGGGGAAGGAAGGCATGGCATGGGGTATGGGCAGAGCATGGTAGTGGTAGGTGTGGAGTATGGATGGCATTGGTAGGTATGTGCAACTGAGAAAAGAATGCAAGGTATGGGTATGGAAGTAGAGAGCTATGTATTAAAAGGAAGATGGTATGGCATGTAGGTAGAGGGGGAAGACCAGAAAACATAGATGAGAAGGAGGAAAATAAAAATGTAGGAGGTAAAGAGGTGAGGAAATGGGTATGCTATATTCACCAAATGGAAGAGGGAGACATAGGGGAGGTGTCTGGTTGTAGGTTGGGCAATGGTTAAGGGAAGGAGGGTAAAAGAAGGAATGGTGGAACCCATTGATCTCTAAAAAGAGATATCCTTCTCTTCCTTTGACAATGTTTGGAACTTATAAGGATTGGGGAGACTCACTCATCTCCACATTAGGCTCATCTTCTTCACACAATAACCAATTGTATTTTAATAGCAAGTACGTTATGTATTGGAATTTAAATGTATGAATTTTATGGTTTTGAGATATTTAGTTTTTTTAAATAATGGGAAACATTAAATAGATTCTCATGGGTTCATAGTGAAGTTGAGAGACTTCACAATAAACCCTAATAGCTTTTAACTGACTTAATTTTGTTGTTATGGTATATGATAGCTTCCCTTGTTCGTGCCTATAGACATATTATGTTGGACCATTGGATTGTAGCTAATTACTCATTTTATGTTGTAGTTCATCTTATTACCTTATGTAATTTTATAATATTGTTATGTTGGAAAAAGAACAGTATTGGATATGATGTTGATGTTAGAGGCTTTCTTAATGATAGCTAATTGGTTCTTACATATTTATCTAACTATATTCATTTCTTGATGCACATTTACATTGGGTTTTATTTACCACATGAGTATTAATGTATCTAGAATGACTTATGTAATATTGGATCCTTATATATTGTTGTATGAACATGAGTAAAGGATACACTTGATGATTTCAAGTAGGTACAAAATAGAAAAAATGTTATTATTAGAACAACTAAAACTATAATTTCCTTAAAACCTTTAAATACATGAAAGTATGGTGGTATTGCCTTATGGTATAATCCTGATATGTTATGTTATTTAGTAGTGAAATCAACTCGTTGAACCTATCATTTGTATGCATGTATCTTAAGACTTAGAACATTGGATTAAACAATTATGAATAACATCTAAAGCCATGTATTTAATTATAATGTGTCTTCACCTGATAGTCAAGAACACTATGATGAAATTTATCAAGTATCAAATTATATATCTTGTTATAACTAGTTTATATTAGAGATGGTTTTTACACTATTACAAGTTGTAAAGGAAGTTCTTTATTTTAGTATCTTTTATGATGTGCCTAGGAAGACACACTATTAAAATCATGAAATAATTTTATATAGTAGTTGAGTTTAATAAATTCAAATATGTTATACCTATGAATAAAAAATTATTGAAGTGCAAACAAGTTATAATAGTTCTTGATGATTTATCTTATTTATAATGTGTAAGGTCTCCATGAAGAATTGGTGATGATCAATGGTATGGATTAGAATAAATATATTAAATTTAAATGCCTTTGAATAATAAATATGATTCAGTGAGTGTACAACATGTTTTTTTATGGAAATAGTTATGACCTCCCATGGTGTGAGTAATGGGAAAAAAATTTAAGTATTGTATTGTTAAATAAATGTGGAGGTTTAAGGTCTTATTGGTTCAACTAATATTGATGTAAATATTATAGATGTTGATGTGGGTTTTATGCACACCATAGAATTAATGAGGTAGCCTCTAACATTTTAGGATCTCATTAGAGCTAAACTCCACTCTAGGGCATGAGGTAACCCGTTGATGGAATAACAAGTAGGGCATACAGGTTGTTGACAAAGTTTTTGGATGGAGTTGTGGTTCCTAATAAGGGTAGTAGATATATATGTGAGTTTGATGGGTGACTGGTTTCTAATATATAGTTAGATTTTAAAACAAACTCAAAAGGGATGGAAAGGTAAGGCAAAAAAGAAATTTTCTATGGTTTTCAAGAACTACTTCCCTAGCTAGTTTCTAAAAGGACAAGTGATCGCAGAACCTATGCTTGTTACTAGTACTAGTTGCACACACATAGTCAAACATGACTAAGAAGTATAGGGAAATAAAGATAAAAGAATTCACAAGCCTCAGACAAAGATTACTCCATTTAGGATAACTATTGTACACCATTAATCAAGAGATTATGTCTTAGACAAGTGAATTATTTGAGGCAGTTGTTACACACACAAAAAAAATATATCTAAGAAAGCACTCATGCACAATCAGAATTATGAATCAATTTAAAATTGACTATATTAACTAATATTTCAATATCTATTATAGATCTATAGATCATTACATTAATTAAAATAATCAAAAATCCATTCACAATTTTTACACACTAAATATTATTGAAACATATAACCAATGAAAGTAACAATTAATTACACAAAAATTAGAAATAAAATACACAAACACATTTGTTGATGATCAAAATTGATCCTGCTCTTATATTCAAAAAAAATTTGACAAAAATCTAAGTTGGGTTACAATTATTTTTATAGACTTGGGGAAGGGGTCACCTCATCCTCCAAGTTAATTTAAGGTCATTATATGTGATAGTCAGAACATGATTTCTAATTATAGTCTAAAATTATATAAAATTCTATTTGTAGTTTATCAATTAAAAATAGCCTTTGTCAAAGATATGCAATGTGTGCATGTTTATAAAGACAAAGGAAATTTTTAAAATTATAGTTCAAACCATATGTAAACTTTAGAATATGCATAATTTACCAAAACTACACATGCTTCCTTTTATAGATTATGAGAACAAACTATTGATCTTTCAGATTAGTCACCTTTAAATGGAACTTTAACATATGCACGAATGACCAAAATCACTTTACCAATGTTTTAGAACTAGTGGCACTAATATCAGCCATGACTACTCTAAACTAAGCATTGTATGTTGGACCTACCTTTTATAGAATCTGGATCTTCACTTTTATATTTGTTATTTAGATTAAGCGATGCATGTTTATATTCTAGCTTAACTTTGAGACCTAATGTCTATTGATAGATATAGCTTAAGTGTCTAAAGAGATAAGTATTCTACCCATAATGCCCTATTATATTTCAAAATGTGACATGTATTAACACTTGATTGATTTTAGGATCTTTGAAAAGTCTACCTAGGATGCACACCATCAATTCTTATGTATTGGTTTAATATGGTTCATTATATTTCAATACTTTTGGCTCATTGACTTCTATGTGTTTGACACTTGTCATTCCTTGCTTTGATTTACTTCATATGTGTGCCACTTGGTAGTTGCTCAAGGATTTTGAGATCTATGTACTGGGATCCCTAATTTTTCTATAGGTCATTAGATCTATGCATTGGGATCTCATGATTATGACACTTATCACTCTCATATAGCTTTAAAATTTTAACTTGTTCTCACATCATTCGATCAAATAGGCCCAAGTAGATGCACACCATAAGATCTTGGCTTAGACATTTTGACTTGTGATTCAATTACATGGGTATGCTACTTGGAAACTCTTTTTTTTAATATAGAACCTTTAAAAAATCTTCATCCATCACACCCCATTAGATCAACTATATAGATCAACATGAACCATCAATATGTTGGGTCCATTTTTGAATCCAAATAGGTAATTTATGAGGTTAAATTTATCATTCATGTAATCATCAAATGACATCATCATGAATTTCAATGACATATACATGACTGTCAAATTTAATTCTATAATTTATCCATTATTGAGGTTAAATTTGATGTCTACATGACCATCAAGTGACATCCTTGTGATCATCAAATGATATCTACACAACTATCAAATTTGATCTCATCAACTTGACACATGTCATTTCTTTAGGATTCTTTACTCCTACAAACATAAATAAAAAAATGACTTAGCATAATGCTTTGGGAAATATTTATAAAGGACCTTGCATGAATATTCTAACCTAAGGTCTTAGTATTAGTAAAATACAATTTAGACCTGGGATAAGAATATATAAAAGAGATCCGACGTTTAATCTCGATGACCTAACATAGAAAAATAGGATTTAGACCCTTGGCTAAAATATTAAATCAAGCTCAAGACATAATGAAAATGTTCTCAAAGCAAGGGTACCACTTGGTAGTATGGTATTGGTCTCAGGGCAATTATTCTAGGAGAATTGTTTTAGGATTTTTTGTGGGGAAATTATTTCAGATAAAATGTCTACAATAGTTTTCTCAAAGAGTCATTTTTTTAGATAAAATGTCTGTGATACAAAGTTTGAAGGAATTCTATTGGGGATTATTTTGGACAAAATTTCCATAACAATTCTCTTGAAGACTCAATTCTCTCAAATAAAATGTCTAAATGAATAATGCTTGAATGGATGGTCTCAAAAGGGTTGAAGGGCATGATGTTTCAGATAAAATATCTAAAGGGCAAAAGGCCTGAGACAAAAGTCCCGAAGGGTATGTTTCGAAGGGAAAAGGGTCTAGGACAAAGTCTTGAAGGGTAAGTGGTCACTTTAAAAAGGGATGAAGGGTCATTTTAAAAATGTTTGAAAGGTCAGTTCAGAAAGTTTGAAGGACATGTGTCCTTAGGGAGTTGTTTAAAGATTTTTTCATCAAACAAAATGTATAAGACATAAAGTCTGAAGGAATTGGCTTTGGGTAAAATTCTTGAAGGATAGGCTCATAGGAAAAAAATGCTTGAGACAAAAGTCCCAAAGGGCATGTTAAAAATGGCCAAAGGGTATACTTCATGGTGAAAATACCTAAAGGTTCTACTTCATAGGGTACATTTCAATGAGAAGGGGCCATCAAAAAAGTCTTAAAGGGTAAGTGGCCACTTAAAAAGGTCTAAAGGGTCATTTTAAAAATGTTTAAAGGGTCATTTTAGAAAGTCCAAAGGACATATGTCCTTGGCGAATTGTTTTGGGATTTTTGCATTGGATAAAATGTCTAAGACACAAATTTTGAAGGAATTGACGTTGAATAAAAGTCTCGAAGGATATGCTTGTAGGGAAAAAATGATTGAGAAAAAAGTCCTAAAGGGCATGTTAAAAAGGGTTGAAGGGTCTAATTTATCATGAAAATGCCTGAAGGGTCTACTTCATAGGGTATATTTAGATGGGAAAATGTCCTTAATAAAGTCCTAAAGGGTAACCATAAAAGTCTCAAGGGGAACTTTCAAAAGGCCAAAGGGTATGTTGGTAAGGAAAAGGGGCATTTAAAAAGTCCTAAAGGATTTTTTTAGGAAAAATGGATGTAGAAAAAGGGTTGAAGGACATATTACACAAATATTGAAGGGTAGGTTATTTTCCTCAAGGAAAATGTCTCAAAAAAAAAGTTTGAAGGAATAGTTGAAAAAAGCAAAGGTGTGGGACAAAAGTCCCAAAGGGTAGGTGTAGAGGAGCTAAAGGGCAATTGAAAAATTTTCGAAGGGAAATTCCAAAATGTCGAAGGGTAATTTAAAATTTTCAAAGGGTTATTTCTATCTGGAAACAATTCAAAGGGTCTACTTCATAGGGTATTCATCCATGACAAAAAGTACCGAAGGATCTACTTGGTAAAGGATGAAGGGTATGTTCATTTTTTTTGAAAGAATGTGTCCTCGATAAAAATTCTAAAGGGTAAGTTAGAGGGAAAATTTCCCAAGATAAAATTCCTAAAGGGTTGGTGTTAAGGGCAAAAGGTGTACTAGGTAAATTGTCTAAAAACCAAATTCTATTGGGCAAAGGCTTGCAGACCTAAGTCCTTTAGGGATATTATTTTGGATAATTTGTCTGCAATAATTTCTTCAACATAGATAGGTCTATGAAAATTGTCCCAAAAGAATAATTCCTAAGAGAATAGATAATTTATTCCATGAAAACATAAGTCCACAACAATTATCTAGATGTAATAAACCTAATAGAACAAAATATTTAGTCTATGGAAACACATTACCAATGCCATCTTGCCAAAGTATAAAAGGCCAAATCATGATATTTTACTAGAATTTGTATAAACATATAGAAGAGGGGGCTCAAAATAAAGACAATAATTTGGAAAAAGTGGGTCCCTATTTCTTATGTAAAGAAGGGGGATGTCGGGTACAACAAATGGTGACTTACAGGGGGGATACTGTATTAAAGAAATCATAACTCTAGATTGTAATCTTAAATCAATTTGAAGTGTGCCATAGGAGAATACTTAAATAAAAAACATAAAAGAGACTCCTAAGTTAATTCACACAACATAATTTCCTTGTAATTTCTTATATATGTGTGTGTCAAAATGTGTAGTTTATTTAACACCTTCTATGATGAGTTTTTTAAAGGATTTGATGGGGATGTAGGTTTTATTCCAGCATCTATCAAAGCTCAAAAATAAAGGAAGATCAAGCATTGCTCTGATTCCATCCAGGTGTCCATAACCCCAATAGAGATACCTTGGGCTCCTTCTCTTCTCATTTAATTATTTTATTTTGATCATGATGCATGGTACATTGACCTATTTCATCATGTGAGCCTTTTGATTTTTTTTAGGTTTTCTTTTGCTCTTTTGAGTCAATTGGTTCTTTTTTCTTCTTTCACTCTTATTTTGTTCTTGAATGGAAAAGAGAAAATCTAGAACCTTAGTCAGATGGTATAATTATAAAACAAAGCATTATAAGAACATCCCTACAAGATACACCTATAACCAAAATTATCACTTCCAATAGGTATTTAATCTGATAAGTGCATTTGATCCAATAAAACCAAAAAACTTTCTAAATTTGTATGAAGTACTCTTAGAGAAAATTCTACATACTTGGTAAAAGTATTCAATTGTGACACCATTCAGAGTAATCCATGATTACCTACTTTCATCCTAAAGACTCAAAAGTGTAGAAATACACCTAACCTATAAACAAGTCCCAAAGTGTCAAGATTTTAATTTCCCCCTTTTCCATGAGTCATAGGCTTAGTTGGTTTGGATTTTAACTTTATTATAGCTAGAGTAAACACAATTCTGATCATCAGATAAAGCAAAGAATAACTAATCTAAGAAAGCACCAAAATCTAATCTAGAAAACATGAAATTTAATCTATGAAAGAAAAATATTGAAATCAAGAAAGATTAATCTAGAAAGCAAGAAAATAGTCTATGAAAGCAAGAAACTAATCTAATAAAGAGGGTTATCTAATCTAATCCTAAAACTACATTCATCTATCCCTCATTACTTAGTAACATCAGCATATGGTATAGACCTGAAGTAGTTCTTTAGGAACTATCTATTGACTAGATATGTAAGTTCATTGCTTTGGAGTTCATTCAAATGAAACATGTTATTTCCCATGATTTATTAAATCTAGTATGTTCCAATCCATAGTGGGGAAAACTTGTCATGTTGTCCTTTCTTCTCATGGGATTTATCCCAAAGTAGCACTAGATCTAAAATCTTGAATGCTTTGACCTTTTCTCTCTTATCAAACCACATCTTGACCAAAACCTAGTGTTTGATAAATGTTTGTAAAGCCTTAGTACTTGAATCTTCCATTTTTATTATGTCCAATAACATTTATTCAGCTATATCATTCAGTTTCATGCAGTCCTAAATGAACAAATAAATGGGTAGCTTTAGCATAATTGGGAATATAGGCTTGCATCCATATACTAATAGATAGGGTGAAGCTTTAAGGGCTTGTTTATGCCTATCCTAGTTTGAACAAAGAGCATACTTCAATAAATTGTGCAAGTCCCTAGGCTTACCCCTTATTTATTTCTTAATTACATTGATCAGATTTTTGTTTTTTGATTCTACCAACCCATTTCCCTAAGGGTAATGGTTAAAATCTAACTTGATAATGATCTAGTTGTCATGTGGCCACTTAGTAAATTTAATTGATATGAAATCTGGTCCATTGTCACAAACTAGAGAAATAAATGTGCCAAATCTGATTGTTATATGTTTTTCCAAAAAGTGAATCACATATTGTGCTCTATAATTATTTATGGCTATGGATTCAATTTAAGTAATAAAAAACTTATGGCCTACTGAGTAATTTGGGTTAATGACACCAATGAAGTTTAAACCCTACTAGGAAAATAGCCTTCATTCACCAACTAGTTGTAAAGGCATTGCTACGTGTACTTCACTCTTGGCTAAAGCTTGACATTCATGGCATGTTATCACATGAGAGAGAGCATATTTGAAAAATGTTGGCTAGTAGTAGCTCATTCTTAAGATCTTATAGGCTATGGTATTCCCATAAGGATGACCACTACCTATCTTCTGATGCAAGTTCTGTAAGATTTCTTTAGCTTCCTTTGCATATACACAACTGAGGTAAATACCTTCATAATTTATTCTATAGAGGACTCCCTTATTGATCATGTAATGATCATATTTGAGCCTCAAATATCTCTTCTCTCTCTATTGAGCTTAGGGGAATAATTTATAGTAATCAAATATTGTATTATATCATAAACCATTGTCCTTTAGATACTTGAGCTTCACATACCTCTTCAACAATGATGTGAAAATTTGGTATAGTCATTAGTTGAATAATTCCTTTCCCTAAAAAAATCTTTATAGGCTTGATATATATGTCTAATTATTGTAGCTTGGACATCCATTTACCTCACCATTCTCCTAGCTCATTTTGTGATAGGGTGATCTTGACCACATGATTAGGTATGATGGCAATGACTTTATTACTTAAGATGTAATGTCAAAAATTCTTCACCACTTTGACAAGGGAAAAAATTTGTTTGTCAATCATAGAGTACTTGAGCTCTACATATTTTAGATTCATGTTCATAAATGTGATTGGATTCTTGGTCTCATCCTTCTTCTATGTGATGACAACAACAATCATATGCTCTGAATTAAATGAGTATAGGTATAAATCTTTATTAAAATCTAGACTGATCAACACTAGAGCCTATGATATTGAATATTTAATATCTTGGAAGGACTTTTAGGCTTCAACTATCTATTCTATTTTAGCATCCTACTTGATCATGTCATTCAAAGGTCTGATGATCTCTACAAATCTTGAGATGAGTTTCCTTATGAATTTAATCTTTTTGAAGAATGATTTGAGCTCCTTGCTATTTGGTGGCTGATTTTTTGAAATTGCCTAAATTTTGTCTAGATCAATGGTGATCCCATCCTTGGTGATGATGTGTCCAAAAATCTTGCCCTCAATCACCTTGAATATGCTCTTATTTGGGTTTAATGAAATATCAAATCTTTTGTATCTTTTGAATATGGACTATAGGTGATTTATGTGTTTTTTTTTATTCTTTTAAAATAATGTAGGATCACCCATGTAGATGAATATGCATTTTCATATTAGTCCTTTGAAAGTGTGATCCATGGTGCATTGAAAGGTAACTCCTATGTTTATTATGCTGAAAGACATCCTTTTATATTCATAAGTTCCCCACTTCATAATGAATGTCATCTTCATTTTATATTTAGATTACACCCGTACCTGATTGTAGCCTAAAAATCCATCTATGAAGGACATCATTTCATAACCACTTAATATTTTTATCACCTCATCTATAGAAGGCAGGGGATAATTATCTTTTTTAGAAGCCTTGTTCAGATTTCTAAAGTCCACACATAATTTGATCTCACTATTCTTCTTTATTACTAGGACAAAATTGTCCACCCAAGTAGAAAGTTGGATTGGCAAGATGATTTTTGCATTAAAAATATTCTCTAATTCTCTTTGAATGAGATACTCCAAAATAGGATTGACAGGATTTGCCTCTATCTAAATGGTTTGTGATCTAGTTGTTGACCAAATTTGACTTTTAGGTCAAATTAGGGCACCCCTAGTAAAAAACTTAATTTTTAGGCATATAAGGGGGTTCAATATAATGCCATGAAATGTTTCATAGGTCATTTTATGCCATTAAATGTTATATTAACCTTGGTCACTTATTTCATTAGTCCATTTATCATTTTAAGTCATTTTATGGGGTCAACATAGTGTATTTAATGTTTTGTATCAGTTTTTTTAGGAAATTTTCAAGTTTGAATGGGTGATGTGATGACCCATGTGTCCATAAATGTCTTAATTAACTGAAACAACTGAAATTTGTAGGTTCATTAGAAGAAAAGTTAGTTTTCCTAGAGAAAAGGAATAAAATGACACATGTATAGCTTTTCAAGAAATGTACCAGATGGTGGAAGGTCATGGAACACCTATCCATATTTATAAAACTCAAATCTATGCTTATTTTGAGCTTAAATTTCCATTTCCAATATAAAACCATTTACCTCTCTTCTTTCTCTTCTTGGTAGACTAAAGTGACTTGCAAGTTTTTATTTGGTACGATCAACACAAAGGGTTTCAAGAAAAATGATCTTAGGGGTAGATTATACACTCAAAAAAATTCAACTTGATGTTTATGTAAGAAATAATGGTGGTTTTATCTTTATTAACCATTGCTAACAATTTAACCTTCTAAATCTACTTGCTAATCTGTGCACCCTTGAGTTTTTGCCCTGGTTTGGGAGATTCTATATAAAAAAGTTACTCATATTTAGTATATAATATATTTTTCATGTATCCTAATATATTCCATGTTTTTTTTCACATTTATAATTATTTTTATAGGTTAATAACCTCAAATTTGTAGACTGGTCATTTATGGGTGCAATAGGCAATTTTATTCATTTGTAGAGTGTTTGTGCTTTGTCAATGGATTCACAAGGTTGTGATAGATTAATATACATGTTTTAAAGGTCTATTTTACCTCCATTTTAACCTTTTATACAAATTCTCCTTGGTTCTCATTGTTTCAAGGCCATCTACCATGTTTGATCAGTCATTCAACATGCTACCTACCTTGTTTTAGGAACTTGGAAGAGATATTCACATTGAGAAGGATTTTCCTCACCTTTACTTTAGAAATTCTTGATAAAAATCATGAGTTTGGATGATTAATAATGGTTTTTAGTTGTTGAGGTCATTCATCAACACATTTTTGTTCCATTCCATACCCTGCCTTCATATAACCAATGCACCTATAGCCTCCATGATGATGTCACTAGAGCTTTAGTGTGGGTTTCAAGTGTTTTGAGATATGAAAATATAATTTGAAGGTTTTGAGAGATACATTAGACCTATATAAGCTTATAACAATGCATATTATTTATTCCATAATCACTTTCCAAGATATATACGCCTATATATTAAAAATCACCACCTACATGTGGCCTAAGTAGAGTGTTTAGAAGGCATATGGAGAGTTTGAAGCATATGTTGAACCTTATTCATTGTATTGGTAGAATAAAGGAGTTTGGTAGACTTTTTTTGAAGTAATAGATTCACATATGAGTTGTGTAAACCATCTCAAACACAAATTGACTGTATATAGGAATGCTTTCCCTAATATGATAAAATAGTGATCCTTAATGTTTTGTGGAGACTTTATAATGAGGGTGAAAGGGCCTATGATGATTTGTGATGGTTTTTAATTATATAAACTATGTAAGATAAGAAATTTTACAAGTTTTAAGGGTATAAAGAAAGTATAAGGCATATGTTTGAAGGCCTAAAGTTGCTCTAAGACACACTGAAACCCCTGCATTTACATTTATAGGTTTGAATTCCAAGATGTTGTTTCCTTGTAAAAGTTGTAATAAAAAAAATTACACATGATTAAATGGTCTTATATGGCCTAAGGTATCATTAATGACCTAATGAAGACCTCAAGGAGCTTACCTTCTATGTTCCAAACCCTCATGTGCACCTCAAGTTCATACACAAGCTTGAGTGGTCACTTACAGTAGGTAGGAAATGAATGATGAAGAGGATTTATTAGAATTTATAGAAATAAAGTGTAAAAAATGTTCCAATTGGGTTCTAAAATAAATTCAATAAGAGTTATAACCATTTATGCTAAGATCTTAAGGACACAAAACTACCACATATCAGGGTCAAAGAGACAGGGGTAGTAGAAGGCTCAATCATGTTATCAAGATGTTATATAAGGTGATTGAAGACTTGAAATGGTATGGAGAAGTTTAAGTAAGATTATGAAAAATTTAAAAACTATAAAACATGCTTAGAAACCATGACCAAGGTCTAAATATGAGCAAAAGTAACCTATAACAAGGTCTAGAAGGGGTTGTCATAGTCAAAAAAAGGAGCTCAATTGAGTTGGGTCTAAAGTTTGGATCATGATCCTATAATATGAAATAATTACTATGAAATATTTTAAAGTTAAATACACATTTTCACCTACATGTGACCCCCCTTCCAAGCTAAGTACTTTCAATTGAGACAAGGTAGATAATGACAGGCAGTGAGGCAGGAAGTATGTTTAAGTGATGAGCTAGAGTCACTCAAGGTAAAATTATGGTTCAAGAGTAGTGTCAGATGGTCAAGTGTTTTTAGAGAGAATAAAAGGGACATGAGGTACAAGTTTCATTCATGAAACACTACTCATAGATTCACTTTTGTATGTAAATAGGGTATAGTTAACACTCAGGCCTAACTGAGTAAGAGTGTAGTCTAAGGTGTAAATGTAGTTGGTAAAGGTTTTAAAATTAATGGAAAAATATATAGGGATGGTAAAAATATTTATAATATTAGTAATAGTCATATATAAATAAAATAACAATCCTAAAGCAAACAAACATAATCCACTTTAGAAACTCCTACACAGTTCACATTATTAGGGGTCTTTTAGTTTTGGATGATGTTAAGGGCCTATATGCCTGATTACAAGCTAGAATTTGGTACAAGGCATCCTTATAGGTTTAAGGAGATTATAAAGTTATTATTTTTTATATACAAATAGGGGAATTTCCCCTATTTTATCTCAGACATGGGGTACTTCCCCTTGTGCATAAACATGCAGATTTAAGGAAAGAGGGTAATGGGATGAGTTTAAAGTTATTTTGAAATTATAGGAATATGTGTAGAGTTTTTTACACTAGGAAAATAATTATTAAAATTTAAAGGAATAATAAAAACAATAAATATACTCAAGACCCTCAGACTTACAGTTAGACCTACTAAACAAGGTCTAAGCCTATAGGCTAGTTTGAGAGACATATTCCTTCCTAGTGTGGAGTAAGATTTATAACATATGGAGACATGTTTATAAATTTAATATTAAAGTTTTAAAATCCTTGATATGAAATAAAAACATAAGGAAGGTTATTTTGACTAAAGGAACAACTCAAGCCTATTATGCATAGTGAAGCCTAGTTTCAAAATACAAGGTCAAACTTCATTGTAACCTTGGACATGATTTTAAATGGATTTAAATAGGTTTATGAGGTAATTATAGATATTTTAAATCCATTTAAAAATATAGGACACATAAAATAAACCATTTTTGGGTCCAAAACCAACTTATCATGTAGGAGTGAAGGAGAATAAGCATAATAGGCTAGTTTCAAATGCTCAGATCTTTTCTAGAGTTTTGCATGGGAAAAAAAGGAATTAGGAGAAGTTATTGTGGTCCCTTGAAATCAATTTTTTTGAAATTTTTGGCATCTTAGATGTCATTTTTTTTATGAATCAACCTTAAGACAAAAAATAGGCCTAAAACCCTACTAAACCCTGATCAAGACCAGTTTGTGAAAATGGAGTTGGATAGCTAATATAATGAGATAGTTTGAACATGATGGTGATTGAAATTTTTATAGGAATATTCCAATATTATACCCATAACTTTTTTTGTATGGATCTATATGGACAGGGTACAAAACATGCATTTATTCACCATTTTTTGTATCTTACAGGTTCTATATGGAGTCTAAGCAAGAAACCAAATTTGGGAGTAAGGTTGAGACTTTTAATAAATTTATATGACCATTTTATTTCTTGAAAAATATTCTAAGTGCTTCAACTAGGCCCTTAATTTTATCCATTCAAAATTAGCCTATTAGACAAGCTAGTGAAGAATATGGAAAACTTCAAGTGGGGTGATTTTAATGTGCCCCTGATGATTATAAGGACTTTGTGTGCCTTGAAATATGTAAAAAATTTCATTGTGTGTATTTTCATTGAAAATTGAAGGCATTTTGGAGGCCAAGTGTGCAGGGTACATGAGAGGAGTTATTTTTGGACTACAGATGATGATGAATCACTTTGAATTGATTATAGGAGACCAATCATACAAATAATGCATGAAGAGGAATTTATGATGTGTAAAACTTGAATTAAAATCATTAAAATTTCTCCAAATTATTTATGGGATGTTCAAACATGCCCAATCATGAAGGTGATTTTTCTATGCCAAAGGAGGAGTTTCTTGCCACTTTTCTTCAAGTTTATGACTTAAATTGGAACTTGTTGATCCTTAACTTGAATTTTTATCCCAAATCCTACTCACATGCATAAGTAACTAATTCTCTCATATTGATAATTGTCTTTGTGACCCTTGGACTTCTTTCTCTCTCTCTCTCTCTCTCAAGCTATATAAGAGCTAGCCATTTTGGCTTTGTATTGGATGATCCACCTGAGTATGGTGAAGTCCTAATAATTTTTATACATTTTTATCAATA
The DNA here is from genome assembly GCA_037957365.1 of Torreya grandis. NCBI lineage: Eukaryota > Viridiplantae > Streptophyta > Pinopsida > Cupressales > Taxaceae > Torreya > Torreya grandis. The sequence goes on along the minus strand of JARHVA010004269.1, from coordinate 941,373 downwards.
AAATGATTAATTTTTACCTCTTCATGAATATTTATAAGTGTGTTCTAATTGAATGATGAATCTTGTCTAGTGAAGACTATGGATTCCTAATATGTGGTCTCATTCTTTCACCTTGTTTGCAATTGGAATTTTTTTTATTATAGAGAATGTGAAGTGTTTTATGATATTTTAAATGTTTTAGATTAAGGTAAAAATAGGTTTTGAAGGGATCCCAAAACCTAGATACAAAGAAAGAAAGATGAAGCATTAACGACCACAGGCAAAACCTAAAACCTACTACAAAGAAGTAACATAAACAAGTTTTATATGGACCTGAAACCACCTAAAAGACCACAAGTCAAAACCCAGGTTTAACATAGACCTGGCTACACCATAGTCAAAAGATTACAAAAAACCAGGAAACAAGACCTGAAAACACAACCAACTAGAAGAACCAGGCTATTCTTCTAGTTCCAAAATCATTTTCACTGCTTCCTTACCTTTCACAGTAGTATCCTGAATGGTAGTAGCCACCGACATGGCTCCCTCTTGCATAAATTTCTTTCTTGAGCTCTGTCTCATCCTCTTGCTAGGCCCCTCCAAGGATTTGATCTCCTCATTAGCTCTTTTTCCAATGTTAACAGTTGCATCACATATGTTAGATGTAACTTCCTCCATTTTCATTCTGCTCTCCTTAATGAGTTCCCTTAGGTTGTTCTCATAGTCTTTGAGCTTGATGGGGATGTCTCTCATCTATTTTTCCATGTTGTTGATTTTGTTCCAAACTACATTCTGGTTGTCTTCCATTATTTCCATTTTCCTTTTGAGTTCCATTATCTCCTTAAACATCCATGAATCAAGTTAGAGGATAGCCTCTGCTTTGCAATTAACCCATCTCGTAGGTGTGTGCCTTCCATCATTCTACCTTTTGTCACTCTAATCTTCTGTGTTCTTATTAGGACTGTTCCCACCTTCTTCAATATAATCCTCTCTTCCCCTTTGATTATGTTCCTTAGTTTCATCTTGAACTCCCAGGTCCGTTTCTTGGTTGTCGGCCTAAACTGTGTTTTCCCTCTCATTTATTGAAACAGGGTCCTCAACAGGGTCATCCTGGACTTTATCATCCTCAAACACTTGCTGGTTTTCCTCAGAGTCATCTTCACTATTTTTAGACTCCTCCTCTATGTTGACTCCTTTCTCATTCTTCTCTTGAACTTCTTCTTCCTCATTAGAACTTGTATTCCTGCTTTCTGTTCCACCCTCTTCCTCCAAGCTTTCCTCCCCAGACTTATCAGTTCTCTTCCACTCTATGTCCTCATCAACATTCTGATTCTTGACACTAGGGGGCTTGATTTTGATTTTATCTTTCCCTTTAACAATTTTACTCTTGTTACTCCATGAATCCTTGTTTTTTCCCAGATAAGGGTTCATAACCATGGCCTTGTTCTTGCAATAGCCTTCAATTATCAGAATTAATCCTTCATGCAGAATAGAACACATTTCCTTCTTCTTGTGAGTGAATAAACTTTGGACCAAAGAGAAACATAGATAAAAGGGAAAGGAAATTCTTACTTTGTGTCTGAAATGATTTAGGAATACAAAGTGGAATTTGTGGACTCTCTTGCTTCTTCCATCGAGTATGAAGTACTCCCGAATATAGCATAAGACATCCCTCTAAATGCCCTTAATCTATTCCAGTTCAAAAAAGTCCCCATTCTTTTCCAGCTTCTGCTCTTCAACGTCCATCTTGGGGAATTTGCAAAAGGCCTCATTTGAAATGCTAGTCTGCTTGGAGAATTTTATTCCTTCCATAGGCAGCTCCGTAACCTCTGCTATAAATTCCTCTGTTAGATTCACTATGATGCCATGCAGAGTGACCCTATCATCAATCCAATTTTTGAAAAAAGCCATTATAATATGAGGTTTTGAACCATGGAGCCTTTCCATGTAGTTCACAACCTTCCCTCTCTACAAGATTTTCCAAACATCTTGTTTCGCTCTCCACTCTTCGTAATTTTTGGGTTCTTGCTTCCTTGGTTCTCCTTTCCTTACGCAAGCCATGTAGATTTCCTTTGATACCCAATCACTGTAAACTATACAATGATCCCACCTGCTACCAATTTGGTTCAAATCTCACCTTTTTTTAGGCACGTTCAGGATCTGCTTCTCATTCTTGAGGGCCTTCCTTTTTAATGATTGTAAACCTTTCTCCGCGAAGCCACTCCTCCAACTCATTAGTTTTCTATTACAAGCTAATCTTTCCCTCCTTTGCATGAGTTGCATCATGATGAATGAGCGCTCTAAGATCCACATTATTTTTTAATGTTTCCTGCCATCTCACTTTGTGTCCTATTCAGATTGCATAATTTGCTAACCAATCTGCAACTCTGTTGGCTTCACGGTAGGTGTGGGTAATTGTTACTTTTTCAAATTTTTTGATTAAAGTTTTCATATCCATCACCATAGCCTCTATAGTCCATGACACATAATTTTTATTGTTTAGAATATTTATGATATTCAAGGAGTCCCCTTCTAGCCATAAGTTAGAATATCCTGAATCCACAACTAGTTTAATGGTTTGAAGGGCAGTAGAAGCTTCGGCAATATGACAATTCGACTTTCCAGTGGGGATTGTAACATCATCGATTACATTTCCCATATGGTTTCTCAAGACTCCTCCGCATCCTGCATCCCCCAGATTCGCTTTAGTAGCTCCATCAAAGTTTCCTTTAATCCACCCTTGAGGGGGGACATTCCAAATAACACCTAGTCTAGGATTTTTAGGTTTACCATTTGAATTTTCCGTTCTTAAGGGATTATCCACTTGAAATGTTGGGTTTGGATTCCTTTTCAATGAAAAATTCTCCTTAATATCTCTAATGATGTTCTGCCCCACCACCCATCTGGGAAGTTCTTTACTTTTAAAAATTCAGTTATTTCTTTCCTTCCATATTCCCCACCAAATATGGGGAAGAGTTAGTTTCCATAAAAATATAACTTTAGGATTCTTGGAGGGACAATACCAAATTTTAAAATATAATTCCACATTTTTGTGGTGAATCCAAGAAATACCCCACAGATTGAGGATTTCTTTCCAAACTTGCTGCGTAAAAGAACAGTTCACAATCTCTATCTTCTAAGCCCTTCTTACAAAGAATACACCTGTTCACAATATATATTCCTCTTTTCTGTAAATTGTCCAGAGTCATTATTTTATTTTGGAGGAGGGTCCAAAAGAAGATTTTGATTTTAGGGATGAGCCCCTTTATCCAGGCCTTCGTCCACAAAGGTTTGTTGCCATTCCCCTTTGAAGTGAAAATGGAAGAAACTTTAAATTGTCCACTAGGCTCATTATGCCAAACAATCTTATCTTCAAGATTAGAGTAGAGAAATATAGCATTTAGGGATAGTTGTATATTCTTGAAATCTTGATCAAGATCAGTAAGGTTCACCCAAGAGTTGTTCTACCAGTATTGGTTAACCATTATTCCCAATCTTTGCTTACATCGGTCTATTGCTTCTTTATCTTGGATTTCATCTATCAAAGGTTTTCCTTTTAACCAAACATCCTCCCAAAATTTCACCTTTTTTCCATTGCCAACTTTCCAAGAGCTGTCTTCTAAAATTTGTTTAGTGCCCTGAACTACCCCCCATACATCAGGGTAAGAAAAGAAATCAGAGAGGGAATTTGCCTTGAATAAATACTTATGCTTCCATATATTGCTCCATTATTTGTTTTCCTGATAAACCCTCCATCCCTACTTGGCTAAGAAAGTTGTGTTCATACTTCTAATTTTCCTTATTCCTAGTCCTCCTTCCCTAACATGTTTACAAATGTTATCCCATGCAATTAAAGGTATTCTCCTTTTCTCCTCAATACCTGTCCAAAGAAAGTTTCTTTGAATTTTTTCAATAGCTTCTGCAAATTTGGTAGGAATTTTGAAAAGACTCAAAGCATAAGTGGGTATGCTTTGAAGACTTGCTTTGAGGAGGGTAAGCTTTCCTAGTTGACTTAGAAAATTACCTTTCCATCTCGCTAGTTTCTTGCTAAATTTGTTAATAAGTCCTTCCCAAAAAGCTTCAGGAACTTTCATCCCAAGAGGGAGACCCAGGTAAGAGGATGGGAAGGATCCTATGGAGCATTCAAGGATTTTAGCTATTTTGTTCTATCTATGACTTGGGGTGTTAGTGAAGAACATTGCACTTTTATTCCAGTTAATCAATTGTCCTGAGGCAGTTGAATATAAATTTATAGCTTTCTTCAAAGTTCTTGCTTCTGTGACTTTAGATTGCCCCATGAAAATAGTATCGTCAACAAATTGACCATGGGAGCATATTAAAGGATGTGAAGATGGTTTCAGACCCTTAAATAAACCTTTATAGACTGAGTCCCCTATATATCATCCCATACTATCAGCCATAATAATAAACAGAACAGGGGATATGGGATCCCCTTGTCTCAATCCCCTTGACGGTTTAAAGAAGTGAGACGACCTCCCATTTACCAGCACTGCAATAGAAGTAGTAGATATCAACTACTTAATAATATCAACCACTCCTTGTTCAAATCCAAAGGCAATAAGACTATTTGAAAGGAATAACCAATCCACCCTGTCATATGCTTTTGCAATATCAACTTTCATTATGAACCCCTCATTGTTAGAGCTGAACAACGAATGAATATTCTCATGAGCAGTAATTATAGAATTGAGGATTTGTCTTCCTAGGATGAATCCATTTTATTGATCATCAATAATCGAAGGGATCACTTGAATTAGTCTGGATGTAAAAACTTTAGATATAATCTTATAGAAGGAATTGCACAGACTAATCGATCTAAACTGATCAGGAGAGTTAGCTCTGATCTTTTTTGGAATCAGACACAAAAAAGTGGCATTAACTTCCTTCAACATCTGTTTGGCTCCAAATAATTCCTTCACCAAATTACTTACATCTTTTCCAACAAGTTTCCATAGCTTTTGAAAAAAGAACATGGGAAATCCATCTGGTCCAGGTGCTTTATCTCCTCCTAAAGAGCTAACTGCTTTGAAGATTTCCTCCTCCTTAGGTATTTAGCATAACATGTTATTTTCATCCTTCGAGACCAAGGGAGGAACCACACGTAGGATATCAGATTGACTATCCAAATTGATATTTATATCATCCTTCATCAGGGAGGAGAAAAAGGAAAGCATTTCCTCCTTTATTTCCTTTTCCTCTGTCATCTTCTGATCTCCTTTTTTCAAGTATTGTATATGAGTTTTAGCTCTATGTTTCAGAGTGGAAAGATGGAAAAACTTTGTATTTTTATCTCCTTCTTTCAACCATAACACCCTAGATCTTTGTCTCCAATAGATTTCTTCCTTAGTTATAAGATCTTGATATTGAACCAATTGTTCCCTTTCTTCTGTAAGGAGGTCTGAGGTGTATCCATTTTGCTGAATTTTTTCCTGAATTCTGCTAATTTCCTCCTTGATAGTATTCTTTTTCTCAAAGATATTTCCAAAACAATCCTTATTCCATTTCTTAACTTCATTTTTAACGTTTTTGAGCTTGGATGCAACTCTAAAGAGGGTTGTCCCATCAATAGGTATATTCCACCACTCTTCCATTTTACTTTCAAACTGTGGGTGCTGCATCCACATCTTTTCAAATCTGAAAGGATGATTCTTTTTTTGGTTCATTTTGACCACTATGAAGAGAAGAGGATAATGATCTGAGCCTATTCTATGGCACACTTCCAACTTACATATGTAATCTTTTGTCCAGTCTGGAGAGATGAGAGCCCTATCAAGCTTGGCTTGTATACAATCATTACCAATTCTCTTATTGCTCCATGTAAACTGAATTCCCTGAAGCTCCATATCCATTAGTCCTTCTTTATTTATAAACTCCATGAGATTGATTCTCCCTTCCATTTGAATAGTTTTACCCCCCTTTTTCTCATGTTCATAGAGGGGAACATTAAAATCTCCCATAATAATCCATCGTCCGCAATAATCTTTGCTTTTGAAATTTGAGATAGTCTCCTAAACCTTTTTCCTTTGGTTCTTGACATTGGGAGCATAGATTTTAAATGTTGAGTGAGTTATTATTTTCATTATTTCCATCCAAGGCCTCTTGTCTATTCCTCCTATCTTTGGACATTCACCCATGACCTCAGAATGTAACATTGATGTGAGAAGAGGAAGATTGAAGGACTGTATATTTTAGTCTATTTATTGGTCTCAAGTGTAGAATGTAATTAATTATAAGTCATACAATTGATTTGGTGTATCACCTCCTTAGTTTAGATTTTCTTTCAGTTATCTCTCTCCCTTTTTACCGCCAAAATTTAGTAGTAGGTTCAATCCATAGTGGTACATCAAGGGAGCTAGCCCTATCTAGAGACTCACCTCATTCCTTAGGCTACCTAAAAGTCTAAAATTGATTCCTTTATAAAAATTGGATGAGGAGAGATTTGTATCTCCTTAAAGGGTGAAAATTCAAGTGAATAGTTTTTGGCATGCCCAATGAGACACTTGTTCTAAGAGATTGAGATATTTTTGGTATTGTCTCTCAATAATCAGCCTTTGGAGGCATCTTTTCAAGCATCAATGGTGACTCTAAAGACATATGATTTGGTCAAAAATCCTAGGTTATCCTTTGAATATTGATGGTAACATATTTCTTTGTGTTCTTTCTTTCAATGAAATTTCATGGCTAATTTTGGTGTTGAGATTTGTCTTACACAAGTTTGTGAGACATATCCATCTTATCCCATTCCCTATCATTATAAACATGTTATTGGTAAATCTTGTTATGATCATTATCAATCCCAATATGACTATATCCAGCCCTATCATGAGTTGTATCAGTCTTATAACCAACCTTCTCAATGTCTTGTTCCTATTCAACCTAATCCTTTCACTAATCAGCCCATTTCCACCTTCAAACAAGGACTTTTGGGCTATGAAAGGTATATACTAGAGCTTGATAATTTAAGGGGATGTGGTTAAAGGATTCCTAATAATTCCATCCATCAAGTGAGAAATTCGTTAGAGTTAGTCAAGAAAGAGTGGGTACCTATTGAAAGAGCCAATTGGCAAAGGCTCATGAGTGATATGCTAAATGTGAGTGGTTTGATTGCATCTTTAGAAGAGAACCTAGCCAAGCAAATAGAGAAATTAGAAGAAAATATGAGATTTATAATTCAAGGTGAGATGTAATTTTTAGACCCAAAAGAATATCCTATTCCTAAACACATCCCATCTCCCTTCCTTGAGAGCTTCCCAAAGAGTCTCTTACCTTGCATTATCAATCTGACCTTGAGCTCTATATTCCACCTCCACCAGCTAGTTCATCTTGTCCTTATCCCATCACCCTTTATATTAATAGACCTATGGTGTGGGAATAAAAGGAGGATTAGTTGGTTGATAAATAAAGAGAACTATTGCTTGAAGAAAACCTACCTCCTTGGTAGCCTCATTGGGATAGATCACATGATTTCAAGATGCCTAATCTTGGCATCACCATGAAGGAGGTTGAAGATATTGTATCCATTGAAAAAATAGAGTATGTTATGATAACTGAAGTTTAATTTTAAATCCCTCAAGATTTCTTAGGTGATGAAGAGAAGATAAGTCCTTGTGTTGAATCTCTTTGTTTGGTTAATGATGAAGAATGTTTTCTTTATGTTAAAGAACCTATCTTAAGAGAGGAAAATGAAGAGGAACATTCTCAATTAATGGCTGATAAATAAGACCTTATAAGTTATTATGAGGAATAAATCACCATAGGGACTCCCCTTGGTGAATAAAAAGACAAGTCACAAGTTTTTGTCTCCATATCTGAAGTAGAATGTGTTATTAAGGAGGGAAAACACTTTCAAGCCATCCCCCAAGAAGTGGAAATCTTTGGAAAGTCTCATGAGACCAAGATAGAGGAAATATCCCTTGAAGATGATCTAATCAAAGATGAAGAAGAGGTGATTTATAGTGTGGATATTTCAAATTGGGTTGATTAGGAAGGATGTCTTCCCTTTTCCAAAGAGGAAAAAATGATCATAAACTCTCTCATCACTTTGTAAGATATCATGGATGAACATGGACAAGTTATTAATAAGTGTTTACATGACTTGTTTGAATTCATTGGGGTAGGTTATATTCATCTTCAAGGAAGCTATGAGCTAGTCAAAGATGGAGAAGGTCACATTGGTACACAAGTAAGTATGCAAAGGAAAAACATTCTTTTAAATCTATCCTTTCAAGAAGCATGTGAATTTGATGATGACATGTTTGAAGTAATAAATATGGGATATCATATTATCAATAATTTTATAGAAACATATCAGATATTGAAAGATGGAACAAGCTCCTATTGGCCTCAATCTTCTAAGGAACAAGAAATAAATTCCTTTTGGAGACATGCCTACTAAGGAGATGCAATTTGAACATGAAATGAAGAGTGGGAAGCAAAACTAAGTGTGTGAAAATATTCAAGATGAATATATATAAATTGGATACTTGTTTAAGGATGATATACTTGAGATCAAATCAAGTGAAGTGCCAAGGAAGAGGTCTAATCCATAAAGCATTCAACCCAAAGAGAAACATGCTTGGTACTATGTTTTATCTCACCATGAAGATGATTCAAGAATTTTCCATTTTTATCCTAGAAAGGAGGTATATTTAGTTTCTAGGTGTGCATAATAGGTTGTTTCCTTTCCCCTAAGTGCTTTTGCACATGGTGTGTTTGTTGTCTTGTTTTGTGTGTGTCTTTGCTTTGTGTGGTTGAGGTAATCACTAGTGTCTTGTCTTGATTAAATGTTTGTAGTCAATGGTAAAAGTTATATTATTTGTCCTAGTCCCTAAATGACTCCATAATCCCAATGGAATAATAAGGCTACTATTCTAGTTAGTATAACAGGCATACTACTCTTATGAGTCACCAATTTGTTGACCAAATTTGACTTTTAGGTCAAATTAGGGCACCCCTAGTAAAAAAATTAATTTTTAGGCATATAATTGGGTGTAATATAATGTCATGAGATTTTTAATAGGTCATTTGATATCATTCAATGTTATATTATCTTTGGCCACTTATTTCATTAGTTTATTTATCATTTTAATTCATTTTAGGGGGTCAAAATAGTGCATTTAATGTTTTGTATGGGTTTTTTAGAAAATTTGAAAGTGTAAATGGGTTATGTCATGACCCATGTGCTTAAAAATGTATTAAGTAACTGAAAAAACTGAAATTTATAGGTTCATCAGAAGAAAAGTTAGTTTTCCTAAAGAAAAGGAAGAAAATGACACATGTACAACTTTTTAGGAAATGTGCCACATGGGGGAAGGTCATGGAAATAATATATATATATATATATATATATATATATATATATATATAACACTAATATGTATATATTTTTTGATCTGAAAGTTCCATTTCCATGCCTAAACCATTCATCTCCCTTCTTACTCTTCTTGGCAAACTAAAGTGACTTGTAGGTTTTTACTTGGTATGGTTAGCACAGATGTTTTAGGAAAAATACTCTTAGGGGTTTATTATAAACTTATTAAAATTAAATTTGATGTTTGTTTGATAAATAATGGTTGTATAAGCTTTATAAACCATTCCTAATAAGTTAACCTTCCAAATCTACATGCTAATCTGTGCACCCTTGAGTTTTTGCCTTGGTTTTGGAGATTTTGTACAAATAAATTACTCATATTTATTAAAAAATATGTTGTACATGTATCCTAATGTATTTATTGTTTGGTTTCAAATTTGAGGTTTTTTTGATAGGTCAATAACCTCAAATTTATAGACTAGTCATGTCTGGGTGCAATAGGTAGTTTTATTCATTTGTAGAGTTTTTGTGCTTTGTCAATGGATTCACAAGGTTGTGATAGATTCATCGACATGTTTTAAAATTATACTTTACCTCCATTTTAAAATTTCATATAAATTCTCCTTTGTTCTCATGTTTTCAAGCCCATCCACCATGTTTGATCAGTCATTCAACATGTTGCCTACCTTGTTCCTGGAGCTTGGAAGAGATTTTCACATTGAGAAGGATGTTCCTCACCTTGCCTTCAAACCTTATTGATAAGGGTAATTAATTTTGAGTATTAATAAATGTTTTGAGTTATTTTTTTCATTCATCAACACATTTTTTTTCTATTCCATACCCTGCCTTCATACAAAAAATGCATCTACAACCTCCATGATGATGTCATTAGAGCCTTAGTGTGGGTTTCAAGTGTTTTGAGAGGTGAAAAGATAATTTTAAGGTTTTTAGAGAGAAATTTTACCTATATAATCTTATAAAAATTCATATGATTCATTCCACGATCACTTTCTAGGCTAAATATGCCTATATACTAAAAATCACCACCTACAGGTGGCATGAGCAGAGTGTTTAAAAGGCATATAGAGATTTTAAAGTATGTTGAACCTTATTCATTGTCTTGGTATAGTAAAGGAGTTTGGTAGACTTATTTTTAAGGAATAAATTATTGTATGAGGTTTGTAAACCATCTCAATTGTAAATTGACTATATACAGGAATCCTTTCCCTAAAATGATAAAATAGTAATCCTTAAGGTTTTGTGGATACTTCATAATGAGAGTGCAAGGGCCTATGATGCATTGTGATCGTTTTTAATTATAAAAAATATGTATTATAATACATTATACAATTTTTAAGGTAATTAATCAAGTATAAGGCATATGTTTGAAGGCCTAAAGTTGCTCTAAGATACACTAAAACCCTTATAGTTACATCTACAAGTTTGAATTCTAAGATGTTATTTCCTTGTCAAAGTTGCAATAAAAACCATTAAAAATGATTAAATTGTATTATATGGCATAAGGTAGAATTAATTACATAATGGAAACCTTAGAGATCTCACCTTCTATGTTCCAAACCCTCATGTGCACCTCCAATCTGTACACAGGCCTGAGTGGTCACTTACAACAGGCAGGCAATGAGTGATAAAGTGGATTTCATGGAATGTATAAAACTCAAGTGGAAAAAATGGTCCAATTAAGTTATAACATCACTTAAATAATAGTTATAACTATGGACACTTGGATCTTAAGGACACAAAACTACCACATATAGGGGTCAAAGAGATAGGGGTAGTGGAAGGCTCAGTCATGTTATCAAGATGCTATATAAGCTGAGTGAAGACATGACATGGTGTGGAGAAGTTTAAGGAAGCTTATGAAAAGTTTAAAAAATAAAACACATGATTAGACACCATGAATAAGATCCAAATATGAGAAAAAGTGACCTAAAATAGGGTATAGAAGGGGCTATCACAGTCAAATCAAGAAGCTCAATTGAGTAGGTTCCAAGTGTATATGGGGATGAACATTGGGTCTAATGTATGGATCATGATACTAGAATATGAAATAATTTACTATGAAATGTTTTAAATATAAATACACATTTTCACCTATAGGTGACCCCCCTTCCAAGCTAAGAAGTATAGTCAACTGAGACAAGGTAGACAATGGTAGGCAATGAGGTAGGAAGTGTGTTTAAGTGATGAGCTAGAGTCACCTAGGGTGAAATTATGGTTCAAGAGTAGTATAAAATAGTCAAGGGTTTTTATATAGAATAAAAGGGACATGATATCTAATTTTCATGAATTAAACACTACTCATAGGCTCACTTTTCTATGTAAACATGGTATAGTTAACACTCAGGCTTGACTGAGTAAGAGTGTAGTCTAAGGTGAAAATGTAGTCTGTAAAGGTTTTAAAATTAATGAAAACATATATATGGATGGTAAAAATAATTATCATATTATTAATAGGCATATATAAATAAAATAATAAACCTAAATCAAGCAAACATAATCCACTTTAGAAACTCCTACACAGTTCACATTATTATGGGTCTATTTTGGTTTTGGATGATGTTAAGGGCCTATAGGCCTGATTAGGAGATATAATTTGGTACAGGGAATCCTTATAGGTTTAATGAGATTATAAAATTATTGGTTTGTATATAAAAATATGGGAAGTACCCCCTATTTTATCTCAGACATGGGGTACTTCTCTTTATGCATAAACATGTAGATTTAAGGAAAGAGGGTAATGGGCTAACTTTAAGGTTATTTTGAATTTATAGGAACATATGTATAGTTTTAGTACAATAGGAAAATCATGATGAAAATTTAAAGGAATAATAAAAAAAATAAAGATACTCAAGACCCTCAAACTTACAGTCAGACCTACTAAGCAAGGTCTAAGCCTAGAGGCCAGTTTGAGAGCCATATTCCTTCCTAGTGTGGAGTAAGATTTCTAACCTATGGAGACATGTTTATAAAGTTAATATTTAAGTTTTAAAATCATTTATATGAAATAAAAACATAAGGAGGGTTATTTTTACTAAAGGAACAACTCAAGCTTGCTATGCATAGTGAAGCCTAGTTTCAAAATGCAAGGTCAAACTTCATTCTAACCTTAGACATGATTTTTAATGGATTGAAATAGGTTTACGAGGTAATTATATATATTTTAAAGCCATTTTAAAATATGGGAGACATCAAAGAAACTATTTTTGGGTCCAAAACCAACTCAACATGTAGGAGTGGAGGAAAACAAGCATGATAGGCCAGTTTCAAATGCTTAGATCTTTTCTAGAGTTATCTATGGGAAAAAATGAATTATGAGAAATTATTAGGGTAAATTGGCATAAAGTTTTTGTAATTTTTTGGTATATTTGATTTTAGGGTTTTATGAATCAACCTTAAGACACAAAATAGGCCTAAAACCATTCTAAACCTTGATCAGGACCAGTTTGTGAAAATGGAGTTGGATAACTAATATAATGAGCCATTTTTACTAATATTGTGATTTAAAATTGTATATAAATATTTAAATATTTTATCCATACCTTTTTTTGGTACGGATCTATACGAATAGGGTATAAAACAAGCTTTTCTTCACCATTTTTTGTGTTTTTTAAGTTCTATAAGGAGTCTAAGCATGAAACCAACTTTGGGAGTAATTTTTATACTTTTAATAACTTTATATAAATATTTTATTTCATTAAAAATATTATAATTTATTTAATGAGGGCCTTTATTTTAGCCAATCAAAACTAGCCTATTGGATAAGCTAGTGAAGAAGATGGAAAAGTTCAAGTGGGGTGATTTTAAGGTGTCCCTAATGCTTATAGGGACTTGGAGGGTATTTAAAAATGTCACCCACTAAATTTTATTTATTTTTATGGAAAAATGAAGGAATTTTGGAGGCCAAGTGTGAAGGGTACATGAGAGGATTTCTTTTTGGACTATAGATGATGATGACTCACTTTTGGTTGATTCCAGGAGACCAAAAATGAAACGAATGCATGGATAAATTTTTTTAATGTCCCAAAATTTCATTATAATCATTAAAATTTCTAAAAATAAGTTATAAGACATTCAAATAGGCCCAATCATGAAGGTAGTTTTTCTATGCAAAAAGAGGAGTTTCTTACCACTTTTTTTCAAGTTTGTGACTTAAATTGACACTTGTTTCTCCTAACCTTATATGTTTCATCAAAAATCCTCATAAAATTCACAAGTAAATGATTCTCTCATTTTTAAAAGTTTCCTTGTGATGCTTGGACTTCTATCTTTCTCTCTCTCTCTCAAGCTCTATAAGAGCTAGCCATTTTGGCTTTATATTGGATGTTCCACCTAATTATGACAAATCCATGCTCATTTTTATACCTTTTGATAAATAAAATTTCTAATTTTTATCTCTTTATGGATTTTCATAAGTTTTTTACACTTGAATGATGAATCTTGTTTAGTGAAGACTATGGATTCCTAGCATGTGGTCTCATTCTTTCACCTTGTTTACAGTTGGAAAGCTTATTATTGTAGGGCATGTGAAGTTTTTTAGGAGATTTGAAATTATAAGTGGGTTATAATTTTAATTAGTTCCATTCAAGGCCTCTTGTCTAGTCCTCCTAGCTTTGCACATTCACCCATGACCTCATAATGTAACATTGATGTGAGAAGAGGAAGATTGAAGGAGTGTATATTATAGATTGTTTCTTGGTCTCAAGTATCAAATGAAATTGGTTAGAATTCATCCAATTGATTTGGTGTATCACCTTATTAGTTTATATTTGTTTTTAGTTATCTCTCTCCTTTTTCACCCCCAAAATTTAGTAATAGGTTCAATCTATAGTGGTACATCAAGAGAGCTAGCCCTATCTAGAGACTCACCTCATTCCTTAGGATACCCACAAGCCTAGAGGTGATTCCATTGTCTCACTTGGATGAGGAGATATTTGCATCTCCTTAAAGGGTACAAATCCAAGTGACAACACTAGCTTTAATGGAATCATGTGAGTGATGATATGAGGGTCTTAAAAAATTTAAAATCTTAATATGTCCAAGCAATGATATCCCTATATTGAGTGATTAAATCCTTCACTTACTGCCTCTCTTTTGGGGTGCGATTGAGACCAATATTAACATAATGTGGGTTGTGATCATCTCCTAGATTTTCATTTTTGAAGTCGGATTCATTATCTTTTGGATGTCTTAGCTGTTGTGCCTAAGTATCTATGTCAAATGGTATTTATAAGGAGACCAAACCAACTAGAATTTGATTCTCTTTGAGTTGAATAATGCCATTTTTATTTGATTCTCTTGATATAGGTGATTAATTTCCTTGTAATTAATGATTTAGGATTTGAATTCCCTTGAAATGGTTAAAAATTAAATAATCTATTGGTTATCATCAAAGAACTAAAAATTTTCTACATTATCTGGAATAGAGGGGAAATATACCAATTCAATTAAGAACCTTTTTACCTTAGATTATTGTAGTGGATCTAGATTAGTAGTAGCAATAGATAATGAATCAATGGTCTAATTTTTCTCTCGAGAAAGTGCTACTATGTTGAAATCTTCAAAGCTTTCAATCAAGTCCCATGCTTTGTGCTTATATCTCTTCAAATAAGATAACTTGCATTGGTATTTATTTATAACTTTATTGACTACCAGCTCTGAGTTTCCAAATACTGATATTTTTCTGACATTATTCTTGAGTGCAAACTATAGTCCAAAAACTAAATCCTCTTACTTATCTAACACCATCAAATTATAGAGTCCATAGCTAATTGGAACCTTAAGGTTTTAGATTTTATACTTGATTCTGAGTAGTAAAAGTATAAATACCAAGGTTAGGAGATTCATACTTTACCTCTTCCTTCTTGACATTATACTTTGTAATGGGATATTTCATTTTTGACTATCTATCAATTCTAATTTTCTTCACAACTCCTCTCCATGGTAATCATATATGGTAAAAGTCTATAGAGATATATCCATGAGTGTTTTGGACCAATCCCTACTAAACAACATACTATAGCCTTTAGGTATGCCCACCACTAGAATATCAATAATCATTTGGACTCTTGGATTAGATGATAATTAAATGAAAACATTATTTAATTCTCCAACTAATAAGACCATTATCTTATCCAATTATGAAACTATCTTCTTTGATGGGTTTGGCATCAAACTAGGATTTTGACATATGGATGCAGGCATGATGCTCTAGAATTAATTAAACAATTATGAATGTTCTTACTAAATAATCAAATAGTCATTATGAAGGGTATAAATTTTGGCTTAATATTTTAGATGATGTTGGTGTTATATGCTTTTGATTTGACTATGGATTCTTTTGCTTTTTCCATAGGCATCTTCCTAGTAATGGACTTATAGAGTAGCTCTTTTTGTTCAGTAATCTGAGCTAACTCATGAAGAGTTATATTCACCTTGATCTTCTTCATATCCTCAAAAATATTTTATCCTCCTTGTTGATGCCTCTAAGTATATCATAGGTGATCTTAGTGTTTAAAGAACACTTCTCATTTTAGAATTCTAGAAATTCAAAGCATGAGTAGTAAGTTTTAGTAATCTAGTTACCTCTGGTGAAATAGATGTAGATCAAGTTAAATTATTCCAAAAATTTATATTTATTAGTGGTTGGAAGCCACCATGGTACTTAATCTATGCAAAGTTTGAAGTATCTATGCTGATCTTAGTGAATTATGATCAACATTTTACACTAAAGACTAACCTAAGTAAATATTTACAATGAGATTTAACCTAGAGTGATTTGATTAAAAAATAAGCAAAAGGAAGGGTAGGGTAGAAATAAAATATGTGATTGCTTATATTTGACTTAAACACCATGATAAGTTTTTAATTTCAAATAAACATGTATTTAACCATATATAGTGTAAAGTAACAAATGCTCAAATCACATCATATATCAAGAAAATATATGAGGAAAACATGAAAGAATATAAGTATGAACTAAATTTGCCTGAAAGGTTTACTACTACATTAAAATATCATTTACACATCCTAATTCAGATCAAATAAAACAAAGCAAAGTCTAAGAACATTCAACTAATAGTATCAACACAAATTAACAACCCTATATCAAAGAAACACATTCATAATTCATAAAAACCATTCAAATTCAAGACTTAAAATAAGCAATTGAGAGAGAAGCCATGTAACAATCAATACAGACAAATTTGGATAAATTTTTTAGTATTCCTTACTTATATTAATTGATTAAAAGTATACAAACTTTAGCTCAAAATTCTTTCCCTTTACAAAATGGTAATACTGCCTTTTATAAGAGACTCAAATAGTATACCAATCACTCATAAGATTATACATGTACAAAGATAAGGATAGTTTTCCTTCTTCATGGTTCTAGAATACATTTATCTTTCCAAAATAGATTGACATATAGGAAAATATGCTAACAAACTAGCATATGAATTTGCAAAAGAATATTCCACATTCAAATATTATAGTACTTTATATAAAATGAAATATCATTAATTATCTAATGGGCCCTGGGTTGAAGGGATCCCCTATTACTCTTGAATAATTTCCATGGTTCGTTGATGTTTCTCACTGACTAGTTATAAATCAATAGTTGGATTTAAAAGATAATCATCTTCTCGATCAACTAAGTCATCAAAGTCCCTATCATTTCTTGTCATGGCCTCTTTGATGCTCCTAGCTTCAACAATCTTCTCCTTAGTAGTAAAGATCATGCCCATGACTCAGCTATTTTCACTTCTAGATTGGCCCTAACTCCTATTCCTCACTTCTTGCATTAACAAAGTGTCTCTATGCTTGTAATAATCATCATCAATGATGCCTAAGAAGATAGATTTAGTAGGGTTGGCTAGCATGGTACTAAGGAGTTTCTTGATTCTAGATATCAACTCCTCCTCATCCCTCAGGAGTATATCTAAGCTCCTTGACCAAGTGCTTAAACTTTAGATCTTATCAACAACTATCCCCAATAATATCTTTAAGTGGGCTAAGATAATGGTTTTGAAGCTATTAATCCTACCTTCAATCAATATGTTGATAAGCTTCCTTATTTTATCTTTTGAATCTTGCCACTAGGCCACCAATCCTTTGGCTATTGTATTTTTCTTCGTCAATGCATATTACCTTAGATTCATCAACTTCAAGGAGTGAAACATGCCATATAAATATGCCTCAAACAACTTTATCTTTATCTCTAAGATCAACAAGATAGCTTGTGTCTCCAGGTTCTCCTTTTCTTTTTATAAGTTCTATATCTTTAATTTCCTCAACTTGGGGTTAGGGTTCCTCAATTTGTTCTTCTTATTCATCTAACTCATATGCTTCAGTAAGCACCTTAAGTACATAATGTATTTTCTCACATGGTTCCAATGTAATATCGAGGAATTCTATTGGATGCTCTATCCTTTCAAGTGGGGTTGAAGATGATCAACCTTCACTAGGTCTCTCTTTTAGTTTATCTATTCTAGTCCCTTGTGTGACTTGTGATTGAGGTTGTTGCATTGTAACTTATCAATTTTATGGAAGGGGTATTAAGGCTAATCCAGACAACAAGTGATATTTCAAGGGCTCTATTTATCATATCTCACCTAGTGGCTTATCATATCCCTTAGCCAACTTGATATCCAACTTAATGCTATGTCTCTTTAACCTAGCTAATACTTCTAGGAAACTAGAGGCCTTAATGTATAGTGGGTCATGGACACTTGGTTAATGTTCATAGGCCTTGTTTATTTTTTTGACTTCAAATGATTGGTGACCTTATCATTAGGGTCCCATTACCTCAATTTGTCTTTTTACAGGTTGAATGAGTCCTTATGTCTAACAATAACATTCACATGTTCTTGATTTTTCAACATAGTTTTATTGATTATAAAAAGAAAGGGATGGAGGAGGTCCTTCCTTTTCTCCTTTAAAAATCCATCTATATCATGAAGAAGTTGCTACACAACTTTTTGTTTTTCTAGTTTGGTGGGCACATAGATAGATAACCTATAGGGCTATGTCAAAGTCCCTTATATCCTTATTATTTTATATTCTATGTAGAACCATATATCCCCTATTAACTCCACATATTTATTAATCATTCGGCTAACCTTGCTCATGGGGATCCCTATGATGGTTTCTACTAGAGATAGATAAACATAATCATAAATAAACTTCATGTTGTGTCTATATTTGAATATGTGAAGATTGGAATAATGATGGGAGACATTAGGTCTCCCATAAGGTGATCAAATTTTAATGTCTAGGATCTTAGTGGTGGCCAAGTGGGCATCAAGTAGATAGGACATCATGTAGAAGTGGTTATTGGTTTTTATTTTGATGGCTATGAACTATGATTTCAAATTGATATTAATCATCTCACCCAATGGGGGAGTGAGTCCCTTCTCTACCATGAATTAAACATAAGGCACCCAAACTTTATCAATATGTGTGTTGGAGGGGACTCTATATAACCTATTTATCAAGGTCATAATTATCCTAATCCCCTCCCTAAATTGGATAATTAAGATTTTACCTATGGAGTCTTGGATTACTTGGGTTCTAGTCAGTAGCCATGGGGCAATGATTGTGTTTAAGTTATGCTTTCTAGTCCACTCTTTAATGGTTGGCAAGTCTATCTAGGGCTTACATAGTTTATAGTAGCTTTTGAAAGGGGGAAATATATGCTATTTTATTAAAAATACACTCATGAACTATCCAATCTTGCTCAATTTTACAATCCTTAAAAAGAGGAGCAGGGACATTGATGTAGTGTAATACCTCAAGCTTGGTAATAACATAGTGGAGGCTAGTCATCTAGATGAAGACTAGGTCATTATACACTCAATTTCATCCCTTTGTTGTTGTCTAGAAGATACCATGGCTGTGAGACTTAAACATTATTTACCAATAGATTGCAAGTAATCTGTAGGTCAAATTGTTCTCACTTAGATTAAAATTAAACTCTCCTTGGCTTGACTATGATCAATCTGAGTTTGAATTGGGGCTTTTATGGATGTTAGTGATTTTTTGAAGCTTTAATGGTGATGAAAATTTAGACTTAGGGTCATTCATGTCTTGAATTTGATTAAGACCCATGAATTTATACCTTTGCCTTTTTGAGCACATAAAATCTTTAATTTTATTATTTTATGCTTGTGTGGCACCAACGTGGCATCCATTTGGAAATTTTCATGGCATTTTTTATAAATGCCTTAAAGGACTAGCCATTGTCTTTTGAAATTCATCTTTTCCTTCATGCTATCAAATCCTTGTTTATGGATCAACATAGACCATTGATCATGATCATGAGGCTCGAGAGTCATTAGATACTTTATGTTGGGCCCCATGATTGTGCCACTTGGTGTCTTTATTGGCCTTTTAGGCTCTGTATTATATGTAGTAAATGCATGCTTACCACATGTCAATATTGTGTGCCCTTGGGGTTTCATTGAATAGTATCTAATTTCTATGCTCCATTTGATTGCCTCTCATGAGAAAGCATAAACCATTGATGATAATATGAATAGATGTATGCCATTGGTCTGATGGATCAAATGTTTTAGATTCATTAGGTTTTTTCACTTTGTTTGATCATATTCTATGATGAAGAGAGAGTCATTGATCCTGTAAAGAGCAATAAATTTAATCAACATCATGACATAAGAAGGGAATTAGGCTAAATAATTTAGGCTAAGGTTTATTTTGTGTTAATAAACATGATATATACTTAAAGCTGAAATATTTATGTTAAGTATTATGAACACATATAAAAGGAATCTAGGATAAATACTTTAGGATAAGGTCTATTTCATGTTGATAAACATGATGTAAACTCTAGGTTAAAATATTTAAGTTAGATCTTAGAATGTACCTGAAAAGGAGGGCTCAAGTAATAAGTGGTCCAACTACTAGTTTTTAACCTAGGGTTCTATCATATATCAACAAACATGATAAAACCTTAGGTTAAAAGCATTTTAATCAAAGTTTTATGTCACATGGATCTCTTAAAATAAGACTTAATATAAGTCTCTAGCCTAAGGTTTATTACCTTTAAATAAATGTAATTAGAACCTTTGGAAATAGACTTAGATTAAGGCTATGTATTCAATTATTTAGATCATGAGCTCATTTTATCAATTGAAGTTCAAATATCCTAGGTTTTTGAACATCTTCCAAGGGGTTCCATTGATTTGAAAAGCAAGCCATAATATTTTAACAATGTTTTAAAGGATATCCTTATGTCCAAGTAAAATAATTGATGATCTTAAATTTAATGGTCTTGTAGACATCCATGATAGCCTCATGGGCATCAAATGATGGTCACAAGAATGTAAAATTTAAGTTAGTAGATCATTAGGTTTTATAGGCTTAAATTTGACAATCTCACATACATCAATGATAGCACCATCGATGTCAAATAATGGTCATGAAAAGATTAATTTTAAGTTGATGAAGTCCTTTTGGTCTATAGATGTCAGATTTGATACATTTTACTAGATCCTTTGGTCTTGATCAAGCACAAACCATTGATCAAGATCTGAGTAGATGCACACCATTGATTCCTACAATCATAAATGAGATTAGGTTAACTCAGGACCATGTCATAAAAATTAAACTAAGATAAAAGCCTAAGTTTATAGTCATAATAAAGTAAGTCCATTCAAACATTTTGGTCATAACTTAATGTTTTATCCTAAGGTTCTATTATATTTAAAAAATATAATGAACCATAGGATAAAAATTAAGGTTAAGTCTAAATTTTAACGTGTGGGGCTCCTTTATTATCAGGCTCAAATGTAGGAGTGCCATGTGGTAGCTCTACAAGGCTCCCTAGCTCTTGAATTTTCAATGACACATTCACTCTATTGGATCTTATCTATGCAAGTAACCACATACCACCAATCATGATCTGAATGCTTGCACTTGATTGTCTCTATTTGTATATTGAAGCCATAACATAAGTTTTATTCTAAGGTTTCATTGAATTAATAAATACAATGAGACCTTAGGGTAAAACTTAGGCTAAGTTTATGTTTGATAAAGGGGAACTTTAAACCTTAAAGATGATTTCACACCATTTGATCCTCAATCTTGATTAAGCATGGATCATTGATCCTAATTCAGGTAATCTTACGAGATTGGTATAATGGATTAAAGCTGTAAGTTCATCAAGATTCTTATGCTCCATCAAATCCATTAATCATGATGAAGTGAGATCCATTGGATTTACAAATAATTAAGGTACTTAAGTTAGGATGTGGGTCAATATAGAGACTTAGGCTAAAGTTATAAGACTAAGGTCTCATGTGTGTTGAAAAATATGAATGGGGCCTTAGGGTTAAGACTATAGGTTAAGCATATGACAAAAGGGATCATGATAAGATAAAAGACCCTAAAAACATAAATATTAAACCATGTTAAAAACATAGGGAATGGAAGGGAGAAAAATAAAAGTGGACCAAACATGGTTTTTAGGATAAGCTTTAGTTGTGTTGAAAAACACGACCAAGCCTTAGCATAAAAATTAGGCTTAAGTACAAATTTGATCCAAAATGTTCCTAAAAAATCTATTCTTTCCAAAATTTAATTAAAATAAGAAGGTATAAGCTAGTGTTTGCTGAAGGAGGGTTTCATCACATGAATCCAACTATGAGCTACCATAAATTCAAGACTAGTAAAAGTCTGAATATGGTTAATTTGTAAATTCTAGGCATGATCTATAAGAAAATTTGTGAAACCTATAACTTAAAACACAAGGATCAACTATTATAAACATTAGGAAAGGTTTAAAATAGAACAATGAATAAATGGGACCATTTCATCAGGTGTGGATTATCTTTAAATTCTAATAAAGTGTAAATTATCAAACTTTCAGTGTTAAGGTTCAAAGTGATCATAAGGGTCCCTATTTTTTAGGAATGGGGGTATATTAAACTCAACACTCTATTACTTGGTTCTTCCTTGATTTGATGTTGATCATCACCCTTTGGAGGGGGTGGATTATTGTCTACCTTAAGATTAAGAGGAATCATTGTGGTATTTAGAAGAGTCAATGTTATGAGTGGCTACTTATTTCTTAGATTATATACACCTCTCTATAACTAATATAAAGTGTGAACTTTATCCATGTTGTCCTTTGGATCATTATCATATTCACCTAGAAAAGGAAACTCACGAGTTTTAAATAATGTGGTAGTGTTCAAAGAGCCAATATCTAGATGATGCTCATATAGCTTATGTATCTGATCTTGTCTAACCTCCTCTATTTGAAAGATTTTAAATGTTGCATAAAATTCAACATAGTTGAGCTCACCATTATTAGAAGTATTGTAAATTATACACTAATTAGGAAGAGATGTCTCTGATATGTTTATCTCTAGAAGCTTTTTAGGTTGTTAAGGTCTATTAAACGGTCTATTATATCTCTAGAATCTGGTATTCTAATTTCTAGTTGGGCCATTTGCATTGCTCATCTTCCTCTGCATATTCAAGAAATCATTACTCAACTTTTGGACCATATTATGAATATAATATAGTTTTAACTTTATAGAATTAGTACCTTATAAAATATTAGTGGGGAGTTTAGCCACTTTATATTTTTACTGATAACCATTGCTCATCACATGATTGTTCAAGTAGCCAAAATTTGGTTGTATTGTCTAGGTTAGTGGAGCTAGTGTGTACAATTGGTTATAATTGAATGTTAGAAAATTTTGCCTTACATGTGAAACTAAATTTAGTGTTAGAAAACCATTATTGATATCGGGGGATCTAGGTATTTGAGGATTGAGATGCCTATCTATGGTGATAGCCTCTTTAAATGTTAATGCCAAAGTGTTATCCATAATTTCTCTTCTCAATAACATTGAAATGATAGGGTCGAAGGGATTCTTGTATATTTATAGTGATAATGAAACCTTTGGTTTATACCTTGGGATCAATAAGTTGTACATATTCTACCATCTTACATTAAAATCATGGATGGGCTCATTAGATTATTTCCTCATGCTAGTGAAGTGCTAGTATACCAAACCAAGATTGGTGACCTATCCAAACTGCATAAGAAAATATTCTTGACATTCATCCCAAGAAGTGATGGAATTTTTTATTAGATTTAAATACCAATCATAAGCATCATCCTTCAAATTAAAAGATAATAATCTTCATGCAACATCCTCATCTATGATATTTATTAATCTTAAATTATCTTTAATTAATTTGATATGTTCCTCTGCTAACCTTGCTCCTGAAGGAGAAAAGGATGGTAAGTATTTTTTGGGAATTTGAGGCAATTCATGCATATCTCTTAGGATGGAAATAATATATCCAACTAACTAGAGATGTTGCTAAGCCATTGGTTGATTAACAGGTAAAGGGTTCCTTACAAGTAAGGGGTTCCCTACTAGAAGAGGTAGATTGTTCTAAACTAGGGATATTGGCACAATTCTAGGTCTCTTATGTTTTAACAAAGGTGAGACTAATAAACTAGCCATGGAATTAGATCTAGTCACTCTCCTAGGTGACTCTAGTACACATCTACACAAATGATAATTACTACTATCACGGGTGTTGGCCCTCTTTTTAGCACCAATTTAGACCTATTAATGTGGGTTTTATGCAACCATAGACTCAATGAGGTAGCCTTTAATATTTTAGGATCTTAATGGAGGTAAACTCCACTCTAGGGCATGAGTTTTAGGTATGTCGTTTATTACAACTTGTTGATGGAATAACAGGTAGGGCATGTAGGTTGATGATAAGATTTTTAGATGGTGTGGTTTTTAGTAAGGGTAGTGAATCTCTATGTGAGTTGGATGGATGACTAGTTGTTAATCTAGAGTGGGTATATTTCAAAAAAAAACTCAAAAGGGAGGGAAAGGTAAGGAAAAAAGAATTTATATGGTTTTTAGGAACTACTTCCTTGGCTAGTTTCTAAAAGGAAAAGTTCTCTCAGAACCTGTCTATTGCTAGCAATAGTTGAAAACACACGGTCAGACACATATAATAAGTCTAAGGAGATAAAGATGCAAGAAATTAAAAAGTCTCATACAAAGGTTTCTCATTTTAGGAAAACTATTACACACCCTTAATCATGAGATTATGGCTTGGGCTAGTAAAGTATCTGAGGTAGCTATTGCACACACATAGAAAACTACATTGAAGAAAGCACTCATGTACAATCAAAATTATGAATCAATTTGAACTTGACTATCTTAACCAATATATTTACTAATAATTCAACAACTATTATACATCTATAGATCAGTATATTAATCAAAATAATCAAGAATCCATACACATTTTTTTCACACTAAAGATTATTGAAACATACAACCAACAAAAGTAACAACTAATTACACAAAAATTAGAAAGAAAATACACAAACACATTTTCTGACAATAAAAAATGATGTTGCTCGTATATTCAAAAATTATTTGATAAAAATCCAAGTTGGATTACAATTATTTTTATAGACTTAGGGAAGGCATGGCCTCATATTCCAAGTTCATGCAAGGTTTTCACATGTGATAGTCAGAACATGAGTTATAACTATGGTCTAAAACTGTATAAGAGTTTATTTGTAGTTTATTGATTTAAAATAGACTTTTCCAAAGATATACAATGTGTGAATATATATAAATATAGATGTAATTTTTAAAATTATAGTTTAAACTATATACAAATTTTAGAATATGTGTCATTTACCAAAATTACACATGCCTACTTTTATAAGTTGTGAGAATAAACTTTTGATATTTTAGATTATCCACCTTCAAATGCAACTCTGACATATACATGAAGGATAAAAATCAATTTACTAATATTTTATATCAATTGACACTAATCTTAACCATGAATACTCTAACATGTGCATTGCATGCTCACCCATGAATTTTATAGAATCTGGATCTTCACTTTTATATTCATCATTCAGATTAAGCCATACATGTTCATATTCTATCTTAATTATGAGACCCAATGTCTATATATATATATATATATATATAATTCAAGTGTCCAAAGATCTAAGTATTCTACTTATAATACCCTACTAGCTTTCAAAATATGACATGTGTCAATACTTAATTGAGTCTAGGATCTTTGAAAAGTCTACCTAGGACTCGCACCATTGATTCTTCTGTACTGGTTTAACATGGTTTGTTAGATTTTAGTGTTTTTGGCTCATTGACTCCTATGTGATTAACACTTTTCATTCCCTATTTTTATTTTCTTCATATGCATGTCACTTGCGAACTATTTATAGATTATGAGCTCTATGTACTAGGTTCCTTGCTTCTTCTCATGGGTCATTTGATCTATACACTGCACTCTTGTGATGGTGACACTTGCCACTCTCATGAAGCTTTAACATTTTAACTCACTCTAGAATCATTCAATAAAATGGACCTAAGTAGACACATGCCATAGAATATTATCTTAGACCTTTTGACTTATGATTAGATCATGTGGGTATGCCACTTGGAAACTCTCTATTTAATCCAGGACCTTTGAAAAATATTTGTCAATCTCCCCCCATTGGATCAACTATATGGATCAACATGAACTGTCAATCTATCATGTCCACTTTTTAATCAAAATAGGTAATTTACAAGGTTAAATTTGACATTTTCACAACCATAGAATGACATCCTCATGATCATCAATAACATATGCATGAATATCAAAATTAATTCCATAATTTAGCCATTGTTGAGGTTAAATTTGACATTCTCATGACCATCAAGTGATATCCTCATGACCATCAAGTGGTGTCCTTATGACTATCAAATGACATCCACATGACTATCAAATTTAATATCATCAACTTGACATGTGTCATTTCTTCATAATTTTTTTCTCCTAAAAACATAAAAAAACTATGACTTAGTATAATGATTTGGGAAATAAAAGACCCTGCATGAATATTCTAGCCTAAGGTATTAGTATTAGTAAAATATGATTTAGACCTGTGCTAAGAATATATAAAAGAGATCATACATATAATTTTGATGACATAGAATTAAAAAAATATGATTGAGACCCTTGGATAAAATTTTAAATCAATCTCAAGACATAATGAAAATGTTCTCTAAGCAAGGGTTTCACTTGGTAGTATAGTATTGGTCTTGGGGCAATTGTTGCAGGGGAGTTATTTCAAGATTTTTTGTGGGAAAATTATTTTGGACAAAATGCCTATAATAATTCTCCCAAAGGGTCATTTTCATTAGAAAAAATGTCTCAGACATAAATTCCAAAGGAATTCCATTAGGAAATTATTTCAGACAAAATGTCCAAAATAATTCTCCTAAAGACTCAATTCTCTCAGATAAAATATGTGAAGGAATAATGCTTAAGGGGAAGTTATTAAAAGGGCTAGAGGGCATGATATTTCAAACAAAATTTTTGAAGGAATTAGTTGAAGGGAAAAAGGCCATGGACAAAAGTCCCAAAGGGTAAGTCTTGAAAGGAAAAGGGTCTAGTAAAAAGTCTTAAAGGGGAAGTGGCCACTTTAAAAAGGGCCAAAGGGTCATTTTTTAAATGTCCAAAGGGTTAGTTCAAAATGTCTAAAGGGCATGTGTCCTTGGGGAATTATTTTAATTTTTTTTCATCAAATAAAATGTGTGAGATAAAGTCTAAAAGAAGTGGCCTAGGGCAAATGACCTGAAAGATAGGCTTGTAGGGAAAAAATGCTTGAGACAAAAGTATTGAAGGGCATGTGAAAAAGGGCTAAAGGGTCTACTTCATGAGGAAAATTCCCAAAGGGTTTACTCTGTAGGTTACATTTTGATGGGAAAGGGGCCTTAACAAAATTCCAAAGGGTAAGTGGCCACTTTAAAAAGAGTCTAAGGGTCATTTTTAAAATGTTTGAAGGGTCAATTCAAAAATTCCAAAGGGTATGTATCCATGGGGAACTATTTTAGGATTTTTAAATTAGAAAAAAAATTTGAAACAAAATCCAAAGGAACTAGATTGGGGAAAAGTCCCAAAAGATAGGCTCATAGGGAAAAAATGCTAGAGACAAAAGTCTTGAAGGGCATGTTAAAAAGGGCCAAAGGGTATACTTCATGGTAAATATGCCTAAAGGGTCTAATTCATAGGGTACATTTTGATGGGAAAGGGCCCTTACAAGAGTCCTAAAGGGTAACCACAAAAGTTCCTAGGGGCATTCTGAAAAGGCTAAAGAGTATGTTGGTAAGGCAAAGGGGCATTTCAAAAGTCTTGAAGGAATTTTATCAGACAAAATGGCCACAACAAAAAGGTCGAAGGACATTGCACAAAACCTAAAGGGTAGGTTCATTTCATTTCCTCAAGGAAAATGTCTTAGATAATTTTTTTGAAGGAATGGTTAAAAAATGTAAAGGCATGGGAAAGAAGTCCCAAAGGGTAGGTATAGAGGAGCCAAAGGATAATTGAAAAAGTTCTAAAGGGCAATTCTAAAATGATGAAGGGTCATTTCAAAATGCCAAAGGGTACTTTATATCTAAAAACAATTCAAAGGGTCTACTTTATAGGGCATTAATCCATGACAAAAGTCCCAAAGGATCCACTTCATAAAGGTCGAAGGGTATGTTCAAAAATTCTTAATGAATATGTGTCCTTGAAAAAACTTCTGAAGGTTAAGTCAAAGGGCAAAAAGGCTTGGGTCAAAAGTCCCAAAGGGTTGGTGTGAAGGGAAAAAGGTGTATTGGGAAAATTATCCAAAAACTAGATTCTATCAAGAAAAGGCCCACAGACCCAATTCCTTCATGGGATTTTTTTCAGATAATTTGTCTACAATAATTTCCCCAACATAGATAGGTTTGTGATAATTGTCTTGAAAGAATAAGTCCCAAGAGGATAGAAAAGTTAGTCCATGAAAAAATAAGTCTGCAAAAATTAGCTTGAATTAACAACCTTGATAGAACAAAATATTTAGTCTATGGAAACACAATACCAATGCCATCTTGCCAAAGTACAAAAGGCCAAATCATGATCTTTTCATAGAATTTTCATAAACATATAAAAGAGGGGGTTCAAAATCAAGACAATAATTTGAAAAATGTGGGTCCCCATTTCTTATGGAAAGAAGGGAGATGTTGGGTACAATAATGGCCATTGAAATAATAATCAATTATTAGTTATTCAATACCATTCCACTTGAATTAATAATAAATAGTAAGTGGACTTACTTGAATGAATTTTTGAAATCTCATGACTTATGATTCTTATGCCATTTCATTGAATTGGTTGTATTATAATTTAAGTGGCTTGTTTCTATTGCTTAAGCAATGAAATAAGCTATATTATTGACCCTTATATATAATCCCACCTTATGAATTATAGATTATACCACTAAAAGTGTTATTGTGGTTTATACATATGTCATGTTTTTATAAAATGCTAATAATTCAAACATTTATGATGAAAATCTCAATTAATGGATGTTGGCTATTTGTCATTAGTGCTTATATAAGAATGGATAGTCATTGGTTATATTATTTACGTGCATGCTTAAAATAAAATCTTATCCTTTTAAATTAACTTCATGATATACCTCATGTTAGAGTTATTAAGATGTGGATGTCCCATATGTTGGTAAATAATCTTGGAATGAGAATTAGAATTAGTAGGTTATGGGAAACCTTAAGTTGACACTTGGCTATATGATTAAATAATCTACCTTGACAATGATTTAATAAATAATACCTTCCTTAATAAACACCTAAGTTAATGCACAAGACTATTTAAGTAATGAACTTTTACATGGTCTTGTATAGGCTAATTAGTTAGAGTGAATGCTTATGTTTTCACAATAGTAGGGTATGTTAACTAAAGTATAAGTAAGCAATAATTGAGAGTAATTGTTTCCCCATGCCACTTGCATGCTTATTATTTGAGAAGCTCACATGTGTGATGTCATCCACCCCAAACTAAGTGCATGATGTCTCATTTAGTTAATAAGATCAATTATTTCTACTTGGAGCTTTATTCTGGGTGTGTGTGTGGCCTTTGTCAATTATGGAAATGAAGGCAAAATGTTTTCCCAAAGAACTTTGGATCATGATATGGTGATCTATGGGGGTAGGACTTGGAATAGTCCTTGTTTGGGTGTTTTCCCAAAGGGGTTTTGGATCCTTTAGCCTATGACATGTTGGATTTAGCGGTGGATTAGAGACTTCAACTTGTTGTTTTCATAAGTGATAAGACTTTCTATGTAAGTTAGTGAGATGGACCCTTATGTCCATTCATTTATACCTTGTACTCATGAATTGCAATTCCATCTTATCCTATTTGTTTATCTAGTGATTGGCCAACTAGATGTTCTTGGATGTACTTTATTCCATTTTGGTTGATTATAGTCTTATCCAATTGGGATAATTGGGATGCCTTGAACTACATTAGTTTTATGTGGTAGGAATTTTTATTTTTTATTGTGAACTTTGATAGATAACTTCAAAATAAATAAAAAATGGTGTTGTTTCATCTGGTATTAGAGCTTGTGCTTAAAAGTTTTTGTTGAGTTTTATCACTATGTATTGATTTTTAGCATGTTCTTGAAAAGATGGTTGAGATTTTATATAGTTGTGCATATGCTTGTATGGGATTGTGTTTGCATAATGAAATTTGGGTGGCTGTAGATACACCTAGTTTAAATGTTTATCACCTTATAGAGGTTTATTTTGGCTAGTGTGTATGTGTATGCCTTTTGATGGGTAAATTCCACTTGTATGTCTATGTTGTATTGATAAGACTAAATTGAAACCTTGTACTTTAACATGCATACTAAACCATGGATGGATTTATATACATGGTATAGACTTTTATATGTATTAATTGCTTGAGCATACTATGAGGTGACTCTTATAAATTCACTTAATGTCTTGGATGAGTTGATTAGTAATTTGTTTATACAATCTTGGAGTGTTGTAAAGCTCCTATGTTATGAGATGTATGTATGTGTGTGTACACAAAAAATAGTAAATTTCTCTAGGTAATATTATGATGTTTACCCATGGCTTTGTTTGGGTCAACCCTTCCCTCATCAGTTACATATAGGGCAAGAATCACTAGTCAAATGTCAACTTGTATGGGCAGGTCAATGGAAGACTGGTGATCAATGCTTCACCTTAGAATTGAGGAAAGGATGTTTGGTATCTATTTTTGACTTATATGGGTGAGTCATCAATAGATGCTTAGAACATCCTGACCTCGGGAAGACCAAGGGTTGAGCTTAAACATGGAGAGCTACATAAGGTAAGGGTGCTAGATTTATTTAGGTAAATTAGTGAGGCTTGAGATCTCTACTTTGAGGGAGCATCTTGAGCTATATTAAGAGCTTGATCTTATTTATGTATCTAGTCTCTTTGATTTAGATATAGGAGCATGTAGCTTCATAACTTAAAAGAGATGAAAATAAATAAGTGTGTAGGGATGTTTATTTCCTATTTAACATCTTTGGGTTATTTTGATCATATATGTGTTTACATCGGTGATGGTTGTTTGATCATGGATACAATGATTTTCATGAGATTATTAGATGTGTTATAACCATGATGATGTTTATTATGGTTTTAGTTGAGCTTGTTGATTGTGGGAAATCATAATTTCCAATATAGTGTTCTAGAATTCACCCCATGCCTTGGCTAAGTTTGCCCTTTCCCAAAAGTGATGTTGCATCCAAGCAAGCATTACTATTTAACTATTGACTTGTTGGATTAAGTCAATTGGAAGAATAGTGATGTAAGCTTGTTTTTGTTGTACTCATGAATTAATACCTTAGCATCCATTAATAGTTTGCATGAGAAATCTATCCAATGATGTTAAGGTGTAATATCTTGGGAGGTCTAGGGGTGAGGCTTGAGCTTGGAGGGTTTAACAAGTGAGTGTGACTAACTTATTTGGGTAAGTTTGAGAGTTTTAGAAATCTCTTATTATTATATATTAGCATGAGACTTCAAACCATGATGTACAAATATTATTGGTAATTTTTTTAGAAATTTATGGAAATATATTTTATGTCTTTGCTAGAATATAACATTCTTAGAAGGAAGGTGATCAAGATTTGAGATCCCTAGACTGATTATGTGTATTATATGATAGATATTGGTGTCATGTGGATGATATATAGAAATTGGGTGACCTGATGGGAGTCATGGACCTTTGTGCTTCACCATCATGAGTATTGATTGTTGTGATATAGAATTACCTTGGCATAATTATTGAATCCTAAGTCATTTATGCATGACTTATTTTCATGTGGATCCTCCTTGTATATTAACTACTATGTGTTGTATAATTATTAATTTCCATTGATCTTATTAAATCATGTAAAATTGTGTCTTTATTATACTTGTGCATATGATTGATCTTATGGACTTTCATATACTTGTTTTTATATCAACTTTGATGTGTGAACTTTTACATTTTTTTTGTTATGTCAAATCATGTAAATTGATATCTTTTACACCCTATGTATATGTAATAACCTTGTGTTTTATCACTTTATCCTCTTGATATTTGCATTATTATATGAGAATTTTACATACATGGTTATGTGTTATTAATTGTTGAATATGTGAATAATGTCAGAATTACTTGTGTAAAGTGATCTTCCCCCACTTTTTGAAATTAATCATGTGAACTTTACATTGATTTATGTTTTAAAATTGTTATATGAATATTTTGTGTACATATCCTAGTAATAGATGTGACCTTGTGTTTTTAATATATTTGTATGTGGTAATATGGCCATGTTCCACTTGTGTGATGTGTTTTCCCCTCTTGAAATCATTTTTTTGGTTGAATTTGCCAAGGTATAATGTTGAATTATGTTGTGTAATCCCACATTCACTACTCTAACATTGAGTATTGGTGAAAGTATGAGGTTGAGGGTAGAAAAGCATTACATCCATAATGATATTAACCAGTTATGGTCCAAGAAGTGGAGTCTCTCATAGTCTAAAAATTTATTTTTTCCATTTGCACAATTAGCCACCTAATTCATTTAGAGTGTGCCATGAGTTGGCCATAGAATCTTAGTGCATAATGGTCACTTTATGGATTTAACATTCTTTTAGCCATCTCTTAGAGGTTATGGAAAAATCAACCATTATGAATTTTTATTATTTTGATCCTTGTGAAGTACTAACTAGTCTTATAGACTTGGAAATTTATGTAAATTAACAAGGTGGTACTTGCTAAAATGCATGCACGTGTTGGCCTATAGGTGCCACCATGTTTTGATTAAGTTATTATTATTTTTATACCTATTGGAAATATTATAGGATGAATATTTATGTTTTGTTCTAGAGGCATTATTGGAATGTATTCTGATTTTGTGCTCTGATAGAGTAGCACTAAGCCCTGATCAAGTGGTGTTTAAAATCTTAGGTACCCACTTGACTCTTGGATAGATTAATGAATGTTGGATGATTACCTCATATGGCTATTTTTAGATGGTGAGATTGGTATCCCTTGACCATCATGCGATCTCATGTGTGTTGGAGAACATGTTGTAACCATTGTGAATTTTTATTATTCTGATCCTTGTGAAGTACTAACTAGTCCTATAGACTTGGAAATTTACGTAAATTAGCAAGGTGGTACTTTCTCAGATGCATGCATGTGTTGGCCTATAGGTGCCACCATGTTTTGATTAAGGTATTATTATTTTAATACCTATTAGAAATATTCTAGGATGAATATTTACGTTTTGTTCTAGAAGCATTACTAGAATGTATGCTGATTTTGTGCTTTGATAGAGTAACACTAAGCCCTGATCAAGTGGTGTTTAAAATCTTAGGTACCCACTTGACTCTTGGATAGAGTAATGAATGTTAGATGATTCCCTCATATGGCTATTTTTAGATGGTGAGATTGGTATCCTTGGACCATCATGCGATCTCATGTGTGTGTTGGAGAACATGTTGTAACCATTGTGAATTTTTATTATTCTGATCCTTGTGAAGTACTAACTAGTCCTATAGACTTGGAAATTTATGTAAATTAGTAAGGTGGTACTTGCTAAGATGCATGCATGTGTTGGCCTATAGGTGCCACCATGTTTTGATTAAGGTATTATTATTTTTATACCTATTGAAATATTCTAGGATGAATATTTTTGTTTTTTTCTAGAAGCATTATTGGAATGTATGCTGATTTTGTGCTCTGATAGAGTAGCACTAAGCCCTGATCAAGTAGTGTTTAAAATATTAGGTACCCAATTGACTCTTAGATAGAGTAATGAATGTTGGATGATTCCCTCATATGTCTATTTTTAGATGGTGATATTGGTATCCTTGGACCATCATGCGATCTCATGTGTGTGTTGGAGAACATGTTGTAACCATTGTGAATTTTTATTATTTTGATCCTTGTGAAGTACTAACTAGTCCTATAGACTTGGAAATTTATTTAAATTAGAAAGGTGGTACTTGCTAAGATGCATGCATGTGTTGACCTATAGGTGCCACCATGTTTTGATTAAGGTATTATTATTTTTATACCTATTGGAAATATTCTAGGATGAATATTTATGTTTTATTCTAGAAGCATTATTGGAATGTATGCTGATTTTGTGCTCTAATAGAGTATCACTAGACCTGATCAAGTGGTGTTTAAAATATTAGGTACCCACTTGACTCTTGGATAGAGTAATGAATGTTGGATGATTCCCTCATATGGCTATTTTTAGATGGTGAGATTGGTATCCCTAGACCATCATGTGATCTCATGTGTGTGTTGGAGAACATGTTGTAAGATTTTGGGTTGCATGTGATGTTTGGTATAATTTATTCATTGTTTAGCATGGTTGGTGTGGGACACTACACTAAACCCTAAATGGTTGATGATGTAGGGGAGTAACCATAATAATATGCATTACTACATTTATGATATGACATTTTATGACAAATGCTCTTAGGATTATGCATGTGGCATAATGTATTAGTGAAAGAGTTCCACTCTTGATTTAAATTTTGGTTACAATCTAGTGGGATTGGATATTTTTATGACTTTTGACCTCATATTTTAGGTCTTTGTGTGTTCACACAAGTGTCTTTGACCTTAGTCAAGTTGCTTATACAAATTGTTAATCTAGTTTAGACATCACTTTTTGTCTTGTGGTTCCTTAGTTGTAGGTTTTTGCTTGGGAGTGTTGTTAGTGCCCTTTTTGGGATAAGGAAAGTATGAGCTATTGTGTTTTAGAACACTATGTGTGCATGATGCTTATAACCACCATCATAATGTGTTTGAATGGTCAATTTTAATGGTGTTGTATTGAGATTAATAGTTGTTACCTTAGAATTTTTGTTGACTAATGTAGGCATTTTGGGTTTGGTGAGCCTATTTGAGATTAACTTTATTGGATTTTAATGTTGTGATGGATTTTTAAGTCACGAGAGTGGAATTTTCTAGCTAAATTGAGATATTGGATGGAATTTTATACTGTGTTCATGCTATTTAAGTATTATTTTCACTCTCAATGTGATAAAGGAAATGTGAAGATGGGAAGGAGGATATTAATAGGGCTAATGCATTAGATAATGTGATTATACTAAGGATAGTAGTCATGAATGCTTTCAAGATATAGCTGAGACATTACCACCCCATGATGGGTGGAGAGATTGTGTAATGGTTTTGATAGACTCTTTTAGATAATTTTGTACTTGATTATTGATAGCCACCATGATGACTCCTATTTAAGGAGGTGAGGATGTCATGAACCAACTTTATGGACCCTATAGGATACTAGACTATAGCTTACTTAGCATGTTTAATTGATAGCACTTAGACTAACAATTGTTGATGTTGGTTCTACTATCAGATGGTTATGATGCAAGTACCATGGATAACTGATATGATATATTATGTCATGGTTATGGCTCACATTATATCCATTATATTCTAATATGCCTAATGCTTACATTGGATTTATTTTATCCTATTTTATGTATATGTTGGTTTAGCATAGTTATATTATTTTATGATATTGCTTTAGCATGTCTCACTAATACGAATTGACATTGATCACTTTTACAATTATTATCTATGCCTCATAGGGCATGTATGGGTTCATGATTATCAAGACTAACTCTTGCCCTTCCCAACTATATACTTGATTTATCATTTCATTTCTAGTGTTTTGTACTACGTTATTATTATTATTATTATCATATATACAATGTTCAAGTACTACTGATGTCTTATTTGGTGGATGTAGGCACCAGGTTGTGAGGTAGGCTTGATGTTGGGTTTGGACATCTTAGGTATATCACAAGTGATTGAGCAATCAGAATGTCACACCAATAGGTATAACATGTAATATGTAATATTTATCCACATTTATATATTTTTTATGTTATTAGTTTTGGCATTGTTTGTCTTACCTTATTTTGAGCATGAGTGTTTTGTTCTTGTTCCCTAATTGGGATTATCTAGTTTGGCATCATCATACCTCATGCCTATACTTATGTACTTGAGGTTATTTTTAAACTTTAGTTATCCTTCTTGAGCATCATGAACATATGATGATTAAGCCATAAGGAAGTGAATTAACTTATTAGCCTATTATGCTTGGTTCTATGTGTTGATCCTTTTTCTCCATGACATTATTGTTGTATGGCTTGTCTTTTACCATAGTTAGGGTTGGGTTCATCTAAGACTTGTGGGGTTATCTCAACCTTGTAAAATAATCCTTAGTAACCTCCTTTGTGGATGATTGACCATCAAAATCTTGATATATTTTTATAGTGGGGTCAACTTCATGATTTTTATTAATCAATTTAATTTAAATGATTCTATTAATTAGTATCATTTAAATAAATTATCATTTCTTATTATTTGTATATTTAAGGATTATATTGTATTATTATTATTATTATTATTATTATCTTATTCAACTTATAATTTTGTTAATTAAATATTTTAATGACTTTATATTATTATTATTTTAATTGATTTTATAAATCTGATTATCTTTATTATTTTTTATAACCTTATCACTTTTGGTTAATTGTTTTGATTATTGATTTTATAATTATCTTTATTTAATAAATTTATTACTTAAGTATAATTTTATTATTAATTGGTTAATCAATCATTTTATATTTATATTTAATTACTTTATGATTTTATTAATTACTTATATCATAATTTTATTCATATATATATATATAATTTAATAGATTGGCTTATTGAATATGCCAAGGATGGAATTGACTAGGGGTATTTGGAATAATAGGTTTGGGGTGGAAAATGAAGGAAGGCATGGTGTGGGGTATGGGTAGATCATGGAAATGGTAGGTGTGGAGTATGGATAGAATTGGTAGGGACATGCAGTTGGGGAAAGAATACAATGTATGGGTGTGGAATTAGAGAGATGGGCATAAAAAGGAAGATGGTATGGTGTGTAAGTAGAGGGGAAAGACCAAAAATATAAATGATGAGGAGGATGCCAAAAAGGTAGGAGGTATAGAGGTGAGGAAAGGGGTGTGTTGCATTCACCAGAAGGAAGAGGGAGATGCAAGAGATGCATCTATTTATATGATGGGAAATGGTTAATAGAAGGAGGGAAGAGGAAGGAATGATGGAACCCATCGATCTCTACACAAAATATCCTTCTCTTCCTTTGACAATGTTTGGCACTTTGAAGGATTAGGGAGACTCACTCATCTCCATGCTAGGCTCATCTTCTTCTCATATCAGCCAATTGTATTTTAATGGAAATTGAGTTATGTATTAGAATTTGGATGTATGTATTTTTTGGTTTTGAGCTATTGGGTTTTTTGAAATAATGGGAAACACTAAATAGATTCTCATGGGTTCATAGTGAAGTTGAGAGACTTCATAATGAACCTCGTTAGCCTTTAACTAACTTAGTTTCACTACTGTGCCTTTCCTTGGAAATAAAAATGAAAATTAGGATTTAGGAATTGGGAAACATGTTGAATGCCTATCATAAAAAAGTGGGAAGAATACAAAATAAACCCCTATTGGTATTAATTGACTTACATAAGGTTTATTTCTTTTCTTTATAAAATAAAATGAAATGACTGATTAAGAAATGGGGAATAGTTTACTATTGGTGGGTATTGATCTTACTCAATTTTACTATTGGGTTCTTTCAAATTACACTCAATTAGGTTAAATCGAACCTTATAAGTTTTTAATGAAACTTGGTTTGGTATTCATCTAGCCTAGTGAATTGGTTTGGTTTTTGTATGTTAATCTCCTTCATGTTTGTAAGCTTGATTGAGTTGGACTTCTTATGTTGCTTTTGTTTTGATCCTCATCGATTTTCATAGAATTAAATGTATTGTGTTACACTTATTTAAGATGTCAAATATATTTATTTATTTATTTTCATTGGTATTAATGATTTAAAACTCTATTTTTGTATGGGATACATCTTCCCTTGGTTTATATTTATCATGATTGAGAGTATTCCTTATTCATATTCAATTAATTTTATCCTTGATTAATATTATCATTGGATATATTTATTTAATCTCCCAATGTAGCAAATGGATTGGATTTTAAATTATCAATAAAATTGAATTGATGGAGAAATAGGGCCCTAAAAATTTATTATTCCCACTTGAGATTATTATGGGTTTGGCCACAAGATGGTATTGAGTGGCACATTTTTGCCCCAAAGAGGGATGTGTAGTGCTTAGTGATAAAATACTATGCATTTGTCTTATGAATGGATTCATTATGTCATAGACATTTAGACTAGCTTGTTATGTGGGTTTTAGCTATTATTTATTGGACCTTTGGTGTTATTTACTTTACACTCGTATAAGCCTCTTAGGATGAGCATTATGGTCTTATGTTTTTTGATTTATTTCATTGTCCTTGTTGATATTTTTTATAAGTCCTTAATTATGGCTTAGTATTATGTGTATATATCTTATCTCACCTGAGTACCTGGTTGCTGAAACCCTCCACTATGTTGATGGTTAGGGTGGTGAGGGCCACCAATGGAGGGCTCATAGGGCTGGTTTTGAGGGGTGTCCCCCTTTTAGTGTTTATTTCTCTTTATTGTTGCACCTAGATGGTATATGACAACTTCCCTTGTTTGTGCTTATTGACATATTCTATTGGACTATTGGATTGTAGTTGATTAGTAATTTTATGTTATAGTTCATCTTATTACCTTATGTAATTTTGTAATATTCTTATGTTGGAAAAAAGGTAGTATTGGATATGATGTTAATGTCAAAAGATTTTTTGATGATAATTTATTGGTTCTTACATATTTATCCAACTATATTCATTTCTTGATGCACATTTACATTAGGTTCTATTTACCAAATGATTACTAATGTATCCATAATCCCTTATGTAATATTGGATCCTTATATATTATTGTATGAACATGAGTAAAGGATATACTTGATGATTTAAAGTACATAAAAATAGGAAAATGGTATTATTGGAACAAATAAAACTATAATGTCCTTAACCTTTAAATCCATGGAAGTATGGTGGTAATTCCTTATGGTATAATGTTGATATGTTATGTTATTTAGTAGCAGAATCAACTCATTGAACCTATCGATTATATGCATGTATCTTAAGACTTAGAACATGTATTAAACAATTATGAATAACATCTAAATCCATGTATGTAATTACAATGTGTCTTCAGTTGGTAGTCAAGACCACTATGATGAAATTGATTAAGTAGTAAATTGTATTTCTTGTCAAGTTGATAGTTATGTTATAACTAGTTTATATTAGATATGGTCGTTACACTTTTACATGTTGTGTAAAGGAAGTTCCTTATTTTACTATATTTTATGATGTGCTTGGGAAGACACACTATTACATCCATGAAATATTTTTATATAGTAGTTGAGTTTAATAATGTGTAAGGTCTTGTTATACCTATGAATAACAACTTGTTGAAGTGGGAACAAGTTATAGTAGTTATTGATCATTTATCTTATTTATAATGTGTAAGGTCTCCATGAAGAATTGGTGATGATCAATTATATGGATTAAAATTAATCTATTAATGTTAAATGCCTTTGAATAATAAATATTATTCAATGAGTGTAAAACATGTTTCTTATGGAAATAGTTATGACCTCCCATGGTGTGAGTAATGGGA
Source organism: Torreya grandis (assembly GCA_037957365.1). Classification (NCBI taxonomy): domain Eukaryota; kingdom Viridiplantae; phylum Streptophyta; class Pinopsida; order Cupressales; family Taxaceae; genus Torreya; species Torreya grandis. The sequence goes on along the minus strand of JARHVA010004269.1, from coordinate 901,936 downwards.
AAAATTGTTAAGTATTGTATTGTTAAATAGATGTGGAGGATTAAGATCTTATTGGTTAAATTAATATTTATGTAAACCTTATGGGAATTGAAATAACAATCAATTATTAGTTATTAAATATTATTCCACTTGACTTAATAATAAATAGTAAGTGGACTTACTTGAATGAAATTATGAAATCTCGTGCCTTATGCTTCTTATGCCATTTCATTGAATTGGTTATATTATCATATGAGTGGCTTGATTTCATTTCTTAAGCAATGAATTAAGCTAGATTATTAACCCTTGTGTGTGATCCCACTTATGAGTTATGGATTATACCACTAAAAGTGCTATGGTGGTTTAGACATATATCATGTTTTCTTGAAATGCTAATAATTCAAACATTTATGATGAAACTCTCAATTAATGGATGTTGGATAATTGTAATTAATGCTTATATAAGAATGGAATATTCATTGGTTATATTAATTATTTGCATGATTAAAATCAAAGCTTATCCTTATCAATGAAATTTATGATATACCTCATGTTGGGGTTATTTAGATGTGGATAACCCATGTGTTGGTAAATAATCCTAGAATTAAAATGAGAATTAGTAGGTTATGGGAACCATTAAGTTGACATTTGGCTATAGGAGTAATTAATATACCTTATAAATTCTTTACTAAATCATACCTTCCTTAATAAACACCTAAGTTAATGTGTAAGGTTATTTAAGCAATGAACTTTTGTATGGTTTTGTTTAGTTGGCATAAATGCCTATGTTTTCAGAATAGCAGGATATGTTAACTAAAGTATAAATAGGCAACAATTGGGTATATACCCCTATGGGTGGCTTATGGGATGGTATCCCTATTTCATGAAGTAATTATTTCCCCATGCCACTTGCATGCTTATTATTTGTGAGTCTTACATGTGTGATGTCATCCACCCCAAACTAAGTGCATGATGTCTCAATTAGTTAATAAGAACAATTATTTATACCTAGAGATTTATCTTGGGTGTGTGTGTAGCCTTTGTCATTTATGGAAATGAAGGTGTAATGTTTTCCTAAAGAACCTTGGATCATGATATGGTGATCTATGGGGGTAAGACCTAGTAGTCCTTATTTACGTGTCTTCCCAAAGTGGTTTTGGATCCTTTAGCCTATGATATGTTGGATTTTATGGTGGATTAGACACCTCCACTTGTTCTCACAAGTGATAAGACTTGATAATCAAGTTAGTGAGATAGACCTTTATGTCCAATCATTTGTACCCTATGCTTCTGTATTGTAATTCCATCTTATCCCATTTGTTTATCTAATGATAATCTAACCAAACATTCTTGGATGCACCTAATTCCATTCTAGTTGAGTATAATATTATCTTATTAGGAAAATTAGGATGCATTACACCACATTAATGTTATGTGGTGAAACCTTTTGTTTTTCCTTTGTGTACTTTGATAAATAAATTTTAAAAAAATAAATAGGGTTGTTTCTATTATTTCAACTAGGAATTTATAATTTTTGACAAAATACACTAACTAGATACCCCATTTTGAGGTGAGGGATGCTCCTTACTATCACCCATATTAAAAAAAAAGTCATGCACATAATGCATAATATAGATGTTTAACCCTTTTTGGATATAAGTGTATGGAGAATAGCCTAATCAACTAAAGAATAAACTATTCTAGAAGAAGGTCAATTTGATAATTTAGATTCACAATATTCATTTATGATGCTGAATTATGAAAATATGTTAAATATACAAAATACAATACCAAATAATAATTTGATTGCTTAAACACTAATAAGAGATAATAATTAGCTTGTTTAACTAATGCACACACATATTTAATAAATGAAAGTGTATAATTAGTAAATATGATGCTCAAGTATGATTTTTCATATTTTTGAAATCAACTCTCAATCATCCCAGACCATACCATTTGAATCTAGACATTAGCCTCAAAACTTATGTCCTAGTTTTGATGCTTCTATCCATAATTAAGTACAAGTCCCTTTTTTAGAAATACCACTTGTGCCTATTATGTCTTACTATTACCTTATAAATTCTTTGTCTAGATCACATGCCTTAGTTCTAGCTATCAATGTTAGCTTAAAACCATAGATCCTCTAATTAGTGAGTGTGATCTCACAAATCAAGGGTTAGTGGCTAAAATGAAGTCAATCAAACCTCAAAGAATCCTCCATCAATGAATGATACCTACATTTCCATATAATTTGAAGAGGGACTCAAACTAATGTAGTTATTGCCCTTATGTAGGCTTGTGTATAAACAATGGTGTATTATGTTATATTGCAAATTCATGTAATGATATAGCTTGTAATTTAAAAAATAATAATCATGGGATAATATTTGAATTCTTTGAAATCTTAAGAAGATTGATACTATGACTAATATAGAAATATTAAAAAATAGAGTATTTGAACTCAGTTATGTGAATGATTTAGTGAGCTTGATAATTGATTTCTTTATGGTTACTAGATGTATAAATGTGTCATCTTTGTTTTTTATTTATACCACACCATTTGAAAATATATCATACGAATGTTAATTAATACAAATAGGTCAACCCATACATATCAAAAGATTTTAAATTTTGATTGTTTGTAAGGTATGGACACTAGTGTCAAACTTGGGACACTATCATCGATGCTAGTGTCCTAGAAGATAGAGAATTATTGAACATATTGAAATAATAGTGTAAGATATATATCAGGTTTCAAACATATTATAGGTTATAGGTTATAGGTCCCAATCAAGTGCAAGGGTGAGTTGTGCCAAGGTCATAAAGAATATTAAATATCAATCACACAACCAAAGTGTATAAATAATCTATCCAATCTTTCCCAAGATAAATGGTATATCCATATCAACTTGATAAAATAAATAAAAAATATTGATCACACTACTCAAAGGAGCCAACTATTATAAATAAATAAAGACCAAACATTCATCTTGGTAAGGTTGATGGATATATAATTTGATTGTGTATATGTAATTTAGTGAATTTACATTGCATATTCACCTTTACTATGTCTCAAGATAAATTATCTTTCAAAATGTAACCTCTACTCTGTAACTATGTATAATATTTTTCACAAATCTGAAAAAATCTCATCCCAAATCTATGAAAATCAGTGCTAAGTGTATAATATTCTATATCAAATGTATATCTAAAACATGTAAATTATTTTAAAGTCTACCAATTCTACCAATTGTGTGTATGTGGACTCATGTCTCTATGACATGCCCCCACTGATATGACCCCACTTTTGAGGTGTTGGGAATGATATCTGATAGTTTCCTTATATCAAAAAGATAAGTAAAACATGTGATATTTGTATCAATAATTTAGTAATAAATAATATAGTGGAATCATGTGTAATTAGGTGTATCAATTAATCTCATAATATCTAAAAATAACACACCCTAATATGTATGATATAGATCATGTTAACATTTATAAGTAACAAACACCAAGGGGACATGTTTAAATGTCACACACTCAAGAAGAGGACATGTTTAAATATCCACATACAACAAAAATAACTCTAAGAGCACTAGGGATAATAGTCAAGGAACATGTTAAAATGTTACACACTCTAAAAAATATATAAAACAATAAGTACAGTCAATTAAGGTAAATGATAAGATGAATAAGTAAAGTATAAACAACTAATATAAGCATATCATACTAGCTCTTGCATATATGTATTAACAAAATGTTCTATAGCATAACATATCAAGTACATTATATATGATGTAAGCATGAGTATACACATGTATAAGTTTTAGTATATAAGCTCAACATAATAATATAAATTTATCATAAAATAATATAACATGTATCAAAAATGATCAATAGAAGCAAGATGCCTCCATTGTAGTGTGTCACATAGGGAGAGGAAAAATATAACATATGAATGATCATGTATCATAGATATAGTGTATAATTGTATCAAATTCAAGCATCCATGAAACATATTTGTCTAAATAAGATGAGATGTTATATATTGACATAAATTAAACACCATATGCATAAGCTAGTGAACATGTAAATGCTAAATATTTTTGTATTTTCAATTTATTTGAGTGTTTATTATTTTCTTGATATATATATATATATATATATATATATATATATATATATATATATAAATGTATTATTGATGAGTTTTAATTTGAGTGTAACTAGGTGGTAGACACCTTTTCCCAAATTTTATATAACTGTAAACATGTCTAGCCAATTTGGATAGAATTCCTTATATTTTTTGGCATTGGTGTTCTTTTTATTTTATTTTGATACTAGATCACCCACAATAAAATCATATGGCCAATTTTTTTTATGCTTTCTTAACTAGATCTTGATAAACTCATAGATATTCAATATCCTATGTACACTTTACATCCATATATTCTAACTCATGTAGTCACTTCTCTCAATAGTCATTATCTTCAATAATATCCTTGAAAGAAATGCACAAAGATGGGATTTTAGTTTTAATTGGTATAAATGCCTTTGTACCATAGATAAAAGAATAAGGCATGGCTCATGTAGATGTATGGCTACTGGTATAGTATGTCCATTGTGTATAAACCATCTAGTTGATGCCAATCTACATTGTATATTTCAATGTTTTTCCCAATATCTTGATAATAATCTTATTTTTTTCTTCTACTTGACCATTATATTTTATGTATTAAGGTGCATAAAATGTGTTTTTAAATTTATATTTATTAAAAAAACAATTATTTGTTTTGTTCTTGAAGGATGATCCATTATCTATAATAATGGCAGAAGATAAACTAAATAGGGAAATAATATTGGTCATTACAAATTCACATATGTCATCTCCAGTAGTAAATTCAAGTGGAATAAATTATAACCACTTGGTGAAATATTCTATAGTTGTGATTATGAATTTGTGGCCTCCTACTGATAATAAATTTATATTTCTAATTAATTCAAATCCACAAAGGGAGAATAGCATGGTGAAACAATTAGTTGTAACTCATGAGATGAAGCATGCTTTAAATTTTTATATTTTTACATTAGATACATCATTTAGCATGATCAATACATTTCTACTCCATTGTGGTCTAATAATAACCTTATCTTAATCATTTTAGGGACATTACTTTTCAATTTAAATGTCTTCTACACTCACTATCGTGCATCTCTAAAAGTATAGTTCTCACCTCATCCATCTTAATACATTAGAATAACTGCCCATCAAAACCTATTTTGAACAATACATTCTAAATAATAACATAGAAAAGTGTCTCTCTTTATAATTTTTTCTTTTCATTCCATGTAAAATGATTTTTTATAAAGTCTTGGTATGGGAAATTATAAATATCATTGTACTATATAGTATTTGATGCACTACATGTAATTACAATAATTACTAAAGCATCCATTGTATCTGGTGTAATTAAATGTTAGTATAACTCAAGTATCATAAAATTGATGTAATCATCATTGATATCAAGGGGTATTAAATATGTTGCATTGGCCATTGCATCAACATGAAAATAATCTTTATGTGGTATACTTTGATCAAAAAAATATTGAAAGTTTATTTCTATTTGTATAGCATTTATTTATATATAATTAAATGATCTTCTTTAGTTTGGTAATATTTTCAACTTGATTATCATCCAACTAAGAATCACCATAAATATTAATATTATTGACATGTATCTTATATACAATAAATAACCCATTGATCAAGGCTTTAGATTATGCTATATTATTGGTGCATGAAAAAGTTGATTGATAAAAAAAATGACATTTACCTTCCCTCATATGTACAAAATATGATGCATGCACTTGTACCTATGTTAACTATAAAAAGTGTATTCCACTTCAATGCATGTGCCATATTCAATAGTATTACAAGACAAAGTCCATCTTCTATTCACAAGCAAAGTTACCTTTATTCAAAACAAAATAAAAGTTACAAACCTAACATATTCAAAAATGGGCACACTAAATTTTTTTGGGGGCTTTCATGTATGAGAAATTAAATATGATTAAGAGAGTAAATTCAAGAAAATATAAGGTATTAACTATTAAAAGAGAAAATAAGGAATGTAAATAAGTGAGAAAATGCATATTTCATTTAGATATTACATTCATTAACTTGAAATAAAATTACCATCAATTGAGGCTTTTGTTAGGAAATAATTAAGAAAATAATACTATGCATAAATTAACATAAGAACATTCATTCATAGTTAAAGACAAGCTCAAAGTCCCACAACACCAACTTTATTAATTTTATTAAAGACAACACAAAGTTATTTTTTCCTTTTCCTTCAAAAGTATAGAATATTGATAGATAGTTTAGAGGCATGAAAACATAATACTAAAAGGAAATCTTAACCCTAGATTCTAAGAAACAAATTCTAAAAATATAATTCAGTTTCATAATTTAGGGTGCATGTTGACATGTAAAATTTGCACACAAAACTACAAAAACCTTCGAACTAGAATGAAAATCTTAGCCTACAAAGAATATTATAACATAACATAGTTTCAAACTGAAAGTCATGGAGTCTTTTCTAACACATGTTACTCATCTCCTTATTCATCATAAATGGTAATGAATTCCTCCTAAAAAGTTGTCATTTATCTTCATATCCCTCAAATTTTTGCAATTTGTTTTCTTACTTATCATGATCTAGGATTTCATAATGTTGATAAGGAATATCAATCTCTACCTATAGGTTTATCATCTATTGAGGATTTCAATTCAAATTATTCAAGTCCTTTTCTAGTTTATCAAAGGTGTTCTAAAATTACATGATTTTTTGAATTGATTCATAATTAAATGAAGTAGTGAGGTTGGTTTCCTGATCGAGCAATTATTTGAAGAATACTAAAGTTAATATCCAAAATAGAAACCATCTTCTTCCTTTTTTAAATATAATTCTCAACCTTTGAGATGTCCTAGTATCTACCTCCTTATTTAGTGATGATGATCCTGATTGAGCATGTTCCTAAATAATAAGAGTCCCATCTACCACCATTTCCATTTTTTCCTTTATTTGAGAAAGAAATATTGCTTCTACTTGTTGAGGATCCTAGGTGTCTAATTATTCTTATTCCTAAATGAAAGGTAATTATCCCATATCCTTTAAAGGAGTTTTTACTAACTTTGGAAAATATTTGATTTATTCATGAATTGATTTAATGGTCATTTAGGAAGTGTCCTAAAAAGGAGTCTCTTATAGTTGATTGAAGGGGAGACATGTTACCACTTATGAATGGATTTATTTGGGATCTAGGAATGGAAGATTTACAATCATGAATTGAAGCTTGGTATTCTTAATCAATCCTTATGAAAGAACCACCTTTTTATGAGTCTCACTCATTACATTTGATATCCTAGGAGTACCCTTTGCACTAGTTAACTTTTTAAGATTGAACTTTAAAGGTCTTTTTTTAAGTTGAGGTGAGGGCTCTTTAGTATCTTTGATCACTATAACAATGTTACTTGTAGTACTTGAAGGTGTCTCTTGATCTTATACATCATATTTAATAATTGGTTGAGGTGGGTAAATATCTACAGCCTTTAATGGTGAAGGAAGTTGAGAAATTTTTACATCCACTTCTTTGCTAGAAAGCCACACCAAAGACCTTTTAAAAACTCCTTGAATTTAAGTGTCCAATAATGTAATCTCTTATTGAATCTAGTCAACCCTATGAAGAGGTGAATTCTTGATTACCCTTGGTAAGTAATTCTCATCCACCACTTTACCATCACTTTCAATATTCATATCATCAATAATATCCACAATATTGAACCTGATTACTTGATTTAACATGAAATGGGTATAGTCAAGGAATTTGACTTCCATTTCATCATCATAATCCATCCAAAATTCATCGTAGTAGGGGATGTGTTTAAAGGGACCCACTCTAAACATGCTCTTTTATTCCCCTTATATCAAATGAAAGACAATTATGAAATGATTGGAGGGTGATGTGTGCCATATCTACTTTTATTGATTTAGCTATATGTAGCATGGCACAAGTTTACCTTATAATAGTCATTACAAAGTGAATGTTGACATATTTATTTTTGGAAACCAAAATCTTCTATGCCACCATCAACTACCACTACAAATCTATGAGAACTCATCTATCATATGTAAATCTTAGAAGCATAAAAAGGGTAGAGTCACATACGCATACCCTAATATATGAAAAGATAGGGAACTCAACGAACCAAGCACTCCATATTAAAATATTTTTAGAGGAAATAATAGAGAAACACATATTGTAAGTCTTTAATTTGAACACTTAAATGACAAATTGAAGGAAAGCTTCATTGATATGAATAAAATGTTTAACACTCTCACTTATTGTCAATTCATGATAATATTCATATATCCAAGAGGCTAACATTAGACCCATTGTAAAAAATATGCAACAAAATAGATGATATATGAAATATATAACACTTATGCATGGTAATTACCTTAGACATCTATCTATGAATTGAATCACTCATAAATTCAACCCAATTTATGTACTAATTATTAACATGAATAAAATGGATATATTATAACATCAACTTGTTTTAATATTTTAACATTAGATTTCCCACCACCCTATTTAAGAGGATAATAATGTCATTAATTTCAATCTTGAAACCCTATTGAGTAATCTCTTTGGGAACCTGAGAGAATGAGGGTTTGGATTTAGCAAGCTATTACTTATTTAGGGACCTAAGATAATAATCTTAATGATTATCATGATATTCTTAGGATGAATCTGGGGTGATTTCCATAACAAATTCATGATCATGAATCTTAAACATCTCTTCAATGTATTTAAGACTAATCCTAAAGATAACCCCTTCTCATAGGGTTTGAAACTCTCTTTTATATTTATCATAGTGACTTGCTAGGGTCATGACAAGTTATGGGCATTGCATAAAGACTAAAAATGTATTAGCTTGAATAAGGCCACTATAATAAAAAAATTGTGTCTAATAATTATTAAAAGAGGTATTTAATCTTCTATAAATGTCTTCTATATCAATATTCTTCAAATCTGTGTCAGTGACCTAGTTGAAGTTAAAGTCTATGTTAGATGGTGGTGTGACCCCTTGAAACTGGTACTTTATTTCACTTGATTTTTCCTAACCTTTATTTTTTGGAATTTCAAACATTTTTTTAGTGATATAGGGATGGGAAAGTGGGAAGCATGGAAGTGGAGTGTGAAGAGGAATGAGAAAATGGTAGAATATTGGTGGAGATAAGGGACAAGGAAGTAGGAAACTATAGTGTAGTTATGAATTCCTAATGCAAGGAGATAAAAAAATCCTGACATCAAGGTTTTAGGAGTGCACAACATCCTAAGAACCATGATGTGGGGCAAGTGATAAAAGTTGACATTGAAGATTTGAGAGTACATAGCAAGTGTTAAACCTTGGTGCAGGGGAAACTAAAAAGTATGACATTGGGACTTTGAGGGTGTAGATCATGTGAAAAACCTTGATGTAGGGAGAGTAGATAACATCAATGCTAGAAATATGAGAACACATTTCCAAGGGATTTATTACGAATCCTAACAAATTAAGAAGTATCAAATAGTAATAACAATTTAATGTTGATCAACAGAAGGGATATGCACTGCTTGTAAGAAATAACAATCAAAACCCCAATCCAAACCTTAGTCACCTTGTCATGGAAAAACTTAAATAAATATTGATAAAAATGGTTTCTAATCACCAAGAAATGGTATAAAAACCCTATAGAGTGGAATAATATGATTATAGAGCCCAAAATCTAATTATCTAAGTGATTTAGAGTGGTATAAATAAATTATTAAATAGTGGGGGTTGAAACCCATGCTCAAACCTCATTAATTAGGGTTGAGTTAGGGTCTGATAGCTACATTGTAGTCATCAAAGCCTAATTGCTAGAATGTAGTCTCAGAACCTTAACCAAAGAAAGGCCAAAATAAACTCTTTTTTCAAAACACACTCTCTTTTGTTAATTTTAAAATATTTTAAATAAATTTTAATGGGGTTCCCAAAATATCATAGGGGAAATTTAGGGGATAATTATTGTCTTTGATTAGGGACTTGCATTTGACAAATGCCAAGATAAACTCTAAAATTTATAGGGTTATATAGATTTATATTTCACAACTAATGAGTTGGGATACAGACTTAGTCTGAATGGATAACTTCATGAGAAAAAAATAAGTAAAATAAATAAAATAAAATAAAATAATTAAAAGAAAATAATGTAAAACAAACACAACCAAAATCCCAAAACTAAACCAAGTCCCAAGAGAATTGATCTTTACTAATTAAGAAGCTTTAGATATTATTTTCTATAAGTAGATAAGAGCTAGGTTCCATCCATGTAAGCTATATAGTACATGTTATCACCATATAAGTGATTAATCTTAAACAAAACTTTCCATAAAGAATCAAACTTCTTGTGGTTACCCCTTGGTTCATGTATTTTATCCCATAGAAGAACATAATCACCAATCTAAAAATATCTCTATCTGAACTTCTTATCAAAAAATGCCTTCACTTTATTATGATGTTATGTAATCTTGTAAATTACTAGGATTATTTATTCCTTCAACTTGTTCAGGTAAAAAATACCCTTATCCAATGAGTCCATAAAGTTCTGATTTTTAACTACCTTGGCCAATTGAAGCATTGACAATTCTAGCGTGATAGAAAAAGGTCAACAACTTTCATGACTCATAAAAAATGACATTTTTTTTTAATGTGGAAACCTTATATTAATATATGACTCTATTAATCCTCAAAATATGTAGTTTTTTGTAATCTTTTGACATCAATAAATGTATATATACCTCTCTTCGATTTATGAATAAGAATAATCAAATTCTAGAATCTTGTCTCATCTTAAAGTAACCCTAATTCAGCCTCAATCACCTAACAATATATCAAAAGAATAAATAAATTTGAAATAAATTTTATCATATCCTTGTTATGGTTTCATGTACATATCTCAACATACTCATAATCAAAGCTAAATGTAGTTCAAGTGTTAGTGTCCCAACCCAAGTGAGAGAAGATTCAAATTTATCTCTAAGATAGCCAAATGCAACTAATATGTAATTTATCTTAGATCCTTTTTTGGAGTAATTATGTAAAAATAAAAAAATTATAAAGTCTTGAAATATGTGAAGATAATAATTCAATATGACTAAGTCAAATGCATAGTATGATATGTTTTTATTACTTCCTATTTAAATACCTTAGAATTCTTTGTATATATAGACTTATAAATTTTGAACTAGGGATCTATTGGTGTACAATATAACACAATATAATTAGATAAAAACCAAAAAAATGGACCCACCCAAAATAAAAAGGATCAAGGGCCAAAACGTCCACACAATGAAACACAAAACTTTTAGTGGTGGCCAAAAGTGGTTGGACAACTTTTGGTTAATAGAGAAAAAGACCATGAGCAAAAAAATGGAAGAGAGATAGAAAGGGTATCCCTAGGCACAAGTAAACACAAATAATAGAGATAAAATAAAAATATAGAAACATGGCCACACAAAATGGAAATAAAAATTAAAAACATAATGAGAGGCAACAACAAGTACATAATTTGAACCAATTATCCATATGAACAAAAACATGCTAAAGCATTGAAATAATAAGCCTTGTACCAAATTTAGGTGTCTACATAATTCCAAGTTTTTATTTGTGTATATGTGTATATGTATGCATGAATATTAAATTAACCAAGAATGAATAAGTGATAGTTAAATACTGCTCGAGTGTAGATTCCTAAATCTAATCATAAGTATTTGACAATGTTAATTATTGACACATCATAAACCACATGACATGTACCCAAATACAAAACACTTATTCATCATTCCTCTCAATGATTTGTCTATGTACAATTTCTACCCTTTGTTTTTAATTTCTAATACACCAAAATTTACAAGTCAAATAATCATACTACTTTATAATACCCTTAGACTATTTCCAACTTAGAATAATTGTCCATGATTTTGAGGGACAAGTCTATGCTAGATAGATAGGTTTGTTACTATAAACCTATCCACATAGAGTAGCTATGTCATATTCCAAATTACTTATAATTTCTAAATTTTTAAACACTATTTTGGGTCTTCCCACATGTTTCATAAGTTTGTCTAGAGGAAACTGTTAAAATATTTCATTATATACATAAATTAAAACCTCATTTCAAAGGTACTTGGTCTCTATCTTGTAATTATCTATTGATAACTTTCAAAATATTATAGATTGGAAAATATACCATATTATTCTCAAATTTAATATAATTCAAAATGAGCAGTCACAAGCCAAGTCAAAAGTATCTCAAAGTAAGTCAAGAGCTATCATTGTCACCTATCAAAGCCATATTTATAACTGCATACATAATGTTAAGGAGCACAATTGCATATTAATTTAGGTGGGAGAAATATAGGTGAATTGATTTCCCTCTTTAGAGTATATTGATATGTAGACAACAATCAATCATCATGGGGGTGATTAGGGTTAACTCAACCCATTACACTCTTCCTCTATTTTTATAGGTTTATAGCTCTCATAAAGACCCATAAGGTTTTAAAACAAAGAATAATAAAACAAAAACATCTAGATGGAATAATATTAATCAAAACATCTCATCCCACTTAATAAACATAGGCAGGAAAGTTAAACCAGTCTGATTTTCATCATAGTCAATGTGGACAAGTTTACAATAAACAAATGTAGCTATCTAATGTTGTTGTCTAGGTAGTGTGGTCCAATCCAAGAATAATCTCATATTTTATTCCTAATCTGACACTAGCTCAGTTTTAATTTTTTTTATCTTTCATTTTTATATCTCTACCATAGTCAACTTGGACAAGTTTGTAGTCAATAGATAAGATTGGCATGCATTACTGTCAAGGGAGAGTGGACATTTTCATAGATAGTTTTATATTATGTAATTAATAAATAATATTCACACTATTTTTTTTATTATATCACACTATCAAACATCATAAATAGTCAACAAAAATTCATTATTGAGCTAAGTATATTTCTCCTTAGTGTTTTCCAAAAATAATAGTTTTCCATATTTAAAAAGATTTAAATTATAATTGCTAACTATTATACATCCTTATCATTTTGATTCTCTCTCAAGTTTTACACCTATTATAAAAATGTATTAATTATTAAACAAAAAATAGGGTAGAACATATTGGTTAATGTATACATTTTTTAGCATTGTTTTTCTAAATTTTATCCTAGGGTTTTAAACTAATTTCTAAATTCTATACATAAAATATTGTTTTTTGATTTGGTTTTAAATTTCAATTTGTTTTTCTTTCTTTCCTAGAAACTATGTTCTATTAGTTTTAAAACTCATAAAAACTCTCATTTTAGGAAAAATGGTTTTCATTTTTATCTGACTCATGGTGTGAGGGGTATTACTTCAACACAAAAGATATTCGATAAAACTATATATGTATTTAATTTCTATGTATCTCATGATATATTATAAACACATAGGCTTTTGATTTTTATCCATATGAATCCTTCAACCATTTTATCCTATAGTGCATCAATAAGTGGTTATCCTTGGGAAGTCACTCTCAACATACTCTAGAGATGAGATACTAAATATATGGGATAGTGGAATCCTATGTAGTTATTTCCATTTGTGTCATGTTAACTATTTTATGAGTGAGATAAGTATATTTGAGAGCCTACAAAGAAAACACACTTTGTCTAGTTACAACTATTTCCCTTTTTCTTATGCAATTTTTCATCCCACTCAAGAAGGTTAATTTCTTTATTATTCAAAAGAGTAGTGTTAGGTTAAGTGGAAATCCGATAGAGCATATTTATATTTTTCTAGTCTCTTCTAAAATAGATAGTATATATATATCTTGGATCAATTTAATAATACAAATTTAAAAAATCATGTACACTTTGAAAATGATGTTAGTGATGAACATGATAATCAAGATAATAAAACTATGTAATATAACCCTAAGATATTTGATAGAACTGATCCCAATGAGATTAATAGGGTAGATCCTAAGCAAGTCAAAGAATTATCCAATTTGTGTCAAGGAATTTGTTAATGTCCAAAATATGTGGATAGGGTTTTCCAATTAATCCTAGCATCCAAGACTTCACATCAAGATAAGATTGAATCATCTCAAGAATAACAACAATAAGTGCCCTTTAGAGATGTTAATACTCCCAGTTTAACCATTTTAGTTTATATTATTGATTTTATTCCTATATTAACACCTCTATTTACATATGTGCCATCATCTCTAGGTATGAGGGCATCACATGGTTTCAAACATATTTATAGGCCTATTTATACATATTCATCATACATTCCTCCTTGGATTATTATGCATGGTCCATTACTAACCTCTCCTAATATTTACTCTCTTGAGAAAAATGTTATAGCTTTACATGATAAAGTGTTTTAATTAAAGAAAGGTGTTTCTGGAACTAGTCATTTAATGTATTATCATACTTTTCTTCATAATAATTTATAATCTAAGATAGATTCTTACACATTACTAGCATGTTTTTTAACTCCTAAATTACCACTCTATGAAGGTAAAGGTGACCCTGAACATCTTCAATCACTCAATTCAACATGATTGGATTATGTATAAAATGACAAGTTAATAACCAAGATCTTTCCAAAGAGCCCTCAAATAATATGATTTATGATGGTTATATGATCTCAAACTAAAATTAGTTAAACCATTTAATATTTTGTCTATTCTATTTTTAACACACTTCTCTATCAACAGTGGTGAAAAGCTTTCTTATGCATAAATTGTAAAACTCAAGCAATGGTCAAATGAGTCAATTAGTGAATATGTTATTAAGTAAAAAAATATGTTAGATAAGATGATTTTTTTTAATGTAGGAAATGAATTACAAGATATATTCACACAAATTTTTCTAGCACCATTCCATGATTCTATCATGTTTGATAAACTCAAATGTTTTGATGAGTTATGCCATATAGTCTAAGAAAGAGAAGTCAATATTTAACAAGTGATTCATCTACTTCAAATATCATGTTTAAAATCAAACCAAACTATGAGGTAAAATCTAATGAAATCAATAATTAATAAAAATTAACAATAAATGAAATATCACAACAAAAAAACAAGATTTAAATAACAACCACACCAAGGAAATTTTTTTAAAGGTTACCAAAACCTCATCATGTCTTGTTATATAAATTACCTGACTATAATCTCATATCTCTTTCTCCACCATTATAAGTTGATATGAACAAGATATTAGGGTTGAGTCTAGGTTCTAAATATTTCAAATACATAAGCTAAGTGATTACACAAACTAAGTAGGTGCATACCACAAAGTGGATAAAAGTAAAATGAAAAAAATAATGCAATAATATTGAATAAGACAAGATATGATTCAAAATCCAAACTTAGATTAAATAAATATAAAAATGTGAGAAGTAAAAATAGGAGAGTATTGAGTAACTCCTCCAAAAAAGGTGGCTAATAGACCCCTAAAATAAAATAGTAACTCTTCCACAAAAGGTGGTGAATAGATCCAAGAATAGAGGAGTAACTCCCATACCCAAAATATCCAGTCAAGGGAGTTACTTCCTAATAAAAACTCCCCCTTAAAAAGGAGACATAAAAATACAAGGCCAAAAGTCCCCCAGAAGATGATGTTATCATGTTTTGAACGTCAAGTAGAGACTGCAAGTGAATATACTTGGTCTCTATGAAAGGTTTGGTGAAGGTGTCTATAATATGATCTATCTTCTGATAATAGATCAGATCAATGATGTTCCCATAAATGATCTCTATGAAGAAGTACATGTGAATCTCTATGTTTTTGGTCCATTGATGCTAAACTAAATTCCTATAAATTTAAATAGTAGTTTGGTTGTCATAGTAGATGATGGTGGGTCATCTAAACTTGATATCAAAATCTATGAGAAGCCCATGAATCCATATGGCTTTAGTGGTAGAATTAAAAACCCCCACGTACTCTTCCTTAGTATATGATAAAGTAATAACATTTTGATTCTTTCTTGAGTAAATAATTAGACTTTAACCAATGGAAAAAATATAGCCTAAAGTGGACTTGTGATTCTAAATATCACCAACCCACTCTAAGTTAGTATAGCCAATCAACTTGATGTTAATGCTAGCTCTGTAGTGAATTTTGAATCTATGTGTGACTTTAATGACTTTTAGGATCGTCGTAGCTTCAAATTATTACATATCATGGGGTTATTTCATGAATTTGGGGACTAGGCCCACCGTATATGATATGTTAAAATTGGTACGTGTCAAGTAGATAAGGCTAGCCATAAGTTGATACAAGGTAGTATCAACCAAAGGTGAAATAAAATATACCTCAATATTGAATATAGATATAAATGGAGTTAGAGTTAGCTTAAAATCAATCATGTGAAATTGAAAAATTAGATCAAGAGCATACTTAGGCTATGGAGGATTGATCCCTAAATCTGACTGAGAAATTTGAATCTTAAAGAATTAATGTAGCAATCCCAAGTCTATCATGAAAAACTTATACTAGATATTTTTTTCACCATTGAAATGAATTAAGAAGAGATATCAATGATCAAAAGATCATCAACATAAATAACTAAAATTAAGATAAAATCAACTTACCATAAGAGATATATGTTTGGATATGAATGACATCCAATGAATCTTATTAAAATAATAAATAAATACATATTGTCATACAATTACTGAGGGGAATGTTTAAGGACATAGATGGATTTTTAGAGTATGTGTATAAAGGAATAATACTTAATAAATCCCAAAGGTTACTCCATGTAAATTTATTCTTCAATATCATTGTGAATAAATGCACTCTTCACATTTATATGATAAAATCCCAATGATTGGTTATGGAAACAAGATGTGTAAGTCTAATGGAGTTTATTTTAGTGATTGGTGTAAAGGTCTCTATGTAATTAATGCCAGGAACCTATGAGAAACCCTTGATGATCAACCATGCCTTGAACTTGTCAATGGACTCATCCACTACATACTTAGTTTGATATATCCATATTCATCAAACTATCTTTCTTTCCTTAGGAATAAGTGTCAAGTCTCAAGTATGATTCCTAATTAAGAATTTATACTCCTCATGCATGCCATAATCCCATTCAAGAATACCTAATGGATCCCAAAAAGTATGTAAGTATAATTTATGGGAATAAAAATCATGTATCTCACTCTAAAACTCTGAGCATGTCCACTTGTCATCTAAAGTATCCCCAACCCAATTATCTATGATCTACAGTGTCTACCTAGCCCAAAGAGGACCAAAAGTGGATGAGTTAGGTAGAGAAAAATCATCCTATAAAGTGTATCTAGATGTGGATTAATATGAATCCCCATCACTACTCTTGCTATAAAAATTTAAAGAAGTGTCCTTAACCTCTAGAATGTTCTCAGGTTGATCTAAATCGAATCCATGTGAATCCAATAAAGTGGTATAAGTGTCGAGTGTCAATTCTATGGGTCTTTACTTAAAGTGAACATTTATCTTGATAAATATATCATAATTGGTTGGATGAAGAAGGTGATAACCCTTGGCACCATTTGGATAACCAATGAAAATGCAAGGCTTACTCTGAATTTCCATATCCTTGTGTTTCTTCTTAGGTATATAGGTCATATCTTGAGATCTAAAGACTATAAATTTTTTAAATATGGGTTTCCTATGATACCATGATTTAAAATGAGTTATTTTTTTTAAAGATTTATGATGAACCCTATTTTGAATGTAGAAAACACAATTAATTACTTAGGCCCTATGCTATGGTGCAAGTGACTTAGAGTGAATCATATAGTTTGCGATCTCTTTTAAGGAACTATTATTATATTATGTAACTCTATTATACTAAGGAATATATAGAAATATATACTACAAATCAATCCCCTATGTGATGCAAAACTAATCAAACATGTTATTAACATACTTAACCCCATTATCTATTTGAATAACCTTGGTGTGATTCTCATAGTGTTTCTATATAAGAAATTTTAAGTCTAGAAACTTGTTGAAAAATTTATATTTATACATAAATAAGTGGAACCATGTGTACTTTGATAAATCATCAATCAAGGTAAGTACATACTTATCCCTTATGAAAGATAGGCTAGGAAAAATATACATATACATCACTTTGTACTTACTCTAATCCCTATAAATCCCTCTAAGATTTATCTTTGTCAAATTTATCTTTAGTATTTTTCCCAAGGGTTCAAACCTCACAAAGACCCTTAGATAAATGGACACAATCTAAGCTTATGAACATATAATTCTTACTAAGTTGTTTTAGATAGTGGTAGTTGAGGTAGCGAAACTGTTCAAGCTAAATTTTACTAACTCTATCTAAATGAGTTAGAAATGCCGTTAGAGAAGAATCTATTACAAAATGTGAGAAGGTGTATAATATATATTGGTTATCTTCCCTATCCACTGACATTATAAGATCATTGTGCAAAACTCTGATTATGATTGGATATAGTGAAAACTCTACCCTCATGTCATTATTGATGTGACTAATTTGATAAAATGATAGGATATTATTTAAAAGTGATAAAAACTTAAAATATTATTAAATGTTCATACATTTTAATAGAACCTCTCCTTATAAATTTTATTGATGTGTCACCACTTAAAGTGATAGAAGACATGTTATGATGCTCTAAGGAAGAAAACTCAACTTGTGAATAACTTATGTGGTGGGAAACACTCAAGTCAATAACTCATGGTGAAGTTGGATCTATAATTACTAAAATATCCTTTAAATTTTATTTATCTTTACCTTTTCCTTTTTACTTGGAATAATTTTGAATTAATGACTTTTTCTTGATAGACTCGGGAACACTATGTTATTTTTCTCTAGAAGATTATTTAGATGATCAATTTGTTTCTTCATGCACATATGTTCATCGTGTCCATTTTTATTATAATAGGCACACTTAACCTTCTCTTTATTAGGTTTATCATTATAAGAGGAGGTTTTAGTGGTTCTTTTTGTAAAGGTTGATTCTTTCTTCTTCTCTTGATCCTTATTCTTCTTTTTCTTGTCTTTGTTTAAAGTCTTTGAATTCCCATTCCTAAAAATTAGGGCTTGAATTTTTATTGACTTCAATGTGCCTGTTTGTATTAAAATGTATTGCTCTTGAGTTAAGTTGACAATAAAATAATTTAAAGAGGGATTTTTCCATGTAGTTCCTATAACACTTTTAGTGGCATGGAAAGTAGAGACAAAGATTAAGTAATCAGGACCTATCTTATAGAGTATAGAAATAATAAGTTTATAAAAAATAAGAAGCTGGCCATATTTTTTCTATATTTCACATTATTTAAATTGTAATATCAAAGACTTAAAATTGGTGATTAATCCTAAAGGGTGTCAAAGTTGATAGGACTGAGGCTGATAAGCTCATTTTCAATTTTGTGACCTCTGATCACATCTATCTTCCCAAAAAACTCTTCCAAGGTGGTCCATACTTCATTGGGAGATTTAGTAGGTTATAAGTGAAATAGAAGATTAAGAGACACATAAAGACAAAATAACTGATAAGCTTCATCACAACAGTTGTTACACTTAAATTTTTATGATTATGTACTAGGTTTAATTTCATTTCCCATTTTAAAGCAATGTAATACCTTAATCCTTAATATGATTTTAATTTTTGTTTTCCATTTATAGTATTTAAATGGCATTAATGGATTGAATGAACTTATATCCATTGTGTAGAAATAAAGTACAATGGATGTAGTTGAAGTTGTTATTATTGTATAAATAAAAGTACAAATAGAAATAAATAATAACGCAAAACACTATACACCCCCCTAAACTCTAAAATAGTGAACCCCACAAATGTTTCAAACAATTCACATTCAAAAGACATCGGGAATAATTGAGAATACATCTAGAGTAACTAGTGAAAATGTCAAAAATCTATGATTTACAAGACAAGGAGACATCAAGCTCAATCAATAATGCATACGAAAGGAGTATACACAATGAAAAATTAAGAGTTAAAATAATATATGAAATGTAATGGGGTTTGGCCACCTACCAAATTTGACCTCACCCTCTAGTATTTGATGACAAAAAATATGAAGAGATTTTATAAAATAACTTTCTATATTTAAAAACTCATAATATTTTATTTTTTTATTAAAATCAATAAAAAAGAATCCCTTACAAATATAGGCCCACAAGTATTATTTATGATAAATAATAAAAAAACTCCCTCATAAAATTTGATCCTTATGAATTGACTTGCCATTAGAAAAATTTATGGAGTATATTGTTTTTTAAACAAAAGTGGGGAAAAAACCCAAAACTATAGCCTTTTCATGGATGGAGAAAGATGGGAATAAGGGCCAAAAAGTATATAATTTGGATGACTTAGATTGGGAACACAAATTGAAGATCAAGGCCTTAGAATAAAAATTAATGGAAATGGGTATAGCCATGGATAACCTCATTAAGGAATGGAACAATTTGAAATCTAAGACCAACTTGCTCAAACAAAAATATGAAAAAGAAAGGGAAAAATAAATACCCCCTAAGAATAAAGACACCTATGATGAATCAAAAATAGAAGACATTTAATACACTTAGCTAACCATCAAATCTAAAAGGATCCACATGACTCCATAGAAGAAAACCAAACAAGGTCTTTCAGAAGGCCCAAGAAAATGCATGCATGGTAGAGTGACACAATAATTGCTAAAGGAAAATACCAAGGAAATGAAATGAGCCACTCCACAGGATAAGGCAAGCTTAGAGGAGCTTTCAGTATCTTTCTAGTCTATCATATATATGTATTTGTTTTTTATCTTTTAGTTATTATAGGTTATTTTGTTGATGTTTTGTTAAAGTTTTTCTATGTTTTACAACCCTTGTGGTTTTTTACTTGACTTGAGTTACTACTATTCTTGTTTAAGCATTGGTGGTTATTGGATCCCTATAAAATAAATTATTTTACCTAATCTATTAAAAAAAATAGAAACTCCTAAAGTAAGAAGGTATCCTTTCTTTTTATACATACAACCTTCCTTTTTTGAAATAAAAAATAGTGGTATTTGAAAACCACAAATTATGAGGAAATTAGTTTTTTTTTTGCAAAAAAGGATTCCTACCAGCTTAGTAGTTATTTAAGGGTTATTTCATATGAGGGTAGACCTTAGGTTTCAAATAAGATGTCATGAGCAACTACTAGTTAAGGGTTCTTCAATGTAAATCCTCATGTCAATGGATTTAAATAAATCCTCCACTACATATTTTGAGTAAGGGAATTGTTGACTAATTTTACCACAAGTCAAATTAGGTTAACCCCCTATAATTAAAAACTTGTTATAGGGTCTATTAGGGTAAAAATGTGTTCCATGGTCTTAGAAATGGGTCTTGTAATGTGATTTAGCTTGATCATTAGTATTTTGTGTCATTTTATGTCATTCTAAGATCATTTTGAGTCATTAACTGAAATTATATGGTTTACCATAAAGGACAAGTGTTAAAAAGTGTACTTTAACATCCTAAATGTTAGATTCTTAATTGAGGTGGTAATTTTGGATAGATAAATGGAGGTTCTACATTGAAAATAAGAAGATCAAGTAGTTTCATGTGGTTTTCAATTGTTGTATAGCTTATGCAATAGTAATAACACATGTGGAAGACTTAAAAGTGAGCCTTCAAGTCCCCTAAGTCCATTCCCACTTTAAAAGCTTTGTCAGACTTGGAAATGGAAAAAAAAAACTATTCTATCTTTTCATCATTCTCCTTTTTATGCAAAAATGATCAACTAATTTTAGTATAATATGGATAACAAGAGGTGAGTTGGATATAATGATTTTGATGGCTGATATTGGAATATGTATACTTCAAATCCATGGTGATAGTTAGAGGGTTGGCTACTTGTTATCTATGAACTATTGCTTAGAGTGCTAGTGACTCTTTTCTGCTTGTTCATTCCCATACCCTTCAAGTTTCCTCTTTGTTCACATAGGTATATGAAAAATAGGTGGTGTACATGATCCAAAATATAATGTTAACCTTTATCATGTGATTTTTAGTTTAGTTTGCATGTGTGATGTGAAGGAGTTGGCATGAACATCTCAATTTTCTAGTTGAGGATGCCATTGGAGTTACAAACAAGTGTTTCACTTATTATAGAATCATCCTCATGTAAATGGCTTCAATAAAAAGGAGAATATGATGTTTTAAAATTATAACATATCATGGTGATCAATTATTATTTGAAGGTATAGTCTCAAGACTAGTATTGATTAGAGTGAAAAGACCAATAAACATGCCACAATCAGTTTTCCTATCACTATCACCAATAATAAGATTGAGCCAGGCCTAAGTAGTCATATTCATGGAGATTTCAATGATTTTTATAGGTTTTTAAAGTGAAAACAATTAAACTAATCCCATTCAAGTGATCAATGATTGGTTGTGAGAACTAGCTTAGTCACACGACCATATATCTTGCCTTCACCTATGAACATCCTATAGTGACACCTATAAGAAGATTTAATAGAGGTATGAGGAGTTGGAATAGAGGTTTTAAAACTAATATAATACCTTCATTGAGGTATAGGATCATGGATAAGGCCATTGTGACAATGGTAGAGTCATGAGAACAAAGATAGACTTAAGGCTTTATTCACAAATTTAAAATGTTGAAACTAAGACATTTTAACTTAGTTTCTTTGAATCATGTTTTTCCTATACATTTGATCCTTCAATAGTATAATGCCTTGAGGTTTATATAGGTCTATTTGTTTCCATCATGAAGTCCAAGAATATGGGAAATGCCTTGACATATAAAATTTATTGACTGGTCATGAGAAGGTGATATAAATATATGTTTCCATTTCAAAAAAAAAATCATTGCAAGATATCAATCATCTATAGTTACTTAAGCCTAAAATTATCTTCCAATGCAATATGACACATGGAAACATGGCTTACAGGTAAGGTGGCTCCATTTAAATGATAAAAGAAACTAGTGGCCCAAAGATCAATTGATGGAGTTGAGGCACAAGGTTTTGAAATAGGTAAGTACCTACAGAGGCCCATTTTATTCTCAAAATGGCATCTACAACTAACTATAGACTCACAATTTATTGAAATAGGTAGTTTGAATGTTGGTAAGGCCTAAGGCATGGTATAGATGAAATAAATTATGAATATTATCTTGATTAATTTAAGGATGACCTAAGGCATGTAACACATGGATAAAACATGCACTTTTACCTATAGGAAACCTTCCAGTTTTTACTAAGGTGAACACCTACAGTCAACATAGTAGACATACCAGTCTAGCAAGGAAATATGTGGATTGAGAAGGTTGGAAAAAAGGTACAATGTTAAACATGTTTAAAATAACATTTATAATGTTTCCATCAAATTAATGAGGTACTCAAAACAAAAGGATAGAGTAAGACAAATTTCTATATCTCAACCTACAGGTAGTTCTAGGCCTTACATAGTCATTAGGTTTAAGTAGTCTATCTTGAAATTTTAGAGTGTTGAGGGGTATATGACTATGAAACTTAGTGTAGAAGACCATTAAGACCTAATGAATCCCTCCATGACTTAACTTTAATAAGGAAAACATAGAAGATGCCATCTATTTTGTCTGAGATAGAGGGCACTCTCAAATAGTCTAAACTACATGCATGGTGAGAAGATGATAGGGGGATGAGATTGAAAGTATTTGATCATTTTATAATGATTTATAATGCTTGTTTGAACATGAAAAAAAGAGGAGAAGACCTCACAGTACTAAGAGACCACTCAAAGGTGGTTTTAAATGATTAAGCATGGTCAAGTTTATTAGGCCTAGGACTAAGCCTAAGCCCTATAAGGGTCTAAATCCACTTATAAGGACATATTAACCCTAAAAACCCATTTATGACTTTTAAGGAGTTTAGGATGATGTAGGACCATTGAGTTGTAGAGGAATAACACATAATGGTCAAATTGGCCCAATTCCTCATAGGGGTATATAAAATGCATTCTAAAACTTGATAGGCTATCTTTAGTAGATCATAATTGTGAAAACATGTTACATGGTGATGCAAGGAGTTGGGGATATTTGAGGAGGGTCCTAAGCTCAAAATTAGTGAGATTTATATGGAGTTACATTGTCAGGTTTTTATGAACAATCCTTAAGAGCCAAAATTTGATAAAAACCTATATTTTACTTGATGGAGAAGAAACTAATGGAGATGAACTTAGAGGTGATATTTTTTCCTAAAAATTTATCTATACTTGTGAAGGACTTTCTCAGGCTCCATGGCACACATGTGGTCTGCACCCTACTTATACGAACAAGTATAAAACAAGAATTTTTTACAAGTTTTTGATTGTTGTAGGCATAGAGGATAACTAAGGGATGAGAACGATTGGAGGTGGTCAATTGAGATATATTATAACTCTAAATATTCATTTATTACCATATATGGGCATGGAAGCATCTTTACTACATAATTAATCATAGGTAGTCTTGGATAGAGATTGAATAAAAGGAATGACTGCTAAGTGAGAGAGTTATAATTCTCTTCTAGGACCTTTTAAGGTCTAATTAATGGAATTAAAGGAAAATAAACTCTATATAGGTGTCTTAACACCTCTTCCATGGATTTTTTTTGAGTAATTGAAGGACATCTTGATGACAAATGTGAATAATAAGGCTAAGAGGGCTAATGAGTGACTACAGATGGTGATTAAAAGTGTCAAAAAGATGGATAATATTTAGAGATGAATTTGGTGATTTTTATGGCATGTTTTCAATCCTCATAATATTTTTTATAGGTTTCAACTCCCCCTAGTCTAGTTTCAAGTGCTCAAGAGATGCCTCATCATGAAGGTAGTTTTCAAGAAGGCAATTGAAGACCTTTACACCAATTTTGGAGAGTTTGTCATTTTTTAGGTAGAAAATTATCCAAGAAACTTCCAAACCTATATTCTCCACTTTATTATTATTAAATTTAATTTATTTTCATGCCTTGACATGTGTCATTATGACCTTTGAACTTATCTTCTCCCCTCTCTTATCACATGCTCTATAAATTCAATCCATTTTGGATCTTGTATTCTAATTCCACACCTAGTATGGTGAAGCCCTGATGGTTTGATATTGTAATTTTCCTTTGAAATAAGAATTAAAATCTAGTTTTGATCTCATGAAAGGTCAAGTGATCAGTATCTATCATTGCTTTCTCTTTGCTCTTCCATGTTTGATGCAAGTTATTCTCACTCTAACATGTCACATGAAGTATTTTCAATTGCGTTGGTATATTTTAAAGTATAAGGAGTATCCTTAGTGTCTATAAATGAATTATATTTCAATGACCTTGATCAATTTCATAAATATCACCTCCATGTTTAAAATAATAATATTAGAGCAATTCAAGATTTGAGACTAGTGTTGTGAGTCATGTCTCTTAGTGAACTTATATGGTAATATTATGAAGATATTTATAGTGTATAAGATCAATATAATAGTATATTTTCATGTTACTTCTATCCCTTTTCATCTAATAAAATAGTTAGTGTAGGTGATAAGCATTCAAAGACCAATCTGAGCTAGCCCTTAAAGCTAGAGGTCTACCTCTACCATAGGCAACCCACAAGCCTAGACGTATTCCAATGTCTACAAAATATTAAAGTAGGATTGAACAACCAAATATAGGGTAAAATATTTGGTTACAATATTTCTAGCATGCCCGATGGGACCATTGTCTCCAAAGACATCTTGTCAAGGTAAATGTTGGTCTTGACAACATCACAATTGTATATGGTGTTCTACTTAGGATTTGGTGACTCTATTCAAGATAATATTTATTTGTATACCATTTTTTATTATTTTCATAATTCATTTTCCTTACTAGATCATATAATAGTAGAGGTATCAACCCCATGAACCCACTCCTTCAAGCTGAATTTCCTTGCAATGTTTAGCATCCTCAACTTATTTTAACCTTTGAATAACAAGAGGACTTTATGAACCAAGAAGATCAAAATAATGAAGAATAAATTGAAGATAATATGGCTAGGCAACATGCCTTCCTATAATTTAACACTAAAAATCCAATTCATCTTAATGCATATAATGATATACCCCTTAATGATCCTAAAAGTGTTCCCACATTCAATGGTGAAGGTCATGGTACTCTTAGTGAATATATTAGGGATATCTCAAAATTTTGAAACTTTCATAATATTATTAAGATCAACATTGCCATTATAATCCTTATCTTATCACTTAGAGGGAAAACACTTGAATGGTATAGGACATTGTCTAGAGGGTGTATCACAACTTGGGATGATTTTTGAAAATTGTTGACATCAAGGTTTGAAGACAAGAGTGATAAAAAATCACTCATTCATCAGCTCAATGTGATTTAAATATCCCCTAAAGAGATAATGCATGATTTTAATGAGATATTCTAAAGGACTTGGCATAGGCTACCTCCTCCCATAAGACCACCTACAAGCTTTATGTTCCCTACATATCTAAGGGTTATTGACATTGAAATAGGCATAATTTTACAATCCATGGGTGGTTACTATTGGCCAATTTTGGCCTACATACTAAGGTTCTACCAAGATGGATGAGTTGAATAGATTTATATATAGAATGAGTAGTCCAAAGATCACATTAAACTTACAAAGCTTTTGAAACACTTTAAGTAAACTTAAAGTGTAGTTTGTCAAAATTTAAGAAAGTAGGTTTCCATGGTGATCATAGCATTCAAGAACATGAAGCAGGTTTTCACAAGCCTCAAAACATTATTCAAGCCTTAAAGATTCAAACAATAGTTCAAGCATAAGTCTAGAAAAACCAAACCATCATCACACGTCATAGAGAAATGGGTAGACTAGTTTGATTATGAATTTTATAAGTATGCATATAAATACTCTCAATACCAAAGGATCATGTGGAAATGATGAATTTAGTTTCAAGATCATCCTCTAAAAAATTTGGTATTTTGATGAACTTTCTATCTCAAGATATAAGCCTTTAATGTTAGACTTGTAGAGTGAAACGTGCATGTAGACATCAAGTTTAAGCCTTATAAATTAGCTATTTGAATTCAAATGTTCCAAGGATGAATGTGGGGATGACATGTGTAAATATCTCTATTTCCTAAACAAAGATCTAACAATGTGAAGATGAAGCTCAAGTTAGTGGGTCTAGGTAAATTAATGAAGCATGTTCAGTCATACAAAGCATATCTGATGGTAAGCAGTGGGTCAAAAGGTCAATGGATCTTAAGATAAAATGTTCATGTGACAAGTGTCTTAAACACATTAAATTGGTAGAAGATATATGGATCACATTCAGGCATGAAAAAATAGACTAATGGTGTATGTAGGGTCAAATGGCCAATGAGTTCAGATTAAACATTAGGTTGACATGTGGCACAAGTGTAAGAGTAGATGAAACTCATAGTGTATCCTAAGGATAAATGCATAATTACCAAGTGTCTTAATCTCAAAGGCCTAGATCAAGATCAGTAGTCAATATTAAAAGTTGAAGCTAGGAAATTTCAAGCAGAGGTTAAATATGGTTTAGGTTAAACTAAGAGAAATGTTTCAAATGGTTGTGTTACCATTAGAGCTTGTTTGAGTACCATTAAACATAAGACACAATCATATATTCAGGATGGTTATGATGAAGTTCCATCACCATTAAAGCATAGTCTCAACCTTTGGTTCAAAGAATTAAAACTTATGGGGCCCATTTTTTGGGGTCATACTATTGTTTTATGACTATGATCATTTTTTTAAAACAAGATATATGTAGACAATGAGTTCTTAGATTTCATAAATGATTAGAGGCAAAAATAGTTCTTTCTAGGCCTAATAGAGATCAAATATGGGTAGCTAGATGTTGAAATGAGATCAAGAAACTTGTGTATCTCCATTGCAATTATGGATATATGAAAACCAATAAATTGGATTGGTTTTCATCTATAGTAAACCTATGATCAAGTTTGAAATAGGGGTAGATATGTGATTAATGAATGTGTCTTATCTTTCAAAATAGTCATTTTCTCAACAAGTAGATACCTATAACTACTAAAATTAGACTTAGGAATGGCTCTATCAAGTCCATAGATATGAGGACTTTGTAATCATAATGAAATAAAGTGGGAGATGGCATAAAAGATCAAAGCAAGGGATTTGGGGATTGGGTAAATTAGTTGGAGCATTTGATTTTTTAGGGTCCTTAAGGTTTTCCTTCTTAGTAGGACTATAAATCATCATATAAAAAACAAACTCTTGTCTTCTAGTGAATTTGTAAGCTAATGAAAAGAGATTGAAAACTAATTGGAGAAATTACATGTTAACTTATTGATGAATGGTTAGACTTGATTGGATCAAAGTGTGGTGGAGCATTCATTGGAAGTTGGAAGATCATTGATTATTCTTGGTTAATGTTCTCCCTTTTCTCTCTTCTCTTTTTCTCTATATCACCCATTATTTCCATTTGTAAATCTCTCTCTCTCTCTCTCTCTCTCTCTCTCTCTCTCTCTCTCTCTCTCTCTCTCTCTCTCTCTCTCTCTCTCTCTCTCTCTCTCTCTCTCTCTCTCTCTCTCTCTCTCTCTTCTCTCTCTCTCTCTCTCTCTCTCTCTCTCTCTCTCTCATTTTAGACTCTCATAAGGACTCTTTGATCTTGAAGATCAAGGGACTCTCTAAAATATTTTAATATATTCTCCTCTTGACTAGGCCAAACCCTATCAAGAATTTTTAAGAACTACCTCTTGATGTAATAAAGTACTTTCTTTATATATTTCTTGCCTTGGATCTATGTTGAATGAGTTGTACATGATGGAATTATGTGAATTAGAATCTTACTTGTCCATTTTCCTCCTTTCTAACTTCATTTAAGGTGTTTTCAAGCTATTGCAAGTTTTGATTAGTTTCTACTTGAACCTAGTCCATGAAACTTATGCAATAAGCTAGATTGTGAGGTTGTGTGAGCTAGTATTACCTTGTGCTGATCTAATGTGGGTTTAAGCTTATGGGAGTTTCACATATTTATTGGGTGAATCACTTGGTTAAATTTATTAGGAGCATTTTCCCCCTTTCTAAGCCTTTTCTCAATAGCAACATTAGTTTAGGTGATCTATCAAGAGGGAAATGGCCTTCTCCAAATGTTCAACCCAATCATAAGTTACCCAAAACATAGGGTTATTCCCATATTCTGAATGGGATCCTAAAGAACTCCCCCATAAGGGTGAAATATCATGTCATAATAGTTTTTTCACACCCGGTGGGACTTACTATGTTGTTCTCTAGTGAAGAGTTTTAGTGTTCTCTTCATCTAATCAGCCTTTGGAGGTATGTGTGTAAACATTAATGGAAACATTTAGTACTCATTGGATGGTTTAAGTATCCTAAATAGGTGCCTAATCATCATAATATGGTATGTACAATCAACCATGTTTTGATTAGTATGTTTATTTTTACCCCATCATCACACTTATCAGGCAAATAATGTTTATGTGTTCCCCCCAAGTGGCCCTCAAACAACATATCAAAATTATTATGGACTTTATCCTCCTCCCACCCATACATATGACCAAGGTAAACCTCCTTTATATTTAAATAATTACTCTAATTCCACTTGTTAAGACCAGGCTTATCTTATTACATCCTTGTCAAGAGTCAAGAAAGCATTATCATTTTATATAGAATTGATAATGAAAATTGGTAAGGTTTTAAATTTCTCTCCAGCCATCCCTATCCATGTTCTATAAAATTCAAATAGTGATCTTTAGTTGGTCAAGAATAGATGGTCAGTTTGTGAGGGTGAAAAATGGTCATCTTATGAAAATGAGAACATAATAATGATGATAAGAATGATCCAGAATGTAGATAGTGTGTTGATGTTTTATGAAGATCAATAGGCTCATTTCGATCAATATTATGTGTCCCCTCCCCTCCAAGAGCCTCAAACTCAACCTTAAAGAGTTATGATTAACCCCCTAATCAACCTTGTTAAAGTCCATCCTTGTCAAAACATAGAGAGTCAATACTAGAATAAGGCAAAATAATCATGAAAATCAATGAGGGGGTTAAGCTCAAATAAATATTCCCCATTAATGACATATAGGGGATAAATATATTATTGTAAGATTTTTAGAAAGTGTGGGCACTTATTAAGGAAGCTAACTAACCACAAGCTGAGAAACAAGAATTGAAAGCGTGGGTATTATCCATTAAAAAAGGGTTTGATCAGTGGGAGAAAGAGTATGCCAAACCTAAGATAATCTCTTTTCCCTCTCCTACCCTTGAACCCATTCCCACTCAAGAGCATGAAGCCATTCCATCATGGATCTTCTTCAACAAATTCAACCCTAGATATGTCATGCCCCTACTTGTGATTTTACCCTCTCCTATAACCATTCAAAAGGAAGAGAACATGTCTATTCCATACTCATTTCCATCATGGAAATTAGTTTATAAAGGCATAAACAAGAAGGAGGTGTTAGTTGAGTTAGTTCCTCAAGAGCTGCCAAAGATACCCTAAAAGGTACCTAGTTAGAGGGACACTCTCTTAAGCTACAAGCAAGGTGAACTTCTTCACCCTTCCACCATATCCCTTTTGGAGAAAGAACCTATTTTAAAAGGATATAGGAGGAGATTATATTCATAAATGAGCCACAAGAGGACAATGCACGTGTCTATGAGAAATAAATCATGATAGGTAATCCACTTTATAGGGAAGAACATGTTTTAGCTTACAAGTTACATGAGCTTAATGAGAAGAAAGAGGACAACCTTCATGAACCTATTATAGAGGTCAAGTGTAGCTCAAGGGATGTAGAAGATCAATGTCAACATTTGTGCTTAAATTTCATGAGTGAAATGGAGTAGCTTAATGTTACAAACTTGATTAAAGAAGATAATCCTCAAGATAAACATGGGGTAGACCTTGAATGGACTACTGAAGATCCATTCTACATAGACAAAGAAGAAGAAGATCAAAACTAGGTGCCTGAGTTTGGTCCACTTCAATATGAGGTGTTAGCTGAGGATAGCCTTGATATGTTAGAGCTAAAGGAAATCAAATGAGATATTGAGCATGACATGTGTGAAGTTTTATACCTTGGATGGTTAAATCAAGCCTCATTTATAGTTGAAATACAAGATGAAATCTTGAGTGATGTTGATGAAAGAGACATCTCAAGTGATCAGGTGATGTAATTTGATGAACATACCAGTGAAGATCCTAAAGAGTTATGGAATTGGTTCAATTCCATATTCAAAGAGTTTGAAGAGGCTAAGAGACATTCCCTTCCTCCAAAACATTATGAGCATGTTTTTCTAATCATAATCTATCCTAATTTTCATAAGGATAAGGGGAAAGGATATGTTCTTTTTGAACCATCAAGTGATCTAAGTGCAATTGCTCCCAAGAGCCTAAATGAAGTCTTCATGCAAGGATTTCTCAAGGGTAATAAGCAACATCAATCAAGTCCTCCTATAGTCCATTTCGGAGTAAGCCTTGAAGAAATGGACCAATATGTCTAAATTTGAGACATGTTTGTCCTATTTCATCCTTTTTAAAGCATGCTAAAAGAGTCAGTAATTAGGCATTTTATCTCACCTATCATGAGCTCTCAAAATCAAGGTGTTTTCCACCCTAGTTCACCAAATGTGAGTGATGCTAAATCTTTATCATTTGATCTAGGAGGAAGATACTTGTATATTACAACCATCTAAATATTATAATAGTTTTCTTATTTTCCTCTAGTTGCCTTATGCACATTTATTTTCTTGTTATTTTTTTCCTTTCCTCTAAGTGCCTACGTGTACTTGCCTTTGTTTTTTTGTTTCTTATTATCCTTATTTCTTTAAGAAGAAGTTATCTAGATGGGTAACATTACATCATTTAATGTTAGCTAAGAGCAAAGACTTATGACTCCATTCCCAATGGATTAGTCAAGGAAATTGGTCCATTACATAACATGCATGCAACCCTAGGATGTCACCAAAACTATTGGCCAATTTTGGACTACACATAAAGCTTCTACCTAGATGGATGAGAATTTTTTTGGATGGAATGAGTGGTCCAAAGATCACATACAACTTTCAAAACTTTTTAAACACTTTAAGTAAGCTTAAATTATAGTTTGTCAAAATTTGAGAAAGTCACTTTCCATGGTGATCATAGCATTCAAGAACATGAAGCAAGTTTTCACAAGCCTCAAAAGTTCATTCAAGCCTTGGAGATTAAAATAACAATTCAATCATAGGTCTAGAAGAACCAAACCATCATCACATGTCACAAATAAATGAACAAACCAATTTTCTTATGAATTTTATAAGTATGTATAGGAAGACTCTCAAGACCAAAGGATCATGTGGAGATGATACATTTAATGCCAAGATAATGATCTAAAAATTTGGTATCTTTATGACCCTGATATCTTAAGATATAATAATTTAAATTTAGAGTTGTAGAGTGAAACGTGCATACAGACATCAAGTTTAAGCCTCATAAATTATCCATTTGAAATCAAATGTTCCAAGGATGAATATAAGGATGAAAAGTGTCAATATCTTGGTTACTTGAATTAAAATCTAATGGTGCATAGATGAATCTCAAGTCAATACATTTAGTTAGATCAACGAAGCACATTCACTCATAAAAAGTAGATCTGACAATGAGTGATGGGTCAAAAGGTCAATAGATCCTAATAATAAATAGGTGGGTGATAAGTGTCTTAAGCATGTTAAACAAGTAGAATATCTATGGCTCATGTTCAATCATGTTCAATCATATCGATGGTGTATTTAGGGTTAAAGGGTCAATGATCTTAGATTAAATCCAAGGTTGACATATAGTGAAAGTGTAGGAGTAGATGAAACTAATGGTATATCCTAAGGATAAACACACAATTCCCAAGTGTATTAATCTCAAAGGCTCATATCAAGATCAGTGGCCAATATTAAAAGTCAAAGCTAGGAGATTTTGAGTAGAGGTTGAATATGGTTTAGGTCAAACCAAGAACAATGTTTCACATTTCCATTAGATCTCAGTTGAGCACCATTAAACATATGTCACATTCATATAGTCAGGATGGTTATGATGGAGTTCCATCACCATTAAAGCATAGTCTTTACTTCTAGATTGAAGATTTAGAACTTACAGGGCTCATTTTCTAGGGTCATAGTATTGTTTTAAGACTTTGATCATTGGTGTTTAAAGAAGATATATGTAAACAATGAGTTCTTAGATTTCATAAATTATTAGAGGCAAAAATAGGTATTTTTAGGCCTAATAGAGATCAAAGATGGGCATCTAGCTGTTGAAATGAGATCAAGAAACTTGCATATCTCCATTGAAATTATGGCTATATGAAAACCAATAAATGGGATTGGTTTTCATCTATAGTAAACATATGATCAGGTTTATAATAAAGGTAGATATGTGATTAATGAAGAAGTGTCTTATATTCCAAAATAGTTATTTTCTTGATAAACATATACCTATAGCCTTTAAAATTAGACTTAGGCATGGATCTGTCAAGTCTATTGATATGAGGACTTTGTCCTCATAATGAAAGAAGTGGGAGATGGAATATAAGATCAAAGTAAAGGGATTTAGGGATTGGATAAAGTAATTAGAGCATTCAATTATTTTTAGGATCCTTAAGGTTTTCCTTCTTAGTAGGACTATGACTCATCATCTACAAAATATACTTTTATCTTCTAGTGCATTTCTATGCTAATGAGAAGAGATTGAAGACTAATTGGAGCAAATACAAGTTAAATTATTGATTAAAGGTTATCCTTGATTAGATCAAAGTGTGGTGGAGTATTCATTAAAATGTGGTAGCTCATTGATTATTCTTGGTTAACATGTTCCATTTTCTATCTTCTCTTGTTCTCTATATCACCCATTATTTCCATTTGTAAAGCTCTCTCTCTCTCTCTCTCTCTCTCTCTCTCTCTCTCTCTCTCTCTCTCTCTCTCTCTCTCTCTCTCTCTCTCTCTCTCTCTCTCTCTCTCTCTCTAATTTTATACTCTCTCAAGGAATCTTTGATCTTGAAAAACATGGAGTTTTGTGAGATATTGCAAGATATTCTCCTCTTGATTAGGCTAAACCCTATCAAGAATTTTTAAGAACTAACTCTTGATGTAATAAAGGACTTTTTTTTAGCTATCTCTTGCCTTAGATCTGTGTTGAGTGATTTTTTCATGATGGCATTGTGTGAATGTGAATATTCATCCATTTTCCTCCATTTTGACCTCCTTTAGGGTGTTTTCAAGCTATTGCAGGTTTGGATTAGTGTTCTATCTGAACCTAGTTCATGAAATACTTATGTAATTAGCTATATTTTGAGGTTGTGTGAGCTAGTATTGTCTTATGTTGATCTATTATGGGTTCAAGATTATGGGAGTTTCTATTTTTATTTGGTGCATCACCTAGTTAAATTTTTTAGGATCCCTTTCCCCCTTTCTAACCCTTTTCTCAATAGCAACATTAGTTTAGGTGATCTATCAAGATGAAGTTAACCTTCTTCAGATGGTCAACCCCATCATGGGTTATCCATACCCTGAGGTTATTCCCATATTGTGACTAGGAGTGGAGGATCTTAAAAAACTTCCACACAAGGGTGAAATCTCATGTCATAACATTTACACCTTACCTAAAGCACATGACCTTGCAATCAGAGCTGAGAATGGCCTAATATAAGATGGAAGTCTCCTTTAAAATTTTCTATGCCTCTACTACCTAATATGTCTCTTGATACTCCAGGTGTTGCCCAAGTTCCAAGTGAAAATACCAATTCTATAACTATCCCTAATAAGGTAGAAGATACTATTGATTGGTAAGTAAGATCTAACGTGTTTGAGGCTCAACTTTGGTAACTCAATTTATAGTATGGTGTTAATCAAAACCTCTCTCCTTATCCTCAATAAGGAAATAGGTTCCCACCTCATCAATATGTTCAAGGTAGAGGTTAAGGTTAGCCTAAATTTAATAGGCCATCTAATGCATATAACCCAACCTTTACTCCTAATACAAGAGCCATGGTCCTGATGCATAATAATATGGTATAAGGAGAAGAATGGAAACAATGATAGTTCATGGATGCAAATGAAGGTGGGTAACAAGATTTGGTTTCCCAAAGAGAATTTACTCCTCAATTTTTATTAGAAGATGAAGTTATCATGAAAACAAATGAAAGATACTAGCCCTAAAAGGTAAGCCTTGCAAACTTTCTAGTGGAAGACACCGATGTCCTCAATCAAAATTATTTAGTTGCAAACAATACTAGAGCAAATAAGAAGGCCTTGGGAGATGCCCATAGTGTTCATACACGTTTAGGTATCCCTCTTACAAGGCAACAAGGTATGACTACAATCATGGTAGTCCCTATAACTTTTGTACCTTCTTCAAATTAGAATATTGGAAGGGTTACTCAAAGTGCTTCAATGCCTCAAGCTCTAAACACTTGTTTGCCTTCAAGGACTCAATAAAATGTGAGTACTCATTTGAACATTGTGGATTATTTTAAGAATGATGAATTATCTATTTATCATTGGGAAGTGATTTACATGCTTAGTTAGAAAGAGATCCTTTAAGAGTAGTTGTAATAAATTCATGTTACACCTTAACCATCAACTCATAGTAATGTTGTTCTCACTAATGGTCCCATAAAAATTGTTGAGCCCTCTTCTAAATATAAAAATCCTCCACCCTTCTACCTCACTCTCATTTTTGGGAACAAACTTGTTCACAATTGCATAGTGGATAGTGGGGTTAGTACTTTAGTGATGCCAAAGGTTGTATCTAATAAATTGGGCCTAAAATATGAACCATCATAAGGGAATGATACAACTTGATGGGACACCAACTAACTCAATGGGACTTGTCAAAGGTTTGAAATTTTTATTTCATGATTGCCTAAGCTTCCCTATAAATCAAGACATAGTAGTGGTTGACTTGATTACTCACTTTGTTATCTGCCTCTCAAGGGATTTCATAACCAAGATATTATAGGCCCCTAAAATTGGCCACCAATGGCTTCATACCAAACTTTAAACTAATTCTTATCAACATTTACAAATCAAGACTAATTATCACTAAACATCCCAAATTTGGATTCATAACATGCTATTTGATCTATAAACCAATTAAATGGGGCAAATACAAACATCAAATTAATTCAAATCTTTAAAAATGCTAAAATCCCTAATTTAGTTAATTAAAATGCAAAACCTAATAAAATTCCTAAATGAATCATCCATGATAAATTAAATGAATTATCAAAAAAGAAATAAAAAAATCAAATAATATCCTAAGAATTCATAATTACCTTTTTGTGAGTGTTCAAATATCTTGAAATATCTCAACATGCCTATTCATTGCTAATCATGACCATTTGACACCTTTTAACTCTATTAGGGTTAATTAACTCACAAAGGTTAGGTTTGAACCCATTACATGATATAAATACACTCTAACCCAACTTGGGTTGCAGTTAGTTCCTAAACCTATAAACACAAGCATTTGCCTCTCCATTTAGAGAACTTGGACATAGTAATGTTATAATGTTGGTTTTATGACAAGATTGTAATCTATATAGTTATAATGCTAAAATGACAATCCAAGCCACTTTGAGAAACATCAAGCCAAAGCCAAAATAACCATGGTGCCAAGAAGAAAAGGAGATAGCCAAGCTCCATTACCATAAAATTCTTGAGCACAAGATGAGCAAACCAAATGAACACATCATTTGGAGCACTCAAGGAAGGTAAGGAAATTTTGTAAGTTTATTTGCATTTTAGTTGAGCTTTATCATTTTTTGTTTGTTCACTAAGCTCCCCCTATGATATAGGCATGGAGGTGTTAGGATAGTTAGTGTGTTTTTTATTTCATTTGTTTTATATGAAAACTAACACTTGATCTAACCTCCCCTCCATCATCAAATTCTTAGCATCATAAATGGCACACTTGGTAGACCATGATCACCCCACATACCAAAGAGATCAAGATACAACTCAAAAATTGACAAATGAATACTTGAATACCTTAAAGTTTGTAATTTTAGCTTTGCTTTTTTATACTTTATCTTTAAATTAACTCAAATTTCATAGAGACTGACATCAATCAAGCTTAATCGACATCGGTTCTACCAAAACATCATTGCTTATACCTAACTAAGCTCAGTTTTGTGTAACCATCATCAGTTGATATGCATGGCAAAACACATTTTATAAATATCTCACTTTGAATCTTTATAACATTCCTTTTCATGATTTCCTGGTTTCACTATCATTTAAACTCTTTGACTAACCTCTATATTGTAGGTTTTTAAGAATTTTCATCTTGTTTTGGATTAACCTAATCTTTACATCATATTTGGTTTTTATTTGGGGTTCATCAGTGATCAACATCAGTCTTAGTTGATCAGTATCGGTCCTTTATTTTTGTCATTAGTTCTCTTTGAGACTGACCAACATTGATTGCCTTAGAACTAGCATCAGTCAGTTCTGACTGACCATAGTCACTATGTTTATAAAAATAAAAACCCAAAACCTATTTTTACAAAGTTTGTTTTCTCACCATTAAAAGTGATTTAAATCAAAAGGAGACTATCTAAATATTACATGTCCAAGGCATTATTTGAACACAAAATTTCAAGTTTAAACTAATACACATTTCATTTTGGGTACCTAAAAATAATTATCTAAGTCAT
Source organism: Torreya grandis (assembly GCA_037957365.1). Classification (NCBI taxonomy): domain Eukaryota; kingdom Viridiplantae; phylum Streptophyta; class Pinopsida; order Cupressales; family Taxaceae; genus Torreya; species Torreya grandis. The sequence goes on along the minus strand of JARHVA010004269.1, from coordinate 864,096 downwards.
TCACACTTCATTTTGGTACTAAAAGTAACTTGTTAGATCTTGAACATCTGGTATTTGGTATTTAAAAGGAACTAACATGGATAAATCTTAGAAACACTTCAATTTCATTGCTTAAAATGAATGTTAAGTCTTGAACACTTATTTTTGGTGTTTAAAAATGAACTTAGGCTAAATCTTAAACATTTGTGTTTTGGGTTAAAATGAATGTAGATGGTTTTTCTTGAATTAGTTTGTGAAAATATATTTCAAAATTTTGCACTTAAGCCAAGGGGCCACGTAATAAATTTAATTAAACATTTCAAATTGGTGCATGAATTGACATTCACTTAGCTTTGAAATTTAATGAAAATGATTGTTTGAACTTGTTTGTAGGTTTTTTCAAAAATAATATCATGTGTATGCTCTCCCCCCATCCCCTATAGGGAACTTGGGTGACTAAAAGTGCCTTTTCATTGCATTTGTGCCTAGTCTAAGGTATATAAATAAACTTGTCTAGGCTCTCCCTAAAACCCACATGGTTTGGGTGATCTACAATCAACCCTAAAATCTTTCCACTTATTTTTTATTTTCATGGAATTTGGATTATGAATGGGATGTCATTACCTATCATGATTTATCTAGGGAAGCATTGACCAGGGGATTCATCTCCCAATAGTTTTTTAAACCCAATCCATGATGGGGTATACAAATTAGGGTACACATACTACAAGATATAGGGGGTTGAGTAGATAACATTTTCTTTCATAATGAAGGCGTAATCCAAGTCTATTCAATCAATGGATTCTACTAAGTATTCCATGTATGGAATCATCATGAAAAAGAATAAACCCTTTCATGATAAGTTTATTGGTATGAAATCAATTGACGTGATGCTTCTCTTATGTTAATGTTGACGCTGGAAAGTGCACCCTGGTGGCAGGAAAATGGATTCTTGCCCTCTCCCCGCAACATGGAAACTCCTCTCTCGCCTGTGGGATGACGAAGCTGGAGAGGAAAGTCTCTAGGTATGGGCTAGTTCCCTCTGATGTATCTTGTTTGTTTCAGGTAACACAAAATATAGGTATATAGGTATACTGGGGGGGATGAAAAGAGATAGAGAAAAAACATGAAAACAAACAACCTACTCTAAAAGAGGTGATACACCAAAAATAGGTTGACCTTCCACATCCACACTCAGGTTTAGGGAAAAACATACATACACTCAGATCTGGCAGAAAAGACTAGGTCTCTAGGATGACAGGGAGGTTCTTATGGAAAGCACAAGAAACAGGGACTCACCAAGGTGCTGAGAAATACACACTGTAAGTGACCTCACCTATTTTATACCTCCAAAATAGAACTCTACTCCTGGCAACAGTAGATAGTGGCACTTTGTAGATCGCAAGTTTGCTGGTGTTGAACCTGTGAGAGCATCAAGAGACAATGACTGGACACAGATTAACATTCAATGCATACATAGAAAGATCCATCCAAATAGAGGTAAAACTATCTTTTATTGATTTAGGTAGAAAATTTGGAGAGCAGTGCTCTTTACAAAAGTGGGGAAGATTTCTGATAAATGAACAAGTCTGCCCATTTATAGAGAAAAGCCAAGAGGAGTCTCATTGGAAAGAGTGAAAAACACTGTAGCTAACATCACAAGTCTACCAAGACCATGCTTGTTGCCTCATTTTGCATGTTGGCCTTCTCCTCTGGTAGCTAGGTAGGCTTTTTCCTGTGTTTTGCAAGTGTTTTTTGCTGCCTCATGTTGTGGGCGGCAAATTTGCCGCCCGCTGCTGTGGATTACATGTAGGACTTTTGCCGACGTCGGCTGATAAGCTGCCGACCGTGGCAGTTTTGCTGACATCGGCCTATTTAAGCTACCGATGGTGGTAGTTTTGCCGACGTCGACCGATGTTAGTGGTCTCTTTTTCTCTGTCGACATTGTGGGCGGTGATTTTTCTGCCCTCTGCATTGCATGTAGGGGGTCTCTTTTTACCCGCCTGTGTTGTGGGCGGCGATTCTGCCGCCCTTTGCATTTTGTCTGCCCTTCCTTTTTTGCTAAGTGTCGAACGCCCCAATTTTTTCCCTTCTTCTTGTGAACGTTTAAAGACTCTACCTCTTGCTACTGTGAATGTCAACGAACGAGGCCAATGAACCAATGCTCTAAAATGGATCTGTTGAACCCTGAAGGCGGACCTTGCAACCCAAAATGACTGGCCATGTAAAGCAGGTGTAGGAGGTGACCGAGATTTTGCCTGAGGGGCAAAATTGGGTCAACAGTTAACTAAACTTGGGATCAATCTAAATAGTTGTAAATTGTAAGTTTTAGTCAACCCCACTTGCCACACCTATGATGATATACTTAGTTTTTCATTGATTATTTTATTGAATGGTTCTTTGAGTCTATTTTTTTTTATACTATGTTATAAATGAGTTTGTTTGCCTACACTAATCCATTATTTGAGGGGTAATATGCCATCTATTTGACACCTTGATTTAACTTAGAAAACTTTTGTATCAAAAAAGTTATGCGTTACTTGACTGAGATGGGTAACATTATGCTACCCAAATAAATTCATGTTTTGAGCCTTTGAATTCTTTGAAACAAAACATTATTACATATTTTGAGAGCAATTACACTATTACACTGCTCAAATTGTTTCAATAGACTTATCTTGTCTTGTGTCTAAGTTTATATTGTTTAAACCAGTCACATGTGTCTTGCAGGATATTTATTATAGTGTAGTCATGTTATTCAAATTTACCTATCTTGTTAGTCATTAAAATCTAAGTTTTCTTTAGTTGAGTTTTCTATTTACTTTTACAATTTTAGATCCAAACATTGATTGATTTCTATTTAGGCCTCATTTTGTAGGGGATGATACATAGATCTTTCTCTTTTGGTTTACATAACTTAGGTTAATTTTTGACCCAAAATATAAAAACTATATTATTTATGTCTTTATTTGATAGAATCAATCTATCACCAAGTGTCTTTTGTTTAGTGCCTTATACTAATTTGATCACATTTATGTCTAGAATCAAATGCCTTGTTTATGCCAAAGTATTCCATGTTTGTTAGATTAAAATCATCCTTTTATTTAAAGTCTAGATTTTAACACTGTATTTGGCCAAGAGTCCTAGCACATGCCTTATTTGAGCCTAGCTTTTGACACTGCATTTGGCCAAAGACCTAGAAACTTTTACTTTTCCTAGTTTAGACCTATTTGGAACATCTTTCGACCTAGAGTTTGGCATCTTATTTTTTAGTTCATTTATTTGACCTTATTTGTGTGAAGCATTTAATGTTAGACATTTGATGTTATACTATTCGTACCTAATATTTTCATAAAACGTTTGGAGATATAGCTCCACCCCTAGACTAAGTTAGACCTAGTTTAAAACTTTTATCTTTAGACATAGATTTTTAGAGTTTATATAACTCTAAACCTCTCTTGTCATGAAATATTTGCCATTGATTTGACCATGTCTCACTACACATGTAGTGGGGTCATGTATAATATAGGATATGGAAGTGTTATCACATAAGAGGACTTTGTTCAAACCCTTATGAAGATTATGTTATTTTGGATATAGATTCTTATCCACCTTATAACACCTAGATAGAGGAGTAGAGTCAAGATCCTTTGGCCAATTATTTGGTTAACACACCTCCATACATGAAGCAAGACCAAGAATAGATGGACCAATATTTATCTAGAATACCTTTAGTTGTAGAATAAGTCTTACAACAACCTTATTATGTTAAAATTTCATTAACATTTGATCCTAATAGAGCCATAGAGGCAGGGTATGAAAAATTACCAAATCTAGTAAGAGGGACCTACACTGTGTCTTACAGTGAACATGCCTCTTTTAGTAACCCTAATGTTATTGTATTGATGTCATATCAAGAATTTCATATGTTTTTCACATAAAGAGGCCTCATATAAGACCACATCATTCAAATTCAAATAACATATGAGACATATCAAAAACAACATGTAACTTTAATCATATGACCATGTCAAATGCACCTCTTATAAAGTCACTTCCTTCAATAGGAGTATTATTTGAGTTTATAGGCTAAGAAAATTGGGGTTTAAACTTAGTTATGAAAATCACTTTAGGATAAAACATGTTTGATACCCCAAATATCAAGGAAGTGTCTTATGCTTCTACATAGAATACTGAGTAAAACATAGTGGACAATGCATAAGCAATGTCTATTCTAAACTAAAATGGTGTTGATGAAAAAAAACTAGTCAATAACCAAATGTGTCAATAGGAAACACCAAAAGTGGTTCACAATTTTAGGTGTAGGAGTTTATACTTCCCAAACTCAATCAACTACCTCTAATCCTCAACTAGCTACTTCTTATAGCACCCAACAACAAGGATTAAGTATTCAACCAATGATTAGTGACATACCATAAAAGAATGTGATGAATCTTACTCCACCAAAATAGGTGATTAGTAACATTCCATAACAATAGACACCTTCCAATGTACCCATGCAATAGAGGCAACATATATTACCACCTCAATAGGGGCCAACCAATGTTCCACCTCATTAGGTAGCAATGAATATACCTCTTTCATCATAGAATAACATACTGATCCAAAACCAAATGATGTCTAACCAGTAAAATCTCGGTATTGGTAGATAAATTTCATGTCTTGATTATCATAACCATTGGGTTTCTACCAATTTTAGGGTTAATTATTATAACCACCTTTGGTAAAATCATTCACTTTCTTCTGCCCAACTAGGGCATGTTTTTATCCTACCAATAATTACAACCACCTATGAGAAAATCATTTTTTCCCTTTAACTGATTATAATCACCTTTGGGAAAAGTAGTCTCTTGTTACCTTAATCATTTTTTGATGATTATAACTACCTCTAAAAAATCATCACCTTTTTTTATCCCACCTATGTTTGCCCTGATTGGGGTAGATCCATATGCCACTGATTATAACCAACTATGGAAAAATTTGTTCAATTTCACCCCATCATTTTAAATTATTTTTTCCACTCATTTCCTTATTTTGAGGGACCATTTTCTAACCCCTTTGCTAACTCCTCCTTTAAAGGGGAAACTATAGTTCATCCATTACCATTACAATTGTAAGCATATATGACCTTTTCATTATTCGAGAAGACATTATTATGCTTACAACTTGTAATGCCTTCCCAAATAGGTGAAAATTTTAGACATCTAAAATTTGCCACTAATGGCTTCATATTGGACTTTAGACTGATTCTTATTAACCTTTACAAATCAAGACTAAAAATCATTAAATGTCCCAAATTTGGCTTAATAACATGATATTTGGCCTATAAACCAATTAAATGGGGAAAAAGCCCACATAAAATTAGTTAAAATATTAGAAAATGCTAAAATCACTAATATATATAGGCTATCAAAGACCTAATTAAAATGCAAAACCTAATTAAATGCCTAATTGAATCATCCATGAGAAATTAAATGAATTATCAAAAAGGAAATTCAAAAATCAAAGACTATCCTAGGAATTCATAATTACTTTTTTATGAGTTGCCAAATATCCTAAGATATCTCAACATGCCTATTCATTTCCTATCACAACCGTTTGACACATTTTAACTCTATTTGGGTTAATTAACTCACAAAAGCTAGGTTTGAACACATTCCAAGCTCTAACTACACTCTAACTCACCTTGGGTTGGGGTTAGTTCTTAAACCTATAAATACAAGCATTTGCATCTCCATTTAGAGAGCTTGGACATAGTAATGTTATAATGTTATTTTTATGACAATATTGAAATATATAGAGTCGTAATGCCAAAATCACAAGCCAAGCCACTTTGAGCAACATCAATCCAAAGCCAAAATAACCATGGTGCCAATGAGAGAAGGAGATAGCCAAGCTCCATTTCCATAGACTTCTTGAGCATAATTTGAGCAAACTAAAAAAATACATAATTTGGAGCATTTAAGGAAGGTAAGGAAACTTCTTAAGTCTCTTTGAATTTTAGTTGAGCTTTGTCATTTGTTGTTTGTTCACTAAGATCCCCCTATGATCTAGACATGTAGGTGTTAAGCTTGTTAGTGTGTTTTTCATTTCATTTATTTTATATGAAAACTAACACTTGATATAACCTCCCCTCCATCATAAAATTCCTAACGTCATAGATAGGAGGCTGCCTCTCAGCTAACTGGTCCTTCTTGACCTTCAAGATAAGGTATGGAGCAAAGGTAACCATCAAGACTCAACCAATAGATAAGTTTCATATTGAACCCTATGTAGAAGGAAGATCCAATCTAAATTATGTCATCAATGATCAAGGGGAGTATATTATGGATGATGGAACATATTTTAAACTTAAGGACATAATTGACCTTTTTCTAGATGATTATGGTACATATACCTATGAATATGATCCATACATATACTTTGAGCAAACTGATCTTGGCACATACATTATCTATGAGGGAACATATGAGAAATTTGTGGTAAGTATTGAACATTATTTTCCACAAGTTGATGAGGGAAATATGATAAATTCACACTTGATGATGATAGTTTTCAAAGCATGATAGATCAATATTAAGAGAAAAAAAATATATCATTTTGCCTACACAAGATGGAGGCATCTATGAACATGACAACCATGAAAAAGAAGATGACCTATGGAAAATGTTCCATGCCATAATTTAAGAGTTTAGGTATTTGATTAATTCTAATTTTAATCTTAAGAAGTGTGTATCTGATGATAGGGTTGTTGATGGGCCTAATAACTAGGTTGTTAAGTGTCTTATCAAGCATGAAGGGGAATGCCTTGTTAAGAATGAGAGTATATGTCAAGTTATTGAAAAATAGGTCATCATAATAGAGGATTAATATAAAGGCAAGGCAAATATGTATGTGTTTGAGGATAATTCAACACCTTAACTTGAGGCTAAACCACTTTTAGTCTTAATGAAGCAAAAGAAACACAAACTTGATAGTTCCATACATCAAGTACATCATGATACTGAAGAGAGTAATGTTGATGTATCTTTGATCACACCTAAATTTTAGTTTGAGTAGTGTAAATTGGACATGGAATAAGTCAATAAGGTTGAATTTTTAATCAAGATCCGTGGAGGGTAAAATATAAAATCCTTGAAGGCTCAAATTAGTAGACTTGTAGACAAATAAATACCTAAAGATGGTAAGTCTTTTGACCATCCACATAAGAAAGCATTTGTTGATAATAATACTTGATATGATGAATTGATTTCATGGAGAAAAAATGATGCAATATGCACTATATTTTACCCTAGTTGAAGAATGGTGAATTATCCTTCAACTCAAGTATTTGAGGTCTTGTATATACTAGGATAGGGGTGTGTCTTTGTTTACATTATGCATGTTTTCCCTAAGTATTCTTGAGAACATAGGTATGTTGTTTTATGTGTTGATTTTTGTTATTTGGTGTGGTTTCAAAGGCAATTTAGTGTCCATGATGTGTATAGGTGACTCTATAGCTCAATGGATACAAGTAGGCTACTAGTCTTTGGCATAGATGGTTTGCCACCCTTAAGAAATTATTAAGAATATTGATTAATTTGGCCAACATTCAAATTGGGTCAATACCCTATAGTTAAAAACTTGGCATATGGGTCTACTAGGGTAAAAATGTGTTACATGGTCTTAGATAAGGGTCTTATAATGTGCTTTAGCTTGATCACTAGTCTTTTGTGTCATTTTATGTCATTGTAAGGTCATTTTGAGTCATTAAATGAACTTGTATAGTTTACCATTGAGTAAAAGTGTTACAAAGTATAATTTAACATCCTACATGTTATATTATTGTAAGAGGTGATAGTTTTGGACTGACAAACATGGGTGTTGTATTGAAAATAGGAACATCAAGCAATTTCATGTGGTTTTTAGTTTTTATATAACTTATGCAATAGTTTTGACACATGTGGTAGACTTTATATTGACCATTCAGGTCCCTTAAGTCCATTCCCATACTTTGAAAGCTTTGATAGACTTGAAAATGACAAAAAACCATTCTGCCTTTCTATCACTCTCTTTTGTATGCAAAAATGGTCAACCAAATTTAGTTTAGTATGGACAATAGGATGTGAGTTATATAAAATGCTTTTCTTGGATGATAGTGACATTTTTATAATTCAAATCCATGGTAATATTAATAATATTGGTTTCTTTTCCTCTATGAATTATTTCTTAGAGTGCTAGTGACTCTTTTGTACCTACTCATTCCCATACCTTTAGGTTTCCTCTTTGTTTGCATAGTTCTATGACAATCATGTGGTGTATGTGATACAAAAGAGAATGATCATCTTTCTCATGTGATTCTAAATTTATTTTTTAGGTGTGATGTGAAGGATTTGGCATGAACATCTCACTTTTATATTTGAGGACACCATTAGAGTTGCAAACCAATGTTTCACCTATTTTAGAATCATCCTCATGTAAGTGGATTAAGGAAAAAGGAAGACATGATGTTTTCTAATTATCACATATCATGGTGATCAATTATTATTTTAAGGTATAGTCTCAATATTATCACTTATTGGAGTTGAAAGACTAAGAAACATGCCACAATGAGTTTTCCTATGACTATCACCAATAGTCAGATTAAACCAGGCCTAAGCATTCATGTTCATGGAGCATGGAGATTTCAAGGATTATGAGAAGTTTACAAATCTAAAATAAGTATACTGATCCCATTCAAGTGATTGGTGATTGGTTTTGAGGACTAGCTGAGTACACACAACCATATATATTACCTTTACCTACAGACATCATGTAGTGACACATATAGATAACTTCAACAGAGGTATGAGTAGATATAATAGAGGCATTAGAACTCATATAAGACCTTCATTTAGGTCTAAGAGCATTGAGAAGGCCATTTTGATAATGTTAGAGTCATGAGAGGGCACACAGACCTATGGCTTTGTTCACAAATTTTAAATGTTTAAAATGAGACACTTTACATTAGTTTCTCTAAATCATGTTTTGCCCATACATTTGATCCTTCCATAGTAGAATGCCATGAGGTTTAGATAGGTGTTTTTATTTCCATTATAAATCCTTAGCATAGGGGCAATGAATTGACATAGAAAATTTATTAATTACTCATGATAAGGTGATGTAGATAGGCTTTTATTTCAAATAAATTTTCACTATAGACTATCAGTCGTTTATAGTGCTTTAAGCCTAAAATGATCTTTCAATGAAATATGACACATGGAAACATGGCCTACAAGTAAGGTGACTCCATTTGAATGAGAAATGAGACTAGTTTCCCAAAGAGAAATTGAGGGAGTTGAGGCACAAGGTTTTGACATAGGTGAGTAAAAATAGGGCCCCCTTTTATTCTCAAAATGGCACCTATAGTTGATTGTAGACTCATAGTATACTAAAATAGGTAGTTTGAATGTTGGTAAGGCCTAAGGCATGATATATATGAAATAAATTATTAATATGATATTTATGAATTTAAGTATGACATAAATAATGTAACAAAAGTCTAAAACATGCACATTAACCTATGTGAAACCTTATAGTTTCTACTAAGATGAACACCTACAATCAACATAGCAGACAAACTAGTCTAGCAAGGAAAAATGTATATTAAGAAGGTTGGAAAGGAGGTAGGGTGTTGGAAATGTTTTAAACCACCTTCATAGTGTTTGCATAAAACTAGTGAGCTTATCAAACCAAAATGGTAGATCAAGTCCAATTTTTACATCTCAATCTACAGGTAATTCTAGGCCTTGCATAATCACTAAGTTTGAGAAGTGTGTCTTGATGTTTTGGAGTGTTAAGGGGCCTATGAGTATGATATAAATATAAAAATTGGTGTAGAATACAATAAAGACCTAATTAATCCATGCATGAATTCCATTTGACAAGGGAAACAAAGGATATGCCCTCTATTTTGTCTCATATAGAGGGCACTCCTAAGCTATCTAAAAAGAAGGCTTGGTGAGAAGATGATAGGGGGATGATATTGAAAGTATTTGATCACTTTAAAATTATATATAATGTCTGTTTGAACATGAAAAAAGAGTATAATACCTCAAAGTCTTAAGAGACCACTTAGAGGTGGTCTTAGGTGATCAACCAGGATCAGGCCTATTAGGCCTAGGATTAGACCTAAGCCCTACAAGGGTCAAAATCCACTTCTAAGGAAATATGAACCTTGAAATCCCATTGATTAATTTTATGAAGGAGTTTAGGATGATGTAGGACCATTTTTTTGTAGAGGAATAACATAGAATGGTCAAATTAGCCAAATTACATTACAGGGGTATTCATAATGTGTTCTAAAGCTTGATAGGCTATCTTTAAGATCTCACACCTATTAAAAAATGTTTCATGGTGACCCAAAAAGTTTGGGATATTTTAGGAAGGTCCCAAGATCAAACTAAGAAGTTTTTTTTGTGAGTTCTAATGTCTAGTTTTTTTATAAATAATCCCTAATAGCCAAAACTTACTAAACCCCTCCTAAAACCGTATCTTTAACTTGATGGAGAAGAAATTGATAGAGATGAACTTAGAGGGGATAGTTTTGCATTAAAATTATTCTATAATTGTGAAGGAATCTCTTAATATCTATGACACACATTTGGTCTATACCCTATTTATATGAACAAGTATAAAATAGGGTTTTATGCAAGTTTTTGATATTTTTATAGGTGTAGAGGAGAAATAAGGGATAAAAACCATTGAAGGGGGTAAATTTGGACCTATTCTAACTGTCCATATTAATTTATCACTATAAATTGGCATGGAATCATCTATTCTACACCATTCATCACAGGCAATCTTGGATAAAGATTGAAGATAAGGAGTGACTACCAAGTGAGAGAGTGAGAAGTCTATTTTTGGGACCTTTTAAGGTCTAATTCTCAGAATTGAAGGAAAAGAGACTATATAAAGGTGTATTAACACCTCTTGAGTGTATTTTTTTTATAAAATAAAGGACATATTGGTGACAAATTCGAAGAATGAGGCTAGGAGGGCTAATGAATAACTTCAGATGGAAAGTACAAGTGTCCAAAATATGGATAGTAGTTAGGGATGCATTTGTTGAATATCATTTCATGTTTTCAACCCTAATAATATATTTCATATTTTTAAACTCCCCTAATTCTATTTTAAAGTGCTCATGATATGCCTCATCATGAAGGTAGTTTTCAAAAAGGTAGTTAAAGATCTCTATACTAGTTTTTGGAGAGTTTTTCATGTTTTAGGTAGACAGTTGTACAAGGAACTTACAAACCTATATTATCCACTTAATTCCTATAAAATATAATTTTTTTTCATGCTTTGACATGTGTAATTATAATCTTTTAACTTCTCTTCTCCTCTATCTTCTCACATGCTCTATAAATACAAGCCATTTTGGCTCTTGTATTCTAATTCCACACCTAGTATGGAGATGCCTTTATATTTTGATATTGTAATTTTCATTTTAAATAATAATTTAAATATATTTTTTATATCATAAACATATTATCTATGTTTTTGAATTGGTTTGTAGTGAAAATTCAAGTGATTAGTATTTATCCTTGCTTTCTCTTTGGTCTTCCATGTTTGATGCAAGTTGTTCTCACTCTAATAGGTCTCATAAAGTTTTCTCAAGTGAATTGATATATATTAAAGTGTAAGGAGTATAATTAGTGTCTATAAATTACTTATGGTTCAATAATATTGAGTAGTTCTATGTATATCACCTCCATGTTTGAAATACTAATGTTAGAGTAATTCAGGATTTGAGACTATTGTTGTGAGTCATATCTCTTAGTGCAATTGTATGGTAATCTTATGGAGATATTTATGGTGTATCACTTAATTATATTATTCTACTTTAATTTTAATTATATCCATTTTCATCCAAGAAAAAAATTAGTGTAGGTGATAAGCATTCAAATATAAATATAGGGAGCTAGCCCTTAAATCTAGAGGTCTACCTCTACCATAGGCAACCCACAAGCCTAGAGGTATTCAAATATTTTACAAATATTAGAGTAGGATTGAAAATAAAATATAAGGTTGAATATTGGGTGACAAAAATAAGACCAGGTCTTGGTTAGAGGAAGATGCACAAGAATCTATGTAGGAGTATTTCTTAAACCAGGTGAGGGCATTTTTTACTAGTTTAAACTAGTGAGTTGAAACCACTAAGCCATTCGATGTTATTATGCCAATAAGGAAGGTTGGTGAGGTGTTATATGACATAGATAAGTATTTTTATATTCCTAAATAAAATTAAGAAAGATCACATGGATTAACAAAATAAAATTATCTTCTAAAATCACACAAGATCCGAGCTAAGAGAAAACCATATCCCACATAGCTACATACAAAAAATACCCTGATTTTTTTTTAAATTTTACCAAATGATTAGGATTTTGATATTTAAAAAAACACTTTAATTATTTTTGTAAACCCTATTAGAATTTTCCTCAAATAATGTCAATATTTTAAAATAAATCTTATAATAATGAAAAAAGTAGATACACAATTACTAGGGTGGTTTTGATACCATATTAGGGTTGAGTCTAGGTTTTGGATATGTCAAATGCACAAGTTGAGTTATTATAAGAATCAAGTAGATGCATAACACAAAGAATATAAAATCAAAATGAAATAATAATACAAGAATATTTCACAAGACAATATAGGAACCAAAATCCAAAATTACATTAAATAAAGATCACAAATGTGAGAAGTACAAATAGGAGAGTGTTAAGTAACTCTTCTATAAAAGGTGGTCAACATACCTCTAGAATACAATATTAATTCCTCCGCAAAATATGTTGAATAGAGCCAATAATATAGGATTAATTAGTATACCTAAAATAATTAGTCAAGGGAGTTACTTCCTAGTGTTAGAAGCACAACTCATTGAGGGGGGTGAATCAGTGAGTTTACAAAACTTTTACAACTATACATTACCTTTTATTAACAATGAAAGTAGTGGAGTGATCAATCAATGCATCAAGAACCAATAATATAAATATGAAACAATGAGCATAAAAAAATATAAATGAGAAACCCTTGAAGGGAAGAAAACTCACTATGACGTCTAAAATTAGACTACATACCTATAAATGTGTTGGGTGAATATTTTGTCGATCAGCTAACTGATGAGCAAAATAGATCTCTTCAACCATAGCATAGGGAAATTGGTTGGCCAGATGTGAAGGTTTACTACATCAAAAGGGGACAAATCTCTCCTCTCATCAAGGGGAGGTTCCCTGTAGATATGCAAGAGCTATATACTATATATATAAATAGAAAATAACACTTAAGTGTAGGATAAACCATCCAACTCTCTTTTTTTAGAGATGATGTTCACAAATCAAAGGAGAAATCCTAGTGAAATGATAAAAGACACTCCTCTTCTTTTAGAAGTGTTGTTCAACAAATAAATGGAATCTTTCAGGTGACGACAAGTAACTGTAAGAGGGTGTAGTAACACAATAGGATGAAATGAGGCACAAAGTCTCCACCTCAACTACCAAAGAGTGAAATATGAAAGATAATGAAGGCACAAAGTCATCCCAAGGTCTTTTACATAGAAATATAATATGAAGGATAATGAGGGCACAAAGTCATCCCAAGATCCTTTACATATGAATATAAAAATAGACAAACTAAAGACAATTATGGCAACACAAAGTCTCTCCACAACTGGCTTTAGGACACCTTCCTGATCACTTTCACTAATTCTAATTATTTAATTAAATAGACAAAAAATGTATTAAGGAAATAGACATAAGAATAATTTCCCCAACAGCCAAGCTATTCCAACACAAAGTCTAAAAAGTCACTTGTTTTCTTATTCAAATAACAAAATATGATCAATAATCTAAGCTCAAAGTCTTAGTAATGTCTTTCAATTTGGGCAGAGTTTTGTTTCTGATTACAGACCAAAATCCCTAAAACAATAAGAGAGAGTCCAATATATAGTGCTCCAAGAAGGACTTGGGTGCTTTGTTTTAGAAAAATATGTTACGATGCATTTAATGCCTTTAATGCATTTTAAATTTTGTCCATGGGCTATGTTGGAATCAAGCATCAATCTTTAATATGGGCCACTTGATGTGTTTCTTGATGTGCATGAAACTATTTGCTTTACTCGATGTATAAAAAATGGGCCACACCATTGAATGTTCATGCTCTTCCAATGTCCACCTGGTGGGCTACTTTACCTTCTAGAAACATATCTTATGCATAGATATTTCTAATCTTTCTCTATCATTCCCCCTTTCCTTGCTATATTTCATCTTTATCTATGTGGTCTGAGCTCTCGAGCTATCTCTTTCAATCTTTCTGGCTCCTTACACTCTTCCATCAGTAGTTTTTCCATTTGACATTTTGGCCTTTTACATTCAAGTCTATTTTCCAGCTTTTAAAGATCAACAACTATTTCATTTCCATGAATTTGACATCTTCAGGGTTGTCATCATTAGGAAACCAATAGCTAGTTTGTTACCCTAAATTTGACATCTTTGAGCCTATCACCATTAGGAAACCAATGGCTAGTTTGTTACCTTGAATTTGATGGCTGTGGGGACGTCACTAGATGTCTAGATCCCAATGGCTAGTTCATGGTGTTTAAATTTGACATCTTTAGGGATGTCATATTCCTTGGCAATTCCTTTGGCTTTCTTGTTTGATCCTTCCTGAAGGGGACTTGCCCTTCAAGGTCTTGAGAAAGGTCCCTTTTTCTTGGTGAGAGCCCCTTGCAAGGGCACATACCCTTTAGGCAGTCTTTGGATGGCCTTCGAGCTTCTTTCTCCTCAGTGGGTTTTGTCTTCATCAAAAAAATTTCACTTTAGGCTTTTCCCTTGGAAAAAAGTCTGAAGGAATTGTTCCTTTCCTTCATTCTTTCTTTCGATGGGTTTTTGCTTTCCATCGAGCTTTCTCCCCGAGTGAATTTCTTTAGACAAAATGTCTAAAAGAATTCCTTTAGACATTTTGTCTAAAGGACTTGTGCCTTGTTTACCTTTCCATGGGAAATTTTCCAAAATAATTCCCTACTCTTCACCTGGTCTTTGAAATGGTCCACCTATTCCCTGCCTACCCTCTATAAGGGCTGTTTGTCCTTGGTTCACTTTTTTGAAGGAATTCTCTTTGTCTACTTTTGCTCACTGCCTTCTATAAGGGTACTCAGCTTGGTTCATTACCCTTTTGGATTTTTGCAATGGTCCACTTTGGCTCCTAAGTTCCCTCCACAAGGGCACTTGTCCTTCAGGTTCTTGGAAGACCCCTTTGAACTTCTCGATTGAATAAATGACTAAGTGTTGAACCTATTTCTTTCCTACAGAGTCTGTAGAAACCAACCTGTAGAGTCTATAGAAATGAGTTTGTAGATCTGGGGGAGTTTGTAGATGTGAGAAATTGGCCTGCAAAGTCCATAGTTTTGAGGTATTGAGAGTCCATAGATTTGAGTCTACCTACAGAGTCTGTAGAAACCAAGTCTATAGTTTTCTCTAACTTTGAAAGAGTCCATAGAAATCTAGCTAGCAGAGTCTATAGAAACCATCTATGAAGTCTGTAGTTCCACCCTATAGAGTTCATAGAAATGAGTTCATAGAACTGGGGGAGTCCATAGAAATGGGATTGCAGAGTCCATAGAAATGGGCCTGTAGAGTCTATAGAAATGAGTCTATAGAAATCTTTTGTGAATTCCATAAATTCAAGCTTGTAGAGTCTATATATTTTAGCCTACAGAGTCAGCAGATTCAACCTGTAGAGTTAGTAGATTCAAGTTCATAGAACTGAGGAAGTCTATATAAATGAATCCATAGATTCCTTCTTGTGAAGTCTATAGAAATGAGTCTATAGAATCCTTCCTGTGAAGTTTGTAGAATAGATTCCATTATTTTCAAGCCTGCAGAGTTTGTAGAACTTGAAAAAGATTGAAAAAAGAGAATTTGAATGCCTAGAACAATTTTTGAGAAGGGGAGAGAGAATTTTGGTTTGTTGGACCAAAATAGTTCAAATGTTGTCCAAAAAATGACTAATATTTTTGGGAGACAACAACTAGCTCCAGTTGGGGAATTTATTTCAGTTGAAAACTTGGAATAACTGAGGGGAGTAGAAACTAGAATCTCTAGTGCCTTGAAGAATGCCATTGGGCCAAGGAGTCATGTTACCCAAAAAGAAAGGAGACAAAAAAACAAAAATGAAAGCACAAAAATAGAACTAAAGACTATACAAATATACATATGTATAAGTTACTCTTATCTGATACCTCACAGATTAAAGTGTTTCAGATGTTGCCCACTATGAGGCAATGAAAAGGGTGTACCATCTTGATATTTTAGCAAAAAACTATTTTCACCATTGAGCTGATGAATAGTAAATGGGCCCCTCCAAAGGGAGTTGAACTTCCCATGCATCCCCTTTGGTTCTCTTCTCTTGTCTCACAGTAAGACTTGATCTCCAACCTAGAAATCACAGTTTTTTGCCTTTTGGTCGAAGAGCTTCTTCACCAAGCTTTGATGGGTAGTAATCTGGTCCACCACCATAGTTTGCTACTCATCCAACTCAGTCAAGCACATGATCCTTTTATCAAGAGGGCTTTCATATATCTAATCTTCAATTACCTTAGCCAATTTTAATGCTAGCAATTCCAAGGTGATTGGTATCTCAACATTGATACCATAAAGAAGTTAGAAAGGAGACATACCAATTACCCTCTTTGTTATAATTCTATCTACCCATAGAGAATCAACTAATGTTTTATGCCATGTCCTTTGGTTGTCATCCACTAGCTTCTTGATGATAGTTACTAGGTTTTTATTAATTGATTCAACTTGTCCATTCCCTTGTGGAAAGTAATCAGAAGAGTGGGAGAGAGTAATCCCATAGTATAAATAGAATCGTGTAATCTCATGAGAAGTGAAAAAAGCTGCATTATTAGTAACAATCTTGGTTGAGACCCAAAACTTGGAAATTATATTCTCCTTGAGGAAATTGCACACTACTTTTGAAGTAGCATGCTTGGTTGGGATAGCTTCCACCCACTTGGTGAAGTAGTCAGTTGCTGTAAGGACATAATCATGTCTAGCACTTGAAGATGGGTTTATAGCTCCAATAAAATAAATTCCCTATTGTTGAAATGGTTCCTCTATGACCACTGGCTTGAGAGGTAGAGTAGCTAACTTAGGTCTCCCAATAAATTGCTGACACAGTTCACATTTTCTCACCCACTTATATGCATCTTAGAAAAGAGTTGGCCAATAATACATGGCTCATAGAATTTTATGGGCCATCACAGGAGCAAAAAAGTGTCCTCCATAGGCTAAATTGTGGAAAGATTCCAAAAGTTGGCTTTAATGCTCTTTGTCCACACAATGAAGGAACACTCCATCAAGGCTCCTCTTATACAGGCCATTTTCCCAAAGAATAAAATTGGTAGCTTTCAACATGATAGTCCTCCTTTCTTTATAAGATAGGTGAGTAGGACACTCACCATAAGTAAGGAAATGAGCAATGCCTGAATACCACTCATTCATGGTGGAGACAAGGAGGACTGTCAGTGTGTCTTCCACCTCTGCTTCTTCATGCTCTATTTCTTCTAGTTTATTATCAGTAATTAATTGGCATAGGCCTTTTCCCTATACCATCTTTGTTATATTGATGACTAGATCAAACTCTTGGATCTTTGCAATCCAATTGCTTCTTTTCATCCCAAACTCTTGCTGAGTTAGTATGGATTTAACCGTGGTATTAGGAATGAAGGTAGTAGTGTGAGAATTCAAGATGTAGAAGCGAAAATGTTTGAATGCCTTCACCAATGCATAAACATGCTTCTCCATATTTGATTACTTAAGCTCATGAACTTTGAGAGGGCAGATCATGAAGTAAATGAGAGATTCCATACATTCTTTATCTTATTGAACTAGAATTGTTGAAAGTGTGTGTTCAGAAGAATAACTGTATATGATGAACTCTTTGTTGTAGTCTAGACAAACTAGAATTAGGGGGTGGACAATGGCAGTTTTGATATTCTCAAATGATGACTTGCCTTCTTCAGTCCAGTTGAAGATGGCCTTTCCCTTCATCATGTTCATAATGTGTCGAGTCTTCTCAACAAACTTAGGGATGAAGTTTCATAAGAAATTCACCTTTCTGAAGAAAGAGTGAACAACAATCTTACTTGTAGGAAAGGTAAGCTCTTGGATAGACTTGAATCTATCTAAATCAATCTTTATGCCTTCTTTAGACATAATGTGTCATAAGTTTCCTCTCTGTTAATCTAAAAATAGATTTCTTGGGGTTCAAGGAAATGCCATTTTGGCAGCAGTGCTCTAGTACTTATTGCAAGTGGCGTATATGATCCAGGTGATGCTTAGAAAAAATGGTCAAGTCATCAAGATAAACTATAATAAACTTACCCATTTCATCTCTGAAAGCAAGGTCCATTTCTCTCTCAAAAGTGGTGACAACATTTATCAAGCCAAAAGGCATATTTCTAGATGCAAACGTGCCCCAAGGTGTGGTGAAGGCAGTCTTGTTTTGGTATACTTCAATAACTTCAACTTGATTGTATCCTAAGAAGCCATCTAGCATTGATAACATCTTTGAGCTGGTCACTGTCTAAAGTACTTGATTCATGATGGGTAAAGGGTAGTTATCCTTTAAAGATGACTGATTTAGATTTTTGAAATCCACATAAATACAAATTTCACCATTCTTCTTCCTTACAAGGACTATGTTAGCAATCCATGTGGAATGATGGATTGGGAAAATTATCCTAGCATTCAACATTTTTTGTATCTCAAAAAAAATAGTACCTAATATCTTTGGATTTTACTACCAGGATTTCTACTTGTAAGGCACTGAGTCAGCCTTAAGAGGAATGTCATGGTGGATTTCATCAGGCCTAAGAGACTTTAGGTCATCATAGGAGTATGCTAAGATGTCCATGTATTGGCTAAGTAAAGTAGTAAACTTGAACCTCTCTTCGAGATTTTAGCATTTACCAATGTTAACCATCTTGGGACCTTCCTTGGTACCCAAATTTATCTGATCAAACCCTTGAGAGGAGCTTGAATCTATTTGTTGCTGTTTGATGAACCTATCGTGCTTGTCAAATAGATTTTCAAGAGAAACCAGTCCTTTAGGAATTTTATTCCCTTTTAGCTACAAGAATTCTTCACCTGCATTTTAATTCATTTTAGGAGGTGGTTCACACTTCTGAGGTTTACTGCCTTCAAAATGTAGTCATTCAAAGCAATCTTTTTGTTCTAGGAAGGCAATGATTTGGTTGTCATTGTTAAACACTTGCCAATGGCTGGCATTATCAGGCACACTTAGTTGAAAGACCAATTCAATAGTGTACTTTTTTCCTTTGAAGTCTAAGTGAGGAACTAAGAGAGTTGCTGAAATAGCTAGTGCATCAGCTCGATCATTGAATTCCCTGGGTATGGCAGAGATGTTGAAAGCATCAAAGCTTTCAATTTGATCCTAGACTAGATTGTGGTGTGGCATAATCTCTCATTTTTGGTTTGATATAGGTTCCTTACCTAACAAACCACCAACTCAGCATCTCCTTTGGCATGAAGGAGTTTGACGCCCTTATCTTTAGCAGCTTTCAATCTAAGTAGAAGGGATTCATATTCAGTAGTATTATTAGTATTGCTAAACTATAACTTATATGAAGAGGGAAAAATATCTCCTTAAGGAGATATCAACCTAATCCCAACCCCTAAATTAATATAGGAACAATTGCCATCAAATTCTAGCATCCATACCTTATTTGAAATTGATACTTTCTCAGATTTCTCTTTACTTGGGAGGGGGAATTTTTCTGTGTTTGCATTGCATTCTATCATGTCTTCTATTGTTCTATCTAAACTAATTTTTATACTATCATTTTTGGGGGTTTTATCAACTAAAACATGAGTATCTTTTGTGGTCAAAAAATAATTACCCATACCTGAAGATTCGAATAGAATTTGGGCTTCAGGGGCTTATGTCTGAGTGACAACATATTTTTCTTCCTTTTTAGGAAACAACCTCTACATGATGCCTTTGATAGGGATCCTCACTTCAGACAAGTCCATGCTCAATTCTTCACCAAAATCTTTGCATAAATTTTTCCCTAGAAGAATTCCATATGAGGTTGGAACATCAGCCACCAAGACTTTCATCTTGATTCTTTTGTTTAGAAATGTTGTAAATGCAAATTGGGTGTCCTTGATTTGTCCTAGCAAAGGTACTTGTTTTTTCTCCATGGAGAAGCATCTCCCAAAGTTTTTGGTCAGCATGAGTCTAAGAGATTCTGCCACCTTGGTAGGCATGACGTTGTTAGATGCACCTGAGTCTATGATGTAATTACTCAGTTTGTGACCATTTATCAATAGGGAAACATAGAGAGGCTCTATTTTCCCAGGGGCAGCTAGAGGAGTAATGACAAGATTGTTTGGGATGGGCATGTTCTTTGGGGAATCATGAGTTACCTTCTTAGCATCTTGTCCTATAGGGATAGCTTTATTCTTCACACACTAAACTAACCTATCCAACTATTCAGGATTGGCTTGTAGGAATTCAAATTTAGACATTTGATTTTTGGTCTTCTTGACATGGTCAATTATGTCAAATGACTGAAATGGACTAGAAACAGAGGAAGGCATTTCATCTTTCTAATTTTTAGGAGGGGGAGGACTAGTCTATGGAATTGAAGTTGGAGATGGAGGAATGCTTGATGTACTTACCTTTTTATTACTCATGGGGTCCTTTGGTTGGAAAGGTAGAGAAGTTCCTCATTTGGCAATTGAGATTGTAGGCTGAGAACTTTCCCCTACTTTTCCCTTATCAGCTTGCTGGGCTGACTAGTTCTGGAACCGAGTGAATACAACATATGATCCATCAACTACTTCATTTTTACCTTTAGGTTCATCTTGGTAATTTAGGAAACCATTTTTGGAGTCACCAGATAATTCTTCATGGCCTTTTGCAAGGAGATCAACATCATTTTCTTTATTCAATTCAGGCTGGAAAGAGAAATTAGATTCTATTTCGAGATATCCAACTACTGAATTGGTTGGGGTGCTTTAATGGCAAGTTTCCCCTATGGGGGAGGAAGATGATTTGGTTGTCCTTGATTTTTGGTAGCATTACCTTGGTATGAATGATTGGGGAATGTTCTTCTTGGAATATCTTTGTACGAAGGATTTGAAGATATCCCTTGTGCCATTTACTTCCTGAGAGCTAGCAACTCATTTGCCAGCTTTTGCACCATTGGAGCAGTGGTACTTGTAGATGGATATTTAGAAGATGAAGAGGATTTACCTCTATTTGGATCTCTCCTTATATTTTTTACCAAGATAAGGACATCTTCCACCTCAGTGGCCAAATCCTAAGCTGCAGCAAGGTCTATTTGGTTAGCACGTCTCAACAAAAAACTTACTTTAGGCAGCTGAGAGTTGATGAATAAACATTTGAAATTCTTAGGTGTAGGCTGAGCAATAATAATAATTTTGTTCTTCAATTTGTCTAACTTGGATATGAAATCCCTCATTGGTTCATGAGGCTCCTTCTTCATTTATGTGAGTTGAGCCAGTAGGGCATGTGCATCTTTTGTAGGTTTGAATCTAGCTTCAAACTTGGCTTTGAGGGTGTTCTAATCAGATACTGATTGAACTTGTAGGTGGTAGAACTAGTCTATAGTAGCACCTTATAAAGTTTCTAAAAATATTCTGACTGCCACATCCTCAAATTCCACACCTATCACACCATAGGCTATGTTGAAGGTTGTAATGTGTTCATCGAGGTGAACCTTCCCATCACCATAGAACTTGGGGAAATTTTTCCTTGAACTGTGTGGGAGCTCATGTAGGGGTGGAGTTAGATTAAGTGGGCCAAAAGAGTTACCATATGGGCCTTGGATTGCCATTTTATGACTATGGAAAGGTGGAAAAACAAATCTCAGAGGGGTAAGTATTGGTAAAGCTTTATTAATAGTAGAAATGGATGTTTTACCTGGTAATGGAGACTTGACTTTAGTAGGAGGAAAGATCTTGGTTCATTGGAGGTGAGATGGTGAAAGAAACAAATTAGAATTACTTTATTGTACCAACTCAAATACAAGCTTGATAATACCTTTAGTCCTTTGGCTTCATATATAGCATGGAGTTTCCAGATTGTAAAAAAATGGGAAAGAACTGGCCCTACTTTAGCTTGAAGCTTGAGGCTTCAAACTACGCATTCTATCCCAATTGGTGTGGAAGTGGAGGGAGATGGTAAGGCTATAATGATAATGGGTAAGACATAGAATGGAGTCGCTAGAGTCTATAATGGATAAGGGTAGGGACTACTTTAATCTAAAATTTGAGGCTTCAGATTGCATGTTCATCCCTAACAGAGTCGCCAAAAACTGTTGGGTGAATATTTTGCTGATCAGCTAACTGATGAGCAAAATAAGTCTCTTCAACCATAGCATAGGGAAATTGGTTATCAAGATGTGCAGGTTTACTACATCAAAAGTTGACAAATCTCTCCTCTCATCAAGGGGAGGTTCCTTGTAGATATGCAGGACTGATATACTATATATATATATATATAGAAAATAACACTCAAGGGTAGGATAAACCATCCATCTCTCTTTTTTCAGAGATGATGTTCAAAAATCAAAGGATAAATCTTAGTGAAATGATAGAATACACTCCTCTTATTTTAGAAGTGTTGTTCAACAGACAAAAGGAATATTTTGGGTGATGATAAGTAACTATAACAGGATGCAATAACATAGCAGGATGAAATGAGGCATAAAGTCTCCACCTCAACTGCCAAAGAGTGAAATATGAAAGACAATGAGGGCAAAAAGTCATCCCAAGGTCTTTTACATAGAAACAAAATATGAAGGATAATGAGGGCACAAAGTCATCCCAAGATCCTTTACATAGGAATAGAAAAATAGAAAAACTAAAGACAATTGTGGTAGTACAAAGTCTCTCCATAATCGACTTCAAGACACCTTCCTAATCACTTTCACTAACTCTACTTATTTAATCAAATGGACAAAAAATGTATTAAGGAAACAAACATAAGAACAATTTCTCCAATAACCAAGCTGTTCCAACACAAAGTCTAAAAAGTCACTTGTTTTCTTATTCAAATAAAGAAATATGATCAACAATCTAAGCTCAAAGTCTCAGTAATGTCTTTTAATTTGGGCAGAGTTTCATTTTTGATTATAGACTGAGATCCCTAAAACAATAAGATAGAGTCCAATATATAGTGCTCCAAGAAAGACTTGGGCACTTTGTTTCACGAAAATGTGTTACGATGCATTTAATGCCTTTAATGCATTTTAAATTTTGTCAATGGATTATGCTGGAATCAAGCATCGGTCTTTAATATGTGCCACCTGATGTGTTTCCTGATGTGCACACAACTATTTTCTTTACTTGATGCATAAAAATGGGCCATGCCATTGAATGTTCATGCTCTTCCAATGTCCACTTGGTGGGCTACTTTACCTTCTAGAAACATATCTTATGCACAGATATTTCTGATCTTTCTCTATCATTCCCCCTTTCCTTGCTATATTTCATCCTTATCTATGCAGTCTAAGCTCTTAGGCTATCTCTTTCAGTCTTGCTAACTCTTTACACTCTTCTATTAGTGGTTTTTCCCTTTGGCATTTTGGCCTTTTGCATTTGGGTCTGTGTTCCAACTTTCAAAGATCAACAGCTATTTCATTTCTATGAATTTGATGTCTTCAGACCTGTCATTGTTAAAAAACCAATAGCTAGTTTATTACCATTAATTTGACATCTTCAAGCCTTTCATCATTAGGAAACCAATGGATAATTTGTTACCTTGAATTTTATGGCTACGGGGATGTCACTAGATGTCTAGATCCAAATAGCTAGTTCATGGTGTTTAACTTTGACGTCTACAAGGACATCATGTTCCTCGGTAATTCCTTTAGCTTTCTTGTTTGATCCTTCCTAAAGGGGACCTACCCTTTGGGGTCTTGAGAAAGGTCCCTTTTTCTTGGTGAGAGCCCCCCACAAGGGTACATACCCTTCAGGCAGTCTTCGGATGGCCTTCAGGCTTCTTTCTCCTCGGCAGGTTTTGTCTTCATCAATGGACTTTCGATTTAGGCTTTTCCCTTAGACAAAAGTCTAAAGGAATTCCTTCAGACATTTTATCTGAAGGAATTGTTCCTTTCCTTCATTCTTTCTTTTACTGGGTTTTTTAATTTCCATCGAGCTTTCTCCTTGGGTGAATTTATTTAGACAAAATGTCTAAAGGAATTCCTTCAGACATTTTGTTTGAAGGACTTGTGCCTTGTTTACCTTTCCATAGGAACTTTTTTGAAAGAATTCCTTGTTCTTCACTTGGTCTTTGAAATGGTCCACCTATTCCCTACCTACCCTTCATAAGGGCTATTTGTCCTTGGTTCACTTTTTTGAAGGAATTCTCTTTGTTCACTTTTGCTCGCTACCCTCTGCAAGGGTACTCAGCTTGGTTCATTGCCCTTTCAGATTTTTGCAACAGTCCACTTTGGCTCCTAAGTGCCCTCCACAAGGGCACTTGTCCTTCAAGTTCTTGGAAGACCCCTTTGAACTTCTTGATTGAAAAAATTTCTAAGTGTTGAACCTATTTCTTTCTTGTAGAGTCCATAGAAACCAACCTATAGAGTCTGTAGAAATGAGTTCATAGATCTAGGGGAGTCTGTAGAAGTGAGAAACTAGCTTGCAGAGTCTATAGTTTTGAGGTATCGAGTATCTATAGATTTGAGTCTACCTGTAGAGTCTATAGAAACCAAGTCTGTAGTTTTCTCTAACTTTGAAAGAGTCTATAGAAATTTAGCTGGTGGAGTCTGTAGAAACCATCTGTGAAGTTTGTAGTTCCACCCTACAGAGTTCATATAACTAAGGGAGTCTATACAAATGGGCCTATATATTTCATAGAAATGGGCCTACAGAGTCTGTAGAAATATTATGTGAAGTCCATAGATTCAATCCTGTAGAGTCCATATATTTTAGCCTACAGAGTCAGTAGATTCAGCCTGTAGAGTCAGTAGATTCAAGTTCGTAAAACTAGGGGAGTCTATAGAAATGAATCCATAGATTTCTTCCTATGAAGTTCATAGAAATGAGTCCATAGATTCCTTCTTGTGAAGTCCATATAATAGAGTCCGTAGTTTTCAAGCCTGCAGAGTCCGTAGAACTTGAAAAATCTTGAAAAATGGAGAATTTGAATGGCTAGAACAATTTTTGAGAAGGGGAGAGAGAATTTTGGTTTGTTAGACCAAAATAGTTCAAAATATTTCAAATGTTGTCCAAAAAATGACTGATATTTTTGGGAGACAAAAAAATGTTTATAAAATAACAAATTATATTGAGAACCAACTAAACTTGGAGCACCAACCCCAAACTATTAAGCACCCTCTTGACCAAGCTTATAGAAAATACCCACTTGATATGAAGCTAAAACTCCCTTTGTGATTAATCACAAAATCAGCCACCTCTTTTTTTCTTTTTTTTTTTAATGGTCTAATACTCATTTTAATACCTTCTTCTACTCAACCATGCATTATTTTATTCACTTACTTTGGACACTCATAAATAGGCCTAATTAACCTTGTATATATATTAGTCTCATGGTTACACACCACTTGTTTGGACACAAACCTTAAAACTCTTATGTAAGACACTAAATAGGTGTTAATACATCTTATGAACATGGTTAAATCATAATTTGAACCCCTTTTGGTCTACCACAACTCAATTAGGCCTTACTCCTCCTTTAGGTCTCATGAAGACTTAATTGCATTAGGTTTGCCCTCTTAACACTAAAAAATGATCTTATTAGGCCAAAATTGCCCTATAAAATGATAAAAATAAATATTTAACCACTTATCCAATGTAATATTATGACCTCCTCCATGATTGGATAGACTTCCATTATTTGTTCATACCATGAAAACTCCATTAGGATAAACTACCTTATTAGGCCTGTGCACCTCAAAAGTCTATCTTACTATATTGAAGCTTAAACACCATTAAATCTCTAAACCATGAAAAATAGAACATTTATATATATTATCCATTACCTTATGGTCACCACCAAATTCTTGAAACACCTTCGCTCAAGAAATAAGGGCTTTAGAACATCTCTGAAACTAGCATACTTAAAACTGCCAAATCACCTCAAAAACCAATCATGAATAATTATACCTCCACCACCTATGTAGACACTTGTCATGAATCCTTATGAATAGATAAATTTATATGATATCTCCAGAACATCCTTAGAAAATTCATATGGTCTAATGGCAAATATTGGTCTTGCAGACCAATTTCTTGACCTTATATCTCACAGTCCTATCTGAACCACACAAACCATTTTGAAAGTAATATTTTCAACACATACACTAAACTCCAAAGATTCTCAAAATCATGATCATGAATTAAAAATAATAAATAACTTATTCATGAACTTTATTTCATCAATCTATCATGCATAAACCCTCAAATTTATCTCTTCATCTCTTCCCTAGTTTACATTATCAACATAATTAGGTCTGTCTATGATTGACTTACTTAGATGACCAATTTAGAGAAATTTAAGGCTATAATATATATATATATATATATATATATATATATATATATATATATATATATATATATATATATATATATATATATATATAAAATAAATAATATACATGTAAAATGAGTCTCTATCTTCTTCTCCCATTGATTTATTCTTTTTGACCAATACAAATTTTGAGAGCTATAGTAATTTCTTGATAAATAAGCTTGTATCTATACATTTTTTCTCTCATCTAACCACCAACACCTTGGGGTACCTTGGAGAGTTTTATAAATGATCCAATATATTATATATGAATTTTAATCCATTCTAAGCTTATTTTAACAAAATATTTTACATCAAGTCTTTGTTAGGGTTTTAGAGAGGTTTAACATAGGTTTTGGTATTAATAATTGTTCATAGAGTAATGCCACTTGAATACAAAACTAATGCATTAATATCTTAGATAGGACCCTTCCCCATCTCTCCTAAACATCTCAAAGTCCCGTGTAGAGGTTACACATGCCAACAAATGCTTGAAAGTGCTTCTTGGGTTTGAGTACATTATTCTATGAGCTCAAGAATGCCTAAAATAGTGATTCATGCACTTTTCCTTCAATTTTGACCTTAAATTTTTTGACCATGCCTAAATTTTTTTATCTCACCATTTTTCATGCTCTCATGTGTATATTTACCTTAAAATTTGATCTTCACACCTCACTAGTCCAAGTAAGGTTAAACAGTGGTCTAGGTGTAGACTTAGATTGAAGATCCTACCCCTATAGGCTCATCCTAAAACTCTCATGAATTATTTTATACCTTAATCATATTATCAAACAATGACATACAATCTTCACATGCATGTGTTCATTCATCACCATGCACATACCTCTTCATGTCACGACCATACTTCTAATGCACTTGACATTGATGGTTTATACCTTCCATTCTAACATTAAAAATGATATCAATAATGTACACATAAGACATTTGTTATCTTCAAATTATCTATATCTATTTCTCTCATGAAAACACTTTTCCATGCATCTTATCACATCACACACTGCCAACTATCTATAATCACCTTTGACATCAACCTTCACAAGATGCACTTTTGACATTAATGATAATACTCAACAATCTCCCCCTTTGTCATTGATGGTAACCAATCTCTAAAACT
Source organism: Torreya grandis (assembly GCA_037957365.1). Classification (NCBI taxonomy): domain Eukaryota; kingdom Viridiplantae; phylum Streptophyta; class Pinopsida; order Cupressales; family Taxaceae; genus Torreya; species Torreya grandis. The sequence goes on along the minus strand of JARHVA010004269.1, from coordinate 836,342 downwards.
TCTCTAGATAGACTATTTCTCCCGTGTTTTGAACTTTTCCCCCCTTTTACATTAATTATAAAGAGGTACCTCCAACTTCTTGGATTACACCTCTTGCAACCAAAAAACTCAACATACAAAATTATGAGTCTTTGAAGAATTATACAAACATGTTCTCACAATCTCCATGCATACCTCCTTCAAAATGAGTCAGATACACAAGATCACTCACCTGCTCTTGGAGCTAATGAACCACCTGATTAGCTCCCCCTATACACTTGACTACCTTAATGATTGCTAGGGGAAGGAATTATACCCAATTCATGTCTTAGATGTTTACATGTTATTTTTGGAAGTGGTTTGGTTAGAATATCTAAAATATAATATTTATTAGATACATACTTGAGATTGACATTTTATTCACTTGCTTTTTTTCCTAGAAAATGATACCTAATGGGAATGTGTTTAGTCCTTAAGTGCATGACTAGATTATTTGATACACTTATGGCACTTGTATTATCCTAAAAGATAGGAATAATAATAGCTTACTCCTCTTTGTATTAATTTAAGGTATACCTCATCCATAAGACTTGAGTACAACATGAATCTACTGTAATGTACTCAACCTCACAAGTAGATAATGCCACTGATGGTTACTTCTTGATTATCCATGTTACTAGGCACTTTCCTAAGAAGAAAGATCCTCCAATAATGATCTTCATATCATCTAGAATCCTTACCTAGTCTACATCTATATAGACTATTATGTTAAACTCCTTATTCCTTGGATACCACAACTCAAACTCCATAGTCCCCTTGATATACCTAAGTATTCTTTTGATTGATTACAAATGATTTTCCTTTATGTCTACTTGAAATCTTTCCACAAGTCTTGTTGATTACATGATGTTAGGTCTAGAGGTAATAGTGTATATCAACATTCCAATCATTAACCTATATGATTTATAATTGACCTTTGGAGATTCATCCTCCTTGCTTAACTTACAACATGTGATCATAGTTCTGATAACTAACTTACAATATTCCATCTCAAATTTCTTCAACATCTCTCTTATGTACTTTTCTTGTTAAATGAATATACCTCTTTCTAATTGATTGATTTTTAACCCAAGGAAGATTGATAGTTATCCCATCATGAACATATCAAAATCCTTATTCGTTACTGTTGTAGAGTCCTTAGTCACACTCTCACTATTTCCACCAAGTATGATGTCATCCACATAGACAACCACTATCAAATTATGATCATTTTTTATTTATATATATAAATTACTATCTGAAACTAATCTCTTGAATATTTGGTCTAATAGGTACTTGTCCAATCTGGTGTACCAAGCTCTACAAGATGTTTTTAAACCATAAAGATCATTTTTCAATCTACATACATAGTCCTTGTTACCTGATAATATGAAAATTTTAGGTTTCTCTATGTACACATCCTCTTCCAAGTTCCCATTTAAAATATCTTATTTGGCATCCATTTGATACACTTTGAACCCTTTGAATAATCTGATACATATGCTAGAAATAATCTGATAGCCTCCAATCTTGCTACTAGAGAAAAGGTCTCCTCAAAATCTACCCCTTTTACTTGTGCATACCCCTTACATAACAATGCATTCTTATTCTTAGTGGCTTCTACATCTTCATTTATATTATTCCTAAACACCCATTTTGTACTAATGACATTCTTGTCTTTAGGCCTAGAAACTAGTTCCCAAGTCTCATTATTTTTTATTTGGTCTAACTCTTCATTCATAGAACCTATCCAAAACTTGTATTTTATTACTTCTATAAGGTTCTTAGGTTTAATATTAGACAATGAAGAAACATTCTCTTTGTTTATGTTACCAGTTTTATCCTTATTTACATACCTACATCCTTATTTCTAATGATGTGTGATTTAGTATGGTCTCTCTAGATCTATCCTGAAGGAAATTTTGAATCTTGTCTTTCCTCAAATTATTTGATACATCCTTTACCTAAGAGTGTGACTTCTTAAAACTGGTCTCATCAATCTTTACATTGGTGTTTTACACTATCTTCTGTAACCTCTTATTATAACATCTATAGGTTGAGCTTATTGATGAGTATCCCAAGAAAATTCCTTCATCAGACCTTGAATAAACTAATCCAAGTCTTACTCATCTATTTTGATGAATCATTTACTTTATAAAACTCTAAATTGTTCCACATTAACAGGTCTACCTTTCCACAATTCATAGGGGGTTTTATTGCCATTAATCCTTATTTGTCCTCTATTCAAATGGTAGACTATATTTCTCACTACCTCTTTCTAGTATCCATCAAATAATCTTGATTCATTTAGCATAATTCTTTCCATTTATTGAATTTTTCTATTCTTTCTTTCCACTACCCTATTCTACAGAGGTGTCCTAGTTACTGAGAACTATATATTTATCCTATGGACCTCATAGAAGTCATCAAATTCATTGAACCAAAACTCTCCTCCTATGTCATATTTTAGGTATTTGATCTTTACATTCTTTTCATTCTCAACTAGAGTCTTGAATGCCTTGAACTTATCATGACCTTATGAATTTTCTTTCAAGAATGCTACCCAAGTCATTCTTGTGTAGTCATCTATGAGTAACATGAAATAACTATCTCTTCAAATGCTTTGGATTCTTGTAGGTCCACAAAGATCAATGTGTATTGACTTTAAATGTCCTATATTAGAATAATCCTTATATTTGAACCTTCTTCTAGTTTGCTTACTATTGGTAATTTTGACCATGTAGGTCAAATTGTCACCTCTATCATTTAAAACTTTACATAAACATGCCTTTTTTAAGCAATGGTAGAAATTGGTATTTGTATTTTTTATAAAGGGCTCCTTCCTTTCAAAAAAGGGTCCATTTCAATAGTTTTCCTAAATGGCATGTATCAACAAAATGGGCCTTTCAATTGACCAAAGGAGTTGGGCTCATTTAAATTTTTTGAAGGGCTCTTATTCTTTCAAGAAAATTCATCTTAATGTTTTGAAGGGATCATTTCATTTTTCCAAAGGGTTCATTCCTTTCTAGGGGATCCTTTTCATCGACATATGGACCAAACAAAAGTTTGAAAGGTACCTTCTCTTTGAAAAAGTGGCAGTCTTCAAGAAATCCAATGAGCACTTTCATTTCTCTCACAGGGTCCTTTAAAATTTTCTTGAAGGATATGTCCCCTTCAAGAAATTTATTTATACAAAAGTTTAAGGGAATTATGTGCTAAAAGGTTCACTTATAAAATTTTGAAGGACACTTGGCAAGAATGTCAAAGGGTGTCTACCCTTTGGGAAAGTTCACTTCAAAATTTTTGAAAGGCTCTTCAAGGTTTTTGAAGGGGTCACTTACACAAAGGTTGAAGGGTATGTACCCTTTGGGAAAGTTCATTTCAAAATTCTGAAGGACCTTTACATTTTCTTGAGGGATCAATTCCAAGAATCTGAAGGGCACTTTCCCTTTGAGAAAGTCATTATCAAGAAACCCGAGAAGAAACAATTCCTTCATACTTTTTTTCTGAAGGAAAAGGACCATTTACAAAATATTGAAGGGAAATTTGAAAAAATCTAAAGGGCAAGTGGAAAAATACAATTTTATCAAAGGGCACATATCAAGTCCGAAGGACCATAACAAAATCCCAAAGGGAAATTTACAAAAGTCCAGAGGGACGAGTGGACATAAACATAAATCCTAAAAGGACATTTAAAAAAAACTCAAAGTACATTTTAAAAAACACTAAGGGTCCATTCTTTCATGAAAGTGACAAGCAAAAAGTCTGAAGGGCCAATGTAAAATTCCAAGGGGATGTTTTTAGAAGATCGAATGGAAATCTCAAATGAATGAAGGAAAAAATTCATTTAGACTTTTTTTTTGAAGGAAATGAATGATTTGAAAGGCTTCAAAGGGTACCTTCAATTTTTTTTGTAGGGTTATTTCCCCTTGAGAAAGTTTATGCCACAAAAGTTTGAAGGTCAACTGGACCTTTTCTAGAAATTTGAAAGGCAAGTGGCCATTTATAGGAAACCCAAGAGGGCACTTCAAGGAAATCCAAAGGATTATTTTTAAAGTTCTAAAATGAATTTTCATAAAGTTTGAATATGTGAATTCCTTCAAACTTTTTGTCTAAAGGAAAGGATATATCAAAAATCCTAAAGACCAAATTCCTTCAGACAATTTATTCGAAGGAATTGTTTGAAATAAAAGTCCTATAGCCAAGAAAATAAAATGAATGAAGAAATGAAGGATAAATGGAATAAATAGTAATAAATATAAAAGGAATTCATGTGGAAACAAAAGGCTATGGATTTTGATAGCCAATCAGTAGAAGACAATGAGGACTTTCTATTTTTGACTCAGATCAACATGTTTTACAGTCACATTCACATGTAGCTACCTTCAAGCATGACTCTCTCAGTTATAAAAGACAGACTCAAATACATAAATATATCAAGGTATTTAACATTGGATGGAAATTCAAATGCTGACATGGAGTTTCATGCATGCTTTAATTCTAGAGTTGACTAGCCTTGTACTATGGTTAACTAGTTGACAAGTTTTGCATGCACTTTTGTTTAGCCTGTTGAAAGCTTTCAATGTTCTAACAATTCAAGCAAAGTTCTAAATTTAGTTCTAGCATTGATTTCATGTGAAGGAAACTATTTTCTTGTTTTAGGTAGTTTAAGAGGAGTCTCTATTTGAAGATTGGCATAACATCATGCATGATGAGAGTTTAAACTCAAACTTGAGCCCACCGTCCTTTTTCAAATGCCAAAGAGCTTTTCATGTAAGGCATAAGACAAGAATAGATTTAATTTGAAGGTTGTGATAGAATAATTTGGACTGAGTTGACCTCTTCTATTTTTAGTGCTAACCTCTTGGCTATTGTGTCTTTTTATATATAAGTTGGATTTTCAGCCTTGAATTATATCCTTCTTTTGACAAGACCAAAATTATAACAAAGATTGAGTTGTAACCCTTTTCAGATTAATAGAAGGATTATTTTCAATTTCTAACTACTGGTATAGTGTATTTATGTTAATTATTTGCACATGTGATATAATTTTTCTTCCTTATCAAGTCTTGATTCTTACCTAGCTACTAGCTTACTAAATTATGTAAGTCATATTCTATGTTTGATGTCTTTTGGTTGAAGTTACAATGGATGTAAGTGGGTTGTTAGTGACTTAAATTAGGCCTATTCCATCATCTCCCTCAAGCTTTAATCACTAGATAAATCCTTTTCATGAAATACTTACGCATATTGGTCAATTAGATTTGAAAGTTTAGCCTTTTTCTTGTCTAGATCAATGTTTTTAGGAGCTCAGATTGAGTAGATCAACTCAAAATTTAGGTGTATCATCATCATTAGATAAGATTTTCCTTCAAGTTTTTTCTTCCCTTTTCCTAGGAAATTTGTATCATAGAGTAAGATCTTAATTGATACACCAAAGGGAGATAGCCCTTATAATCTAGAGATTCAATCCACTGATTAGGCCACCCATAACCTCAGATTATTTCCATTTTTCAATCGACTGTGAAGGCCTAAAACTATCTTCACAAGGGTGTGAGTCTGATTAAAAATAGTTTTTAACATGCTTAGTGGGACCAAAAATAAATATTTACATATCTAAATATTGTTTGGCATTAAGGAGAAGTGTTTCTAATAGAAGAGAATATCTATATTCATCACAAGCTAAAGATTCATCAACTTGTAGAGTTCATAGCATCATTCAGGCAGCTATTTCATCCCAAAGGTTACCATAAGGTCAACAAGTAAAGGTATTCATTTTGAATTTATATCATATAATAGATCAAGATTTAGGAGGGAAAAACCATATCCTCAAAAATAGTATTTGCCTCCTGGTTATCTTGATGTTCTAATCACTATAAACCCCACTACCTAAATGGCCATAAAAAATAATGTGTTTACTCCATTTAATAGAGGTATCCCACTGAATTTAGCACATTTTGATGACATTTTGGTGTTTTCCCTCAAGAGTATCCCATTCTTCTCAGGAGAAAATAAAAAAACCCTTATTAAGCATATCTAAGATGTGGCTAATCTCTATTTAGTCCATAATGTTGTTAAAAATAATGTTGCTATCAGATTGCTTGTTTCTTCCTTCAAAGGAAAAGAATTGCAATGGTGTATAAATCTCCCACTAAACTCCATTTCTACCAAGGATGAATTGGGTGCAGCCTTAGTCAAGCAATTTGAGGATAAATCTAATCACCTATCTTTCATTAAGAAATTAACCACCATAAATAGAGCTCCTCATGAGTTCATGTCTAATTTTAACCTCATATTCAAAAAGACATAGACTAGAATACTTGTGTTGATAAGACCATTCCTTGAATATGTATTTCTATACTATTTGGAAGCCCTTAATTTTGACAGTAGTGTGATGATATAGTTAATGGGTAGTACTACTTTGCTAGATGCTTATGAGGTTACAATAAGGGTAAAGAATAGTTTGATACAAGTTGGTAAGCTTTCTCCAAACCTCCCATGTCTATATTTCTAGTAATAAGTTCTATACCAACCCCTCAATTTCATCAAATCCCATCCTTAGATCGTATTCTATCACCTCAAGCTCAAATTATAGCCCATACTAGTCAAGCTAGTGAGATAGGAGAATTAAAAAGCTTTTTGCAATCCTTTGGAAATTAAATAGTACAACTCAAAAGGTAACAATTTTAGTTAAATAGGCCATATAAATATCAAAATTAGAACACCTATCAGCACTTCAAAGATTAAAGGCCTCCTTATCAAGGTTTTAGAGAGAATAGACCACCTTATCAAGCACAAAGAGCCATAATTATAGCTAAGCCATATGTTTCCCTTGATCCTAATGCTCCTTCCACTTTAAATTCCATTTTTCCCACCCCACCTCAAAATAATATGATGCAAGATTCAGGTTGGTAGTCCTCAAATCTCAATGATGCTCAAAACCAAGCCTTGGTATCATAAAACAACACTATGCCACGAATGACACAAGAAGAGTTTTCATTTCAAGGATGTCAATACCAAGATATAGGTTTGGAATCACAAGGAGAGACATAACAAGTTCAAGGGTAGCCTAATGCCATTAATGTAAATTGGCAAGTATATGATCATGTTGTTTTTACTCAGGGTGTTGAAACTAATAGTTCAAGTGGTCAAGTTGTAGCTATAACCAAAGCTAAAATAAGATCTATTGATTAGCTATAAGAGGTTACAAAATATTAAAGTAATCTAAAATTTATTTTTAGGAGTACAAAAGAACAATTTTCTACCCCTACAACAAAAGAAATTAGAATTTAGAGGTTAGTAAAGTTCATCAACTACCTCTAGTTTGTGAATAACTAGTGCTTCAAAAAGTGAAACCAAAGGTTAGTGGATCTAATTTTAGTATAGTGGATCAAATGAATAAATATAATATTATCATTAGTATGTGGGATGATCTTTCCATTTTAGGACAAAAAGATAAGATCATTCAAGAGCTTTCAACTCTTGAATTATCTCCAAAATTGACTGAGAAAGAAGGTATTGTTTTAACTAATTCAAATAATCCAACTAAATAATAGGTACAACAAGTAAATAAGATGGTAAAGGTGGAAAAATATGAGGTAAAATCAAATAAAACTCCTCCTTTTTACCTTTCTTTGATAGTAAGAGATATTTTGGTTCATAAATATATGGTGGATAGTGGAGCTAGTAATACAGTCATGCCTAAACAGATTATAGACAAGCTCAGCCTTGTTTATGATATAAATAATAAAGGGGTATTAAAATTATATGGGTCACCAAAAAAGATGGTAGGAATCATCAAATATCAAAATTTGACATTACATGCTTGTCTTAATGTTACTATTCAACAAGATGTTGTTGTCGTAGACTTGCCCCCTTACTTTGCTATGTGCCTTTGAAAGGAATTCACCTCAAAAATTAAGGGATATTTATCAAATTATTAGACTTATTTGATATTTATAACTAGGTATGGTACCAAGGAAATAATTCATTCTAAACTTATTACACATTTTTATATAGAGCCATATATGTCAAGTGTTGTGAACAATAATTGTATCATCTTAGATGAAGTACTCGAAGTTAGTGAAGTAAAAAATGGATCACATTTGGATGGAGTTACAGATTTTTTTATTGATGAGTGGGATTATAATTTTCATGATCATTATCCTTATAAGCTTATTGAAGAGGAAGGACCAAGTGTGTATTGCCTTCATGAGAATGATGCACCAATTCTAGCCATGGTTAAGGATGATGAGTCTAGTGAAGGACTATAGAAATTTTACTTTTATGGATCAAGGAATAAACATGGTACTATAGATTTAATGATGTTGGTTTATCCAAAAAATTAAAGGTATTTATCTTTTATTAAATTTTAGTTTGGTTGTTCAAACAATGTTGCAGAGTATGAGGCACTAGTTCATGATTTGCAGTGGGCTAGGAAGATGAAAGTCAATTATTTGCAAGTATTCAGTGATAGTGAAATTGTATTCCACCAAGTAAGAGGTTTTAATGTATGTAAAAATTTGTTTCTTAAATATTAAAATCATATAATATGGTATTTACTTGAATATTTCCAAGATTTTAACATTCAGACAATACTAAGAGGTGAGAATAAACATGCTAATAGGTTGGCTACTGTTGGGGCACAATTTAGTATCCTAATTGATGTAAAAAATGAAAAAATTAAGTCATACATAAATGTGGTTGTAATGCCATCTATTCTAGATAATCATGAGAATTGGTATATTTTTGAAGATGACAATCAAATTGTGAGATTCTTGTAAGAGGAGGCTAAGTTTTCATCAAGAAACTAGTCAAAGCACTTGCAGCAGTATGATGATTAGATTGTGTAACTAAAAAAAAAAGTTACCCAAGGAATTGGTCACACTTAAGAATATTTTCAATGGTGATGATGAGTTGAGAAAAGAGAAGTCATCCTTGTCAACAAAAGAAGAACACTATGCCAATGTAGACATTGTAGCTGGTAAGATTTTAAAGTTGGGTAAGGTAGGCACTCCTTCACAAAAAGAAGATTTTATTGAGTTATGTACAAGTTTTTATGATATATTTACATGGAATTATATTGATATCAAGGGATTTGATCCAATTTTAGCTCAACACATCATTGAGTTAGAAGCTGAAACTAAACTAGTGAGACAAAGACAAAGGCCCATCAATCCTAAGCTTGAGCCTTTAATGAAAATTGAGCTTCACAAGCTTATAGAATAATCTATTATAATTTAAATAAATCACTCAAATTGCATGGAAAATATTGTCCCAATATGAAAAAATAATGGTGAGATTAGATTGTGTGTTGACTTTAGTGATTTGAATAGGGCTTCACTTAAAGATCACTATCCATTTCCATGAATGGAACAAATTTTATAGCTAGTTTCAGGTTCAAAGAGGTTTTCTTTTTTGGATGGATATAATGGTTACAATAGAATTTTGTTCAAAGAAGAGAACCAATTTAAGATAACCTTCATAACTAAGTGGGGGACATTTGCATACAAAAAGATGCCATTCGGTTTATCTAATGCTAGAGAAACCTTTTATAGAGCCTTGGATATGGCATTCCAAGGCCTTATTAATAAGTTTGTACTTATTTATTTGGATGATATAATAGTTTTTTCAAAGAATGTAGGTATTCACATGGTTCATCTCAAGCAAGTGTTCAAAAGGTGTAGGCAATTTGGGGTATCTCTAAATCCCAAAAAGTGTGTCTTCTTGGTTCATGAAGGTAAGCTTCTTGGACATGTTATTTCGAAGCATGTTTTAAGCATAGATTTTGAAATTATATACTCCCTTCTTGCACTCTCTTTGCATAATCACAAAAAGGCTATGAAAATCTTCTTTAAGAAGATCAAATTCATAAGGAGGTGTATTTCAAAATTTTCCATTTTACCTAATCCACTTACAACCATGCTAAAGAAGAATCAAAGCTTCAACTAGTCCAAAGAAGGAGTAAAAAGTTTTGAAGATATTAAAAAGGCCATATCTAGTGTTCCTACACTTACAAATCTAGATTTCATAAGATATTTTATTTTGTATACATATGCTAACATGGACACCATTTCAGGCATTCTTATGCAATAAAATCATGAGGCTATGGAGTAGCCAATAAATTTCTTCAGTCAAGGCTTGGAAGAATATGATACAAAGTAATATTTTATTGAAAAAACATGTACTTTTAGTTATTATGTCTCTTACAAAGTTTAGATACTTATTTTCTAAAAATAAGATACACCTAATGGTTTTTCATCCAAGCATCAAAGAGTTCCTTTTGAACAAAGATATAAAAGAGAAGAGAGTTGGTTGGATAACCAAGGTAATGGAATATGATGTGGAAATTAAGGTCACAAAGTTGGTTAGAGGCAAAGGAATTTGTGAGAATCTATCTCAAGACTTGAAAGAGACTAATGAAGCTATTTTGGTGTCAAATGATGAAGAGGTTACCGCTGATAATACCTCACCTTATTGCTAGTTTCATGACTTGGTAAGCTATCTCTAAGATGGTATTTATCAATCTCATCTAAGTTCTTCAAAAATAAGATATTTCAAATTGCAATCAATTCCATTTTTTCTTTTTGATGGTGTTTTGTTCAAGAAAGATATCAATGGAATGTTGCTAAGATGTGTAGAACCAAGCCAAACTCAGAGATTAATTAAAGAATTCCATGATGGACATGGTGGAGGACACTTTTCCATAATAACTACATAACTTAAGATCATGAGATGTGAGTACTATTCACCTACTATATTTGGTGATTGCCATACATGGGTTAGGAAGTGCAAATAGTGTGTTATGTTTTTAGGAAAAGTGAAACTTGCAACCTTGCCTCTTCAACCAAGTAAGATGGATCAACCTTTTATCCAATGGGGTTTGGACTTTATTGGTATCATAAATCCTTCTTCAAGTTTAGTACATAAATGGATTCTAACTGTTATAGATTACTTCACACATTGGATAGAAGCAGTGGCATCGAAAGAAGCAAATGAAACTAATGTTTTATATTTCTATGAAGGTTTGCTTACTATATTTGGAGTTCCTTCAACTATTATTTCTGATAATGCAATGGCTTTAGTGGGATCTAGGATCAGTCAATGGCTTGTCTAACATGGGATTTATCCTACCACTTCATCAAACTATTATCCATAAGGCATTGGCCTTATTGAATCTATGACTAAAAACCTATTGAGGATCATAAGAATGACTATTGAAGATAATCAAAGATCATAGCATCTAAATTTTAAGTCAACTCTATGGGATGATAGGATCACCTATAAAATAACAATAGCCAACTCTTCATACAAGCTGGTATATGGTAAGGAAGTAAAATTACCCATTTCTCTTCAGTTTCCTGCTTTAGAACTAATGTGTCAACTTGAATTATTGGAGAATGAGCGTATAGAAATCAGGTATGCTAAGCTTATGTATTTGGAAGAGACAAGAAATTAGTCCATGCTATCCATGGAGATTCATCAAGCACAAGTAAAGAGAGCTTTTGACAAAAGAGCTTCTTCATGAAGTTTCAAAGAAGGAGATTTGGTCCTCAAGTGGGATGAGGATAGAGATAAACTAGGAAATCACTCAAAGTTTGATTCCCTTTAGAGTATCCCATACACAATATTTAGTTTCAAATTCCATAATGCCTTCTAACTTGCAAAGATAGATGGTCAGGAGCTTCCAATCCTAGTCAATGACATATATCTGAAACATTGCTATTAAAGAGTAAAGCTCCTTGTACATAGTTAGTTTGTCTATTTTCCTCTAAGTGTTGTTAAAGCACAATATTTTTGTTCTATTTTTTTTCAAATAAGTGCTTCCTTACACATTTTATTTGCTTAGTTAGGTTTCCCTACTTTGTGTGTTTCCCTTCTTTTTAGAGGATGAAGATTATCTCATGTCAAATGAGAATTTGTAGTCATGGATCAGATTTGTCATTTCTTTTTGAATTAAAATATCATGTAAATGTCTAATTTCTCAAGCATAACAGACATGTTTCCCAGTTGAGTCACCAAAATGTTGACAATTTTGACCCTACAAATCAAATTGTCACCTCTATCATTCAAAACTTTACATAAACATGTCTTTTTGAAGTAGTGGCATAAATTGGTCTTTGAAATTTTTTTAATGGATCCTTCCTTTCAAAACAAGGGTCGATTTCAATAGTTTTCCTAAAGGGCATGCATTGGAAAAATGGGATTTTTAATTGACCAAAGGAGTTGGGCTTGTTTCAATTTTATGAAGGGTTCTTATTATTTTGGGAAAGTTCATCTCAAAGTTTCAAAGGGATCATTTCATTTTGTTGAAGGGTTATTTCCTTTCTGGGGGATTCTTTCCATTGGTAGATGGACCAAACAAAATCCTGAAGGGTTCCTTCCCTTCAGAAAAGGGGTAGTCTTCAAGAATTCTGATGGGCACTTTCTTTTTTCTTGCAAGGTCCTTTACAAGTTTCTTGAAGGGTATGTCCCCTTTGAGAAAGTTATATATAGAAAAGCCAAAGGGTATTATGTGCCAAAAGGTTCACTTGGAAAATTACAAAGGACACTTGGCAAGAATATTGAAGGGTATCTTCCCTTTGGGAAAGTTCACTTTAATAATTTTGAAAGGCTCTTCAAGGTTTCAAAGGGGTTACTTAAAAAAATGTTGAAGGGTATCTACCCTTTGAGAAAGTTCACTTCAGAATTCTAAAGGACCTTTACATTTTCTAAAGGGATCAATTACAAGAAGTTGAAGGGCACTTTCCCTTTGGGAAAGGCATTATCAATAAAATTGAGAATAAATAATTCCTTCAGACTTTTTATCTGAAATAAAAGGATCATTTAAAAAAGCCCAAAGGGAAATTTACAAAAGTTTGAAGGGCAAGTGGATAAATATAATTTTGTTGAAGGGCACATATCAAAGTCTAAAGGACCATTTACAAAATCCTGAAGGGATGAGTGAACATAAACAAAAATATTGAAAGGATGTTTCAAAAAATCCCAAAGGACATTTTTAAAAAGACAAACAGTCCATTATTTCAGGGAAGTGACAAGCAGAAAGTCTGAAGGGCAGTTATAAAAGTCTGAGGGGACATTTATAGAAGACCGAAGGGCAATTAAAAATGAATGAAAGAAAAAATTCCTTTAAAATTTTTGTCCAAAGGAAATTAATGATTCGAAAGGATCTGAAGGGTACCTTCAAACTTTTCCAAAGGGTTCCTTCCATTTGGGAAAGTTTGTGTCACAGAAGTTCGAAGGTCAACTGGACCTTTTCAGAAAATCTAAAAGGCAAGTGGCCATTTGCAAGAAACCCAAGAGGGAAATTTGAGGAAATTTGAAGGATCATTTTTAAATTTCCAAAAGCAATTTTCACAAATTTTGAATACATGAATTCCTTTGGACTTTTTGTTCGAAGGAAAGGATCTATCAAAAATCCTGAAGACCAAATTCCTTCAAATAATTTGTTTGAAGGAATTATTCAAAAGAAAATTTCTAAGGCCAAGTAAAGGAAATGAATGAATAAATGAAGGGCAAAGGGAATAAATAGAAATAACTCTAAAAGGAATACATGAAAAAACAAAAGGATAAGGATTTCAACAACCAGTCAACATAAGACAATGAGGACTTCCCCTTTTTTACTTAGATCAATGCATTTTATAGTCATATTCACATGCAACTACCTTCAGACATGACTCTCTTAGTTCTAAAAGGGAGACTCAAATGACTAAATATCTTAAGGTGTTTAATTTTGGATGGATATTCAAATTTCAACATGGAGTTTCATGCATGCTTCAGTTCTAGAGTTGACTAGCCTTGCACTATGGTTGACTAGTTGACAGGTGTTGCATGCACCTTTTTTTAGCTTGTTGAAAGCCTGAAACATTCTAATAGTTTAAGTGGAGTTCTAAATTTAGTTTTGGAATTGATTTCATATGGAGGAAATTATTCTCTTATTTTAGGTAGTTCAAGAGGAGTCTATATTTGAAGATTGGTGTAACATCATGAATGATGAGAGTTTTGACTGAAACTTGAGCCCACCATCCTTTTTCCAACACCAAAGAGATTTTTATGCAAGGCATAAGATAAAAGTAGATTGTATTTCAAGGATGTGATAGCACAAGTTGGACTGAGTTGACCTCCTCTTCTATTTTTATCACCAACCTCTTGGCTGTTGTGTCTTTTTCTATATAAGTTGGCTTTTTAGCCTTGAATTATATCCCTCTTTTGGAAAGACCAAAATTTTATTAAAGATTGAGTTTTAACCCTTTTTAGATTAATAAAAGGACTATTTTCAATTTCTAGCTACTAGTATAGTGTATTTATGTCAATGATTTTCACATGTGATAGAATTTTTTTTCCTTGTCAAGTCTTGATTCTTACCTAGTTACTAGTTGACTAGATTATGCAGGTCATGTTCTATGTTTGGGGTCACTTAGCTAAAGTTATAGTGGATTAAAGTGGGTTATTAGTGCCTTAAATAAATCTTATTACATTATTTCCATTAAGATTTAATTACCAGATAAATGATTTTCATGAAATACTTATGCATATTGGTCAATTAGATTTGAATGTTTAGCCTTTTTCTTATCTAGATCACTATTTTTGGGAGCTCAGATTCAGTGGATCAACTCAAATTTCAATTTTATCACCATCATTAGATAGGAATTTCCTTCAAGTTTCTTTTTCCCATTTCCTAGGTAGTTTGTAGTGTAGAGTAAGATCCTAATTAATACACCAAAGGGAGCTAGTCCTTATAATCTAGAGATTCAATCCACTGATTAGGCCACTCATAGCCTATGATTGTTTCCATGTTTTAGTAGATTTTGAAGGCCTAAAATTACCTTCACAAGGGTGTGAGTCTGATTGACAACACTTAAAATGTTGGCATGCCTTATAAATGGTGTTTTAGGTTTGGTAATTTTAAACATATTCTTTTTAAAATTCTTAGAGCTTATCTTGACCAAAATATCAAAGTTTAGGTGGCCCAACCTTTTGTGTCATATCCAAGATTCACACATTTTGGTCATAAAGAATCTATCCTTCTTGATCTCATTTAAGACATACATATTTTTCTTAATACTCATAGCATTTGGAATTATCCTACCTAATTTAGATCTCCTTATATCACACCCTCTATCATTAAAGGTTAGTGTGTGTCCTTGTTTACACATTTGGCTTACACTAAGTAAGTTATGTTTCAAGCCTTTCACATACATCACATTCTCTATCTTGGTCTTCTCATTATCCAAACTTAGGATACACTTACCAATAATA
Organism: Torreya grandis; assembly: GCA_037957365.1. Lineage (NCBI taxonomy): Eukaryota > Viridiplantae > Streptophyta > Pinopsida > Cupressales > Taxaceae > Torreya > Torreya grandis. Next base: position 821,066 of record JARHVA010004269.1, on the reverse strand, counting down.
TTGTTAGTTGTGTTATCTCCAAATCTCACTATCCCTACAACATTCTTATTCAATGAAATTAACTTGTTCTTATCCCCTATCATGTGACTTGAACAACCACCATCTATATACCACTTCATGTTTTCATCTTGGATTTGAAAGGTGGTTTGAGATAGTATAGATTATTATCCTTTAGTATTCTAATACTCTTTTAATTTTTCCATATGGTCTGACTTATTGATCCCCTTTTTAGTGGCATGAATATGTACCTCTTTGTCTTGACTAATCTTACTCATATGCCTCATCTTGAAATTCCTTACAATATGTCCTCTTTGATCATAATTATATCACATAATTATACTTATACTATTGAAATGAGCATTCATCCTATTCTTTCATGAGGAATTGATTCTATAATTATGTTTAAAATCTATAGCTTTATGTCCATATTGATTCCATGAGAAATAGTAAGCATTGAAGGAATTCACATACCTTGTCTATCTAATAGGAATTGTCTTTTGATAATTGTTGAATGATGCACCTTTACCTTTGTTGTCTATTGAAGGAATTATATTCTTCTTGACTTGATTATGGTTAATTTGGGTCTTATATTTGAGAGTTTCTACATAGGTCTTTACTCTATTAGTACCATCACTTCTTGATAGTCCATTATCCTTTGAGGTCTGACTCTCCTTATTTTTATTTTGGTCTTCTTTAAACCCAAGACTTGTCTTATCATGTAGAGACCTTTGAATATTCAAAATATCATAAAGGACTTCAGTGCTCTTTTAAAATTTACGATGTTTCTTTAATTTGATTATTTCCTAATCTAATTTTGGCTTTAAGGACTCTATTTCTATTCTAAATTTGGCGTATACTTTAGCCTTGGTCTTAAGACTTATAGTGACAATCTCAATCTGAGTTTCCAACTATTTAATGATCTCTTCATGTTCATTGATGTTTTTACTTAGTCTCTCTTTAAAGAGATTGATTTATTCCTCATAATTCTTAACCAATGATGTCAATTTTTGATTCTTCCTTCTTAGGAACTTTAACTCCTCTAGAGTACTCACCAATTCTACCTCAAGGTTCACTTCAGCCTCTTCTTCATCTTCAATAAGACTTTTCCCTTTTAAAAAATCTTCATTGTTTGTTTTTATGGCTATGAATAGAGTTTTATTACTATCATGATCAAAATTGTCATCATCACTATCAAATATACTTGTATCACATATATCATAGGAGTTATTGTCTTCTTTGGTATAAAAACTTCTCTTATTCTTGAATGACCCTTTCTTTCCTTCATAATTCTTGAAACTCTTTTTTCTCTTGTCAAACTTATAAAACTTATTATCCTCACCATGTTATTCATCATGATCTCCATAATGCTCATTCTTATCCTTGTTAGGACACTTGGATGCAAAGTGGCCAATCTTACTAAAGTTAAAGGACTTAAATTGCAACTTGCTCTTATACTTACCTAATTATTTCCTTATTTTTATAAAAAACATGGCTTCTATCTTGTCATCATCAATATTTATATCAATATCATCCTTGAAATTTTTACCTTGTGACTTTTTCTCATATTTGAAAGTAGCTTCCTTCTTAGAAGATCTTCCATCACTTTTTCTCATTTCATAGGTAGCCAAGATACCATGAAGCTCATCCATCTTTAGTTTGTTGAGATCTTTGATCTCCTTCACAATAGATACATTTAAATCAAATTTAGATGTCAGGGATATTAATACCTTTTGTATAACTATTGACTATTCTAAATTTTCTCTTAGAACTTTGATAAAATTTATCACTTCATTTACTCTTAACAGATAGTATGCAATGTTTTTGTCCTCCTTCTTTCTTAGACTTTAAAACTACTTTCGATGGGTCTATAATTTTTATAGCTTGACTTTGGTATCTCTTTCATATATGGTTTGAAACTTTTGATAAATTTCTTTGGCTGTGTCACAATGCATAGCCTTTATAAATTTTTCCTCTGAAAGACCACGTGGGATGGATTTTATATCCTTAGAGTTGTTTTCACTTGCCTTCTTGCCTGCTATGTTAGTTGGTGGTGTAGGAATTGGAGTTAATCTATCAAAAAATGATTTCCATATGTCATATTCCAAAGACATTAGATAGGTCTTAATTCTTATGCATCAAAATGCATATTTAGTCCCACTAAAGAGAGGGTCCTTATTGGTTGAGAAACCTCCTTGTACTTGATGACTAGACATGCTTATGCTTATAAAATCTCTTTTAAACTATTAGACTTGATTCAAATGACTGAGCTATGATACCAATTTTTAAAAGCATATATTACTAAGAAGGGAGGGTGAATTAGTGATTTTACAAAACTTTTATAAATGTACATTACATTTTATTAACCATCTAAGCAATGAAGTGATAAATCAATGCATCAAGAACCAATCACATACACATGAAACAATGAGCATAAAAAAATATGAGTGAGAAACACTTAAAGGGAAGAAAACTCATTATGACCTATGTAATTGGACTATAGTCTTATAAATGCTTACAAAAGATCAAATTATGTTGAGCACCAACTCAACTTGGAACACCAGTCCCAAAATATCAAGCACCCATTTGACCAGTGTTTTAACAAGCACCCACTTGCTATGAAGCTACAAATCCATTTATGAATAATCACCACATCAACCACCTCTACTTATTTGTTATGGTTTACAACTAATTTCAAAACCTACTTATACTTAACCATGCATAATTTTAGTTGCTTATTTCATGCATAATTTTAGTCAATTATTTATGCACTTTTACTTAAAATTTTGACCTCAAACTTTATGATCATGACTAAAAAAACTTATCTCACCTATTTCCATGCTCTCATGTGCATAATTGCCTTGAAATTTGATCTTCATACCTCACTAGGCTAGATAAGGTCTAAGAGTGGTTTAGGTGTAGACTGAGACTAAAGATCCTACCCCTGTAAGATCATATTTAAACTCTCATGAATGCTTCTATATCTTACTCATATGATCAATTAATTCTATACAACCTTCAAATTCCTATGTTCATTCATTTCACCATACACATACCTCCTCATGTCATTACTATGCTTCTTATGCACTTGACATCAATGACCTGTACCTTCTATTATGACATTAAAAATGATATCAATCATTTATACATAAGAAATTAATTGTATTCAAATGATTTATTTCTCTTTCTCTCATGACAAAATTCTTCCATGCATCTTGTCACATCACACACTACCAACTATCCTTAATCACCTTTGACATCAACCTTCACAAGATGCACCTTTGACATCAATGACAATACTCAACACCTAGTCATCTAGTCAACCTATACACCTAAGCAAGTTTCTCCATGAAATTAGGAAAAATCCAAGTGAGAGAAAATATCTCATAATAATTAAATATGGTAATAATGAAAACCCCTAGTCTAACGTAAGCCTCAACATAAGGGATTCTAAAATGACACATATTATGACTACCATAAATGTATTGGGTATTATACAAATAAGTTTTTTAGGATAAGTAATAAGATATAATATCTTATCGATGATAATACTATTGAGCTAAGCACACCAACATAGGAAGCTACACTAGAAAAAAAGATAATTCAAAGTTAAAAATATTCAATAATATATTTACCAACCATGGTAAAATAGTAATTTAGAGTTGTATCATGCATATAATTCACATTCTCCTCATTGACCATATGGGTATCCAATATATGGTATTATTGGTATATTTATAATCACATTACCAACACACCATATGATCATATATGATGTTAGTGATTTTTATAATGATAGTTCACATAGACATGCACTCTTTATTTGAGCTTTATTAATATAAAGTCCATACATAATGTCATGATTGAAAATGGGTCAAGTTAAAATGCATGCACAATGAAACTTCTTCATAGTCTTAGATACATAGAGAAAGATTATAAGCTACATCAATAATGATCAAAACATTCAAATGACACACATAGAATATTCTTGTGCATATATTAATACCTCTCCAAGTTGTTTCAGTAATGATGGATTCTCCATTTCTAGTTTCACCAAGCACATGGGTCTTTGATATATTATTATGACACCCTTGGATATAAAATATCTATGTAAAACCATCAATAGTAAATTAATGTCTAAAATATATACATTGTAATCAAGAGGTCATAGTTCTAGGCATTCAAAATAAGTATTATCTACAATCAGAAGTAACCCTTACCCTTCCCTCACCACTATAAAAATAGGCTGTGGCACTTATTCAAGAGCATAATACAAATAAAATTATTACACCCTTTCAAGAGCATAATACAAATATAGTTATTACACATATTCAAAATCATAATGCATATTTAGTTGTTACAATTATATAAAATAGTTTTATATATTAAGTATAAAATAAAGTGGTACACATTCCTAAGTAAAAAGCTTCATATCAAATATTTACTAAAAATGTAGATAAATATAAATATTCTACAATGCATCTCAAATCAATACCATGGATAATTAAACATGATCCAAAATGAGCACATGTAGTGAGATCTTCTAATATACAATAAACTCCACTAGAACTCACACCTTCTCAAGTTGCACATCCTACACAATATTATTGAGCCATGATCTAGAGAGTTACACCATAATACCTTATGCCTTTTCATATTATGATTAATCAACACATAACACTTTTCATCCATGATAAGTCATATTCAAAATATATGATACAAGTACACATTATGATCCTTATATTGATGGGATCATAGGTTAGTGTTTTTTTTCAAAAATACCCAAAAAATTAAAATATGTCAAAAAAAAAAAATGATCAAAAATACAAAAACATTGAAAACGTTCTAAAAAAATCAAGACCTAAGCATGAAATGATTTTCTAGTTTACTTCTGTACATTGATATTTATCACATATTTTGGTAGATAATTATTTTTTATAATCACACATACATTTCATGAGGTATAGGAGTGTGATGTAGGACATACATATGTTGGATTCCCTTCTACCTAGTTTCCATGCTTATATTAGGGGTATCTTACTCTACATGTTATATTATTAATAGATTATATATTTCTATAACCTTTATACCATGTCAAGCTACATATATTACAAATGTATTTATAATTACTCATAGTTTATGATATGCCACATGGATATGCTAATTTGATATGATATTACATTGATACATATGGATAGCATATAACAAGGTAAAATGAAGTTGATCTACAAATCAATCCTAGCTCAGAGAACACAAACCACACTAGCCCTTCCACTTATTAGTATATTTAGAAAATCAAGGGTCATGATCAATTTGGATCCACTAGTCCTAACTAAGGGGTATCTTACAACATAATATAACTAGAGAGGGTTCTAAATCCTCTAGTTGAGTAATACCACACAATAACCATAACTAGGTCCTATGTTTTCTAACAAGATAAATAAAAAAATAAATTAAATCTAATATAATGCTCATCAAATCTAGTGGAAAAAATGGGGGATAATAAACATAAAATTAAACATGCAAAGTATAAATCTACTCAAGTCAATATATAGGTAATCCTAATGCATGGAGAGAGAAAATCATTCACAAGCCATTACTTATGCTACTTCTATTTACCAAAATAGAGGAATAAGAATTAGGAATACTTACCTTGAAGATGAAATCATTGAGGCTCAATCTCTCCCTTAGCCAATGGTGATTTTCAAGAGGTTGTTATGGTTCCTAAGGATCAAAAAGATGGGTCAGCTCTAATTTATAAGACTTTTCCTATACATCCAAGACATTTCCACAAGGAGAGATTCTTCTCTCCAAGTGTAAACCCTAAGAAATGACTCTTCAATTATAATGGTGGAATATTAGATTGTAAAGAAGTGAAAATGAATGATTATATCTATATATCTCTCAAAAATGGTTTGAAAGATGTGTTTATATATGTAGATCTAACCCTAAACCCTTGAAAAGTTTTATCCAACATAGTCAGCCCAATTGACCCAATTATTTAGGACATAAAATAGTTAGCTCTCAAGCTAGGTTATCTGGGCCTACTTAGTCTCATAATGTACTAAA